>VXAZ01001305.1:4787333-5239018 GCA_013399875.1 Gymnorhina tibicen | reverse complement strand
CACCGCGCCCTCGGGATCCATCGGTCCTCGCAGCCGCCGCCTCAACCCCAGCACGTTCCCGGCACGCGTCGCGCTCCTCAGCTCCGCCTCGCGCCCGGCTGACGCGCACCAGCGGGGGCGGGCCTGCAACGGGCGGAGGAGTCAGAGGGAGGGAGCGGCCTTTCCTCGCCCTGCTGGTGCCCTTCCCTTACACGCCTCAGCCCACCTTCCCCGGAGAAATCCCCCCTTTAGCAACTTCCTCTCCCCGGGGGCCCCCAGTACTCTGACAGGATCTCTGCGACGGGGCGGCCCGTGATGCTTCTGCCCCCACCCCTCCCCAGCACCTCCCCGCCTCAGGGCCCTGGGGCTGCCGGTCCACCCGCACCTCCGGGAGCGGGGAGCTCGCGGCCGCTACGGTGCCCGGAACCCCGGCCGCTTGTGCCCATACCCCAGCGGGTCTCGGGCGGCCCGGCTGCTCTGCGCTCCCCTCCCCGCGGGTACCGTGGCACCGGCAGCCTCCGCGCAGCAACAGCACCGGGGTGGGTGTCCTGGCTCCCCGGCGTAGCAGCTCTGAGGAAGGTGTCAGTGCTACCCTTTGGAACCGCGCTTTGAAGCCTTGAGGCAGCCCAGGAACCTCCCTCTAGCAATTTCCCCAGCACCTTAGAAGGCAGGAGACAAATCCCAGCTGGGTTTTTATCCTCCCAACTAGGGTGTGAAACAGGGAGGAAAATAGGGTCATGCATTTCACCTGGCCTCTGTGGGAGTAATACAAAAATGCCCAGGGAGGCAGTTACGTATGTCTGATTTACCAGGCCGTACTTGATGGGGGTCAAAACATAGTTTAGACTTTACAGCTGTCAACATGAAGTAAAAGTCCTTATTTCAACTCAGGGTCTTCCCAAGGTTTCCAAAAGACTCTCGAGTACACAGGCTGGTTTGAGAACAGCTGTGTTTCTGGGATGACCTTAGAGATACAATTTGGGGTCTGGTAGAAAGGGCTAGAAAATAACACTCACCTTCATGACCACTCCCCAAAATACTCCAACTCAAAATATTGTTTTTTGCACTCTTACTGAACTGGAGGAGAAGCATCAATAATAATGCTTTTGTCAAGTGTACTTCTGTGGTCATTTACTGAACAGCGCTACAACCTGCTCTCCTGTTCTGTAATTTCATCCTGTCTGCAAATGCATTTTACCCTTTGAATCTCTCTGCTGTTAAATGGGTCTGGAAAAAAGAGTGATTCAAATGCCAAACTCATAATCGATGCAGGTACGAAGGTACAGCCTGACCAAAATCCTTGATCTGATGACAACAAGAGCTGGTATGCAGACAAGTGTGTGCTGGGAGAACCATGCCGGTGGGAAAACTGTTTTTCAAAGTGATCAGACATGCACAGGCTAAGTCACTGCAGCTCAACTCTGAGACTCAATGTCAGGATCATGACGATCATAAGTTACTCTCGTGGTTCACTTTTTTTTGGTGTTTTAAAATAAAGACTTCAAGGAAGATTATCTTGACAATGTCTACAATATCTTTTAGTTGAATTCAAATATTTGTATCTTGCCTAAGGTTGCTTTATGCAAATGATACCCATCCCACCTAAACCAAACATCCCTTTACATTATTTAACTCTCCCTGAGGCACAGCACAGACCTGCAGTCCTTACGGGACCCTACACCGCTCCTTAATTTTTTGGTATTACTTCAACATCTATCAGCTTCTGCAACATTACTCTTATCACACAGACTGAAAAACCACAATCCTAGAAGAGTTTATAATAATTCTGTGCCTGTAATATGTAACAATATAATGCTTAACTCTTAGTATTGATTTTTTTTTTAAGCTGAGAAAACTATAAAAGTAAAGGCAATCTTAGCAGAGCTGATGGGATTTTTAGAAGTACTTATTTTGTGAGATTACAGAACTCTGCTGAATTGCATTCATTGACTTTTATGAATATTTATCAGACAGCAACAAAGCTTATCCTAAGAACAGCACTACATTTTAATGATGTGAAAAGCAGAATAGCCCAAGCCTTTCATGTGCTTCCTATCTTGATTTGGGGAATTTAAAGTGAAAACAGCTGAAAGAATAAACAAACATTCAGAGACATGAAAGTGTATTTTACATAGTTTTAATTGTTGTATCTTCTACATCATACCTCCTCCTTTGGTTAAAAAACCTAAATCTGGGACATTTACATTTAAAATAAGACAGTTGTGAAAAAAATAGGACTTTTTCAAATAAATGAGAAGGATTGAGCTATTTTTTATTGTGATGATTTAAAACCTGAAAATTCAACACACCTATAAATGTAACAAGATTACGAGTAGAGCTGGTGAAAAATACTGCCATGCATACAGGATTTGAATATCACAACAAAGGATGCTGGGCTTCCCTGGTACTGCATGGCTGCTTCATTAAGGGAATTGTATCCTGGCTGAGGGAGCCTCTCTCAAAGGAAGTCAGGAGTGTGACTGTTTTTCCTGATTCCACATGTCAGCAATATATACAGCATGAAATAATCTCCCCTGCTGTTCTCTCCCACAAATTAAAAGGCAGTGCTGGATGGTAAAAAGGCAGTAAAAGACAAGAGTCTGACTGTGCTGGTTCCTGTAGGCTTTTGCCTTTTGTCCTTTTTTTAGCATCAGAGAAAGTCAGAGGTTAAGTGAGGAAAAATAAACTGAAAAAAAGCAAGAGAGAAAAATAGGGAGAAAAAATGAATTGGGAGGAGAAAGGAGGAAGAGAATTCTCCAGACAGAAAAAGACAAGTATGATTTTATGAGTAATACATGGGCCTTACAACAGATTGCTGTTTCACTGATTCACTGACCTTGAAAAGACATGCTACCTTTTTTGCTTCTATTATCTTTATCTGTGGATAACAATGCTAGTTTTCCTACCAGCATGTTAAGATCCTTTCATGGAAATATAAGCATTAATATATCCTTGTCAGAAGGTGTACCTGATGAAAGATTACTTACTTCCTGCTCTAAATTTCATAAAAATGTCTCTTAGGAAGTTACTGAAAGATTGACTTCCATGTCTGCTGCATACACAACTGTATTAACAGAAAAAATAAAAATCTGCAACTTATAAAGATGCACACAGTGGTATCTCTTACGAGCTTGTGAATGGATTCTCTACACCCTGAGCCCAAACTCAAAGACCCAAGAGCTCTTAGGCATTCAAGGACTTGGAGGAGACCTCTCGAGGGAGTTAACAGTGTTTAGAAGTGCTGATGGTGGTCATCTAAGGAGTTCTACTGAGTAAAAAAGCTATGGTCAGTGCCATGTGAAAAATGCAGAAGGAAATGACTCGTTTCTGGTAAGATTTCCATTTATCCAAATGGGTGTATTTCTCTTATATAACATTTCCATATTGCAGGCCCTTTCTCCACAACATTCCCTTTCTTGGGTTGGGCACATCTCTCTTCTCTGTGAGCTGTGACTTCTCACTCCATCCCAGTTTCCACCATCCTCTCTAACCTTTGTCTCTACCTCCTACTTTGTTTCCGGTTGCCCTAACAACTCCTGCTCACCTCCTCTTGTCTCTGTCCCCCTTATTTAAAAACAATTATTAGATACATAGGAAAAACAAGAACTCAAAGCATTGATTTTGAAAATGGATTGCTGATCTTTCCCTGCTTAACCTGGAATTTGAAGAGGTTTTTCCATATTAATGTTTCAGTTAGAATCCAGCTTAATGAGATCACTTATCTTGCCTGTGTGAGTGATTACAGGATTTTTATGCTTTGTTTCTTTTTTATTTTGCTCAATTTGCAATTCACTCCTTTTTTTCCGCATTTTGTAGAATACAGTCTCAGAGCATCTGTGAGCTCTGAAATGTTTTTTACCTTTTGCTTTCCATTCAGGTGAAGGGGGTTTAAGTGTCTGGACAAATAGGTAATTTAAATTCAATTTGTTTTATTTGTAGTGGCTCGTAAGAAATAATCCAGTGTAAATTTTGGCCCACACTATGGACCTCGGGATTTACAGAACAAGAGACATCATTCTTCCTTAGTTTTTACCTATCCTCCCCAAAATCACAAACCTTTGAAAAGTGCTATGGTCAAGTATGGTTCACTGAGGCTCATTGTGTATAATATCTGCTCATAAAACCATTTCTTGGCATCTTTGAACATCAGACTTGCAGAGTATATATGAGAAAAGCTCTGCTGCCTTTTGACATCTGCATCGCCTGAAGAGTTAATACATCTGAATCTCCGAAATCTTGCTACCAAGTCTGACTGTGCGTCTAAGATTAGATGAAATGAGGGTAACTGGTTAGAATTAGAGGATTCTTCCAAACCACAAAGTAAACAGGTGACTTTGTAAGTTTTCCCAATGCATTTTATTATTGATTAGTCTGTAAATCTCTGCATTTGGGAGTAAAACACTCCTGGCCTTGTATTTGCAAAATGCTTCAGTTTTGCTAATCCTGCTGTAAGGTACAGTGGGGATTAGGATAGGGTATAGATTTTAACTACCAGCTGATTTCACCCCACTTAGAAAAGACACAGATAAACAGCGGTTAACAATTCTTCCAATTTATGCATGTTATATTCCCACAGTTGCAAATTTCAGGAAAATGAGCTTACTTAGATTAGTCATTAGGCTTTTTTTCCCATGTCCTTCTAACCTGAAATTAAGGAACATGAGATTTTGCAGTAAAAGATTAAATATACCTCATCCCTGATGGAAAATATTTTTACTCTTCTTTAAATCCTGTTCAATTAATACCAGAGGAATTGAAGTTATTTTGAGGATTACATTGTGATCACAAACATATTGCTTTTTTTTTTTGTTTTTTCACTTTGAGGTGACTTTTTCTAATGAATTAAGAGAGATGGGCCAAATTTGCACACATGAAAAATAACCAGACATAAGTGTTTTTAGCAGTTTTCAAATTCATGTAACCTTGTGCTTGGAAGTGGTATCAAGGACTAGACCAGCCTGCCTATAATTTTAGTTCCAGTTTAAAAAGGAAGACTTTATAGGGTATCAGTTCTCTGTCTGCATATACTACAGCTTTAAGTCAGTGTAGAAGCTGTCAGAAATATTGCTGGGAAACACTGTCTTGACTTTTTTTCACAGGAAACCAGCTTTCTTTGAAATGAGGCAAATGTAGGTACAGCTCTTTCCACTCTTTCCTTGGGAGGCCAGTCAGGAACAGGTGATCTAAAGACAGCAATGTATTTTTAGCACTTTGGGTGCAAGCAAACTGGTTTAGCATTTTTGTTTGGATCAAAGGGCATTTTTGAAGCAAATCTGATCATCCTAACTTAGCTACTTGGTTCACATCACAGAGTAGTTTCTGAGTGCAAGCTGACCTCTCAGTTGAAACCATGAGCTATTGTTCTCTTCTCCAGTGTGCAGCTCTTCTATCCATGGGATGGATCTGTACCCCCTCCAGAAGTGGCAATGGAATGGATGTCACGCTCTCATACCAATGCTGTCCCCATACAGACCCACTCCTATTGGATTATTTGATAATTTCCCTCACATCCTTGTCAGGACCCCTCAGAAAGAATTGAAACGAATTCTTTTCTCCTGGTGGTTAGGCTACCTCAATGGTCCAGGATGCTCACAATTAACTTGTTTATGTCCAAAACTAGTTAAGCAATGCAAAAATCTTTCAGAGAGCACATGCTAGGAGGAAGGTTGTATGTCTGATTAACAGGCAGAAGAATAGCCTAACTTCCATTCTTGGTGCACGGACCAGATTTTCTCCAAACTCTTTAACTGCAAAATAGATATGAATATGACTCCTGCTGACATTGGTAGCAATTTCCTTCTGAGGTGGCAAGATTAGAGACTGTAAGAGTAGGTTTTGAACTAGAATATTATCAGAATACTTTCTGTCCTCAGTAAGAAGAACTCCTGGCTAATAGGTATAATTTAAAACTAATGCTGATCCCCAGCAACCGTGCAGTTCATGATAAGCCAAATGATCCAAAAAAATTGCAGGTAAGTGTGTGGGAGCCATGGTGCCATGTACATTTCTAACACTGAATATATCCATTGAGCTAGAAAGGTACAAAGTACACTTGAACCTATTCGTACATAATTACCAAAGAATGGAGGAAATGGCATACATCTATTGGATCATACTCTTCACAGCAGTTAACAAGTTCACATAGCCTGAAAGTTAGCAACAACTGCAATTAGATTTCTGTATGTGTCACAGCTGAAGAAATACTAAAAGCAATGATCAGAGGAGTTAAAAAGAACTCTGTGAAAGACAGTCATTGGTAAATGTTCTCATTAAGTGGAATTACCACCTACCTTAAACAAGAGTCATTATTATTATCTTTAGACTTGAATAAGAATTCATCTTTAAGACTCCTTCAAATCCTCAAGCCAATTTCTGTTATAATGTATACGACATGCTTTCTCTTCCCTCCCTCAAAACTAAGCAACTAGCAATTAAACATGGGCAACTTGAGAAAGCTTCACTAGTTGCACAAATGAATGAACTCTGTTTTACCTAGGTTGTAGCATGACTTCTGGGATTATCTCAGGCTGTCCGTTAAAAACCTTATTTTCAGTTACTTGTTAACTTCTTGAACTTTAATCACTTTGGCCAAAAATCAGAAGATGGGTGTGACTTACGATGTGAATCTTTATGTAAGTGAAATGCATTCTTGGCAAACATCTACCCTTGAAAATCAGATTAGAAAAAAAATGTTTAGTTATTTACAAAACTAAATCAGCACATGGCATTTTACCATTCTCCCTTAAAAAAATTCCAATGTCACTTTCTTCTTTATACCTGGTGCCAAATTTGGTGGAAGAATCACTTCCTTACCAGGAATCTGCTCTTTTCTGTCTACAAAATTTGGTTAAATTGTTGCTACCAGCTATGACTGTTTATAGAATCTATCTCAGATTTTACCCTCCTTTTCATTCCAGGCTTTGCCTAACCTGGGCTCCATTCAGGCTTGGGCCTGTGTCTATATAGTAAGCAGCGGCTGTGAAATAGGATTAAACATGATCTAATTTGAGGTTCCGATTTTACCCTTTCTCACACTTAATTGGCATATCTGTTTAGGGAAAACAATACTCCTAAAATAAAGAATTATTCCTCAGAGCTAAGAATTTGCAGGAATCTTCTATAACCACAGCATTTTAATTATTAAAACCACTGGATTAGTCTGAAAGTACCATCAGACAGTGAAAAGAATTCATCAGTGACTTCAGCTGGAACAAGAATATCGTTAAGATAGAGGCATATCACAAAAGTCTCTCTTGTTAAGTTAGAGAAGACACAACATTCGTACTACCTAGAAAATACAACATGATGTGTTAAGTATAGCAAGCTTTTTCAAAGACATAGGAGGCAAGACAAAACAAGAATTAACAAAAGAAAAGGAGGCATTTAATCAATGTGTGTGTGTAAATATACTTAAAAAATAAAAATTGAAAACATATGCAGCATGTCTTAAAATCAAGATTTAACTACATTTGCTTTACACTGATTTGAACTTGAATTTTTTTCCCAGCCTAAAAGCTTAATTATAGTTTTGAAGGCAAAATATTACTTGGGGTTGCTTTGCCAAAATGCGAGTGAAGCTTAGCAACAAGTACATATTTGTATAAATCAATTATATAATTCTTTTTTATTGTTTTATAATATCATGTTCATAATGTAACAGCACAGACACAATAACCACTAAGACTTTAAAAAAATCACTTCTTTAAGAATTACCTAGCAAGACATTTTCTCATCAATAGCTTTGCCTAAGTCTCATCAATGCTAAAATTAGTTAGTGAATGCATACTTGAAGAAATTACAAGTTTTTCCCTATTGCTTTCCCTGCCTTGCGAATTAGATGTTCATCACACAGGAAAATATGTCAGTTTTCACACTTCATCAGCCCTGTTCAATTGGTACAGGAGAACCACTTCTGGCTCCCAGGAGAACACTTAATTTTAAGAGCTTCCCAAAATGCAATGTCTAGGTGCAAGTATTGGCTTATGTAAGCTATACTTCAGCACAGCTCCAAGACAACTGTATTTTCAGCTGGTTTGTGATACAAACTACGCCCACTGAAGAAAAATTGTGTGCCTTAAGGATGGAGATAGAATAAGATGAGTGTAAAAAAAAAAATCCACATTAAAATAGATATTGCAGGCACTTGCTGACTTGTGTTCAAACACATAGATGTTTTTATCTATCTTACCTTTCTTAGTTTGAGTGAACTCCTTGACTATTCTTGAAAACCTGTTCCTGTCTGAAGTAGGTGTAGAGAACACAGCAGTGTCTTTGTACAGTGGACTGCATCAGACCTTCTTGAAACTGATCACAGAAACCTGTTATATACACTTATCACCAACCAATATTAATTTTTTTTACACTTTCTATGCAAGCACTTTTACTGTAAAGCTTCCTTTTGTCAACTCTCTTTTTTATTAGACATCAAGAAGTATCAAAACCAATTACTCTTTTCCTTCATAGTTCACGGTTCTCCATGAACAGAAGCAGATAGATGCAGATGCCTCAGAAGCATTTAGAGATGCACAGTCAGAAAAATAGCCAACCTTTTATTCTCTTCTAGAAAAGAATTCAACTAAACCCTCACTTAGCTGTACCATGCATAATGCTAAAACCTCTGCATCTTATGGACAAACAGATCAAAAATACAGCTTGCTCAGTGTTCCCTCTAGGTTTGATGTTTATGAAACTTAAAAATCTGTAGATTCCCTGTAGACCTTTTCCAGTTAAAGACTTCAGGTGTCAAAGGCTGTAATATAAGGTGAGAATTAAATGGCTTTAAACCTTTGATATCAGAAGACAATGCATTTGACAATAAATCTCTCTCTAATATTAAATGTATAAAACATATCCTAGAAAGGATAAAGTTCTTTAATATGTTGTATGCATCCGTCTGTGCAACATGCTGCAGAGTTTCTGGTAGATGCAGATTTCAGCTATGACAGCACTTTGCTGTTTCCAAATAATTAACCCAATGATTAAACTTCATGTGATTTCACAAAATGCAGGAAAGATCTGACACGTATTTTTACACGAAGCAGTAATTCCCTCTATTAAAATACTGCACGGTAATTACCTTCTCTATTGTCTTTAAATTAGTCTTCTTAGGTCAGTCTGTGTGACAGTATGTGGATACGTAATAAGCTTTTATTAGTTGGTTTGGGTTTTTTTCCCCCTCTTTGTTGCAGTGACTTGGTATGGTGTTCTCTCTCTTGTACAATCCAGGCTGGGGTTAAGTCCTCCATTCCTTCACCAGTCTCCTCTCTCCAGTACTGCTTAATATAGATGTTTCTTCAAGGTGAATATTTACTATCTTCTTTTAGCTTTACTTATTTTGTGACATTTTTCACTGAAACAAAGCAAAATAACTGTAGTATACGTGTATTTCTACATTTTTTACATAAAATTTAGCAGGAAGCTAATGAAAAAAAGTTCAGTGGTATTTAGATCTGTCCCTCAATTAGGGTTTCTTTGTGTTGAGTATGATAAATGCCTCAATACCCTTGACAGAAGTTCTGGACCTTTTTAAAATGGAATTCTGAACTTATATATTGTTTATGTATATACATATATAAATTTCACATCCTTTAAGTGGCAATTATGCCCTGTAGCCAGGTATTTGCTAGTAGCTAATGACTGGTTAAGGTAAGGAAGTTCTTTCTTATTTTCTTCCTTAATCAGTGACTGCCAACATGTGCCAAACACATTCATTAGGGAATTACTTTAGAAACCACGGAGAAATTATTATTCTCACAGAGTCTTGCTGCCTTTAAAGCTGGTAACTGTAATTTTGAATAGTCTTACATCCCCAGTGACTACCAGCTTGCCCAGCCCTACCCGTCCTATTTTCCATCTCACTGTATAATCTCTTCCTCACCTGTGCTTTCACCCTCGCTGCACTCCCCTTCACCCCGCCTTTCCTGAGATCTCCACGTGGATAATCTCATTATAACTAAATACCCCCTGAAGAAGTGCAAGGGACAGCACGACGCTCGCACGAACTCTTCCAAAGGCTGATCACGGCTCCTGCCCTTCCCGGGAAGCTCCTCTTCCCCGCCTCCCGCNCGGCGGGGAACGGGCCGTGAAGCCGCAGCCCCACACAACCTGCTTCGCTTTTGGCTCGTTTTTAAGAGGCGGAGGAATCTCACCGTGAGTCTTCGCCGTCTTCTGCGAGCTCTCCCTTACGCCTCACACCCACTCTGCTGCCCGCCGTCAGCAGCCTTGAGGTTCCCTTTACGCTCGCAGCCCCCACGACCGGCGCTGGCAGCGTCCCTGTTCCTACCACAATGCCTCCACTTGAGGGCTGCGCGGGCTGCAGGGTGTTTAACCTAAGTCACCTCTTCCACACGCTGCTTTTACCCTGGCACAGAGGCAGCCCAAACCTGCCTAAAACACGCGCGGGGAAGCATTTCCGCGGCCGCCCCGACACACGAGCGCTCTCGACAGGCGGCACGGTCCTCTACATGCCCTCTTCGTCAAGGTCGTGGCGGGGGCCATCAGGTGTTACAAGTGCTCCTACACCGCCCCAGCTGCCCCCCGCGCACCGCCCCGACCGCCCGTCCAGGAGTCCCGCGGGCACGCCCCTTCCCAAGGCCATTGGCCACCGCCGAGCCGCTGGGGGGCGGCCGCGACGCTGATTGGCCGAGAGCGCCGTCCGTCAGCGCCGCCCGTCAACACAAGCCCTGCTGCTGTCACAACAGCGTGGGGCTGTGGCTGCACTTCCTGCGTGCTTCCCGCGTCCCCCGCCCCGCTCCTCCGGCACCGCGGAGTCCCCCGCGGGCACCTTCCGCCCCGGGGACGGACATGGCTCCTCCGGGGAAAGTTGGCGCTGCCGCCACCGTGCCGTGAGAGGAGCGCTGCGGGACGCCGTCCGTTACTCCGTTCCGTGCGACTCCCCCGCCCTCTCAGCGCCCCGGAGAAGTTGCCACCGGTCGGCGGGGCGATGGCAGAGGCTGCCGGCGGCAGAGAGCAGCCGGCGGCGGGCCGTGCTCCTTCCGACGCCGCTTACTATGTTGAAGAGGAGCCCGAGCCGGCATTGCTGGACGCTCCGGCGGCAGCCGGGGGCAGGAGGCGGGAGCGCCGCAGCGGTGTTGCGGCCGTGGGTACCGCGGAACGCTTCCCCGGCGGTAGCCTGGGGCCAGCGGCAGCGCCCGACCCCGACGCCTGCTTGCTGGAGGCGGCCAAGGCCACCCCGAGGAGGAGCAGCATCATCAAGGTAAGGGCGTGCCGCCCCGCCGGGAAGTTTCCGCGGGTCGCGCCGCCGGGTGACCCGGGCTGAAGCCGCCCTCCGGTGCGCCCCTGCCCGCGGTGGGCGGCCGGGGTGGGCAGAGGGGTGGTGGGAGCCCTCCGGGGACGGGCTGGGCGCAGCGTCCGCGCAGGTGAAGCGGCCACTCCGCCGCGCAGCACCGCTGCCCTGCCTGCGGCGAGCAAGGACGGCGGGGCCGTGGCGCTGCCTCCCCGGAGCCCCCGGGGCAAGGTACGTGCCCGGACCGAGCGGCTGTCCGGGGTCTGTGCTGGGGTGCTGCTCCCGACGCCACTGAGAGGGTCGGGGTTCCCCCCCACGCTCGTGCGTGAGCCGTGGGGAGCTTCTTGCCCAGTTGTAAAGTTTTTGTGTAGCAGCTCGTATCTGTTCTTATTTAATATTTATGAAGCACCTGGAAGGCAGAATAAATAGCTTCTACAGCGCTGGCTTTCTTCGTTCTTGAGCAGCAAAATATGCAGTGTCACAAATTAACAAAAGGTGTGTTTGGAGACGGACTGTAGTAGAGGTTGTTGCGGAGCAGCACCAGGTATTTAGCACCTATAATGTGAAATTAACTGGTCGGCCGTTATCTTAAAGCCTCCGCCTTTGTTATAATCTGGTAAGGAAAATGGCTTTAGGATTATGTTAATTCTTCTTTTTTTTCCGGTTTAATTTTTTTAGAATAAACTGTGTGGTTTTGAATTAAATGGCATCTCCTTGCGAATATGTAGGCTTAATCGCCAGTTTCTGGGGAACCGATGAATGAAATCTCCTGGGCAAACTTAATTTAGCATATGGTCACACGTGATCCTCTTGTAGTGATTTGCGCTTGGAAGGCATCGGAAGAACAGCGGAAAATGAGACTTCTCATCTGTAAATGTGTGAAGGCACTGGGTAGAGCTCTACCTCAATGTAAGAAGCGCAGGACGCATGCTTAGCTCTTGCAGCTTTGTATGTCTATTCAAAGGAAGAGTAGATAGGCGAAATACTTGCTTTTTGCATTTTAAAGCTTTAAACGTTCAGAGGAGACCGAAGTAGTTAAATGCAAAAGAGCCTCGAAGGTTCTTTGCAAGTTTCACCTTGAAATATTAACCCATTAAGTCCAGCAAAGCGTTAAAGGGTGGTTTTAGTTTTCTAAAGACATTCACTGAATGTAATGGGAATGCTTCCAGTCTGAAGTTGCATAAATGTATAAATGCTTTACTAAATCAGGACCAAAGTTCTGTAACTGTAGTGGTATGGATATGATGTTTTCTCTTCGAATTGTGTGAAGATTTCAAAAATTGAAAATACACGGTCTTGGATTTCAGTTTAAAATGTATAATCATTTTTACAGACTATACCAGTTCCAGTGGTAGATAGGTTTTAATGTCATAAATGGTGTATAATTATTAATGACTGAGTAGCATTTTCACTACAGGTTGATAGCTTGATATTGATAATTTAGCACATCTACTGAGAGTGATAATGATCATTCTTCTAACTGAAGGAAGTTTCTTGAGCTATATCCTAGGATGGTGTTTATTATGAGAAAGATTCCTGACAGAGGTAAGAAAGTATTAAGGTTCTTATACAAGGAAACTACTAGGGCCTCATCTGAAATCCTGGGTAAACTCAGTTTCCTGTGCTTAGGAATGGTGCATTCAAACTGGAGCAGGTGCATAGAAGGATAGCTAGGATGGGCTGATAAGGTCGCTGGATTGAATACTGTATGAGGGGAAATTTGATTTCTTGGACTAAAGCAAAGGATACCTATGTATAGATCTAGTCTGGAAACTCGAAGGTTATTCCAGGCCCTGTAAGGGTTTGGAATGGTCTGATGATAGAAGTTGAAGGAAAAATACCATCAATTATCATAAATTTAATTGTTAAATAGATGGATTAAATTAGATGACATGGCTGTGTCTGATAGCAGGTGTCTGAACTTGAGAATTCACAGGCTGTGCATCTCGAAGGCACAGTGTTGGGACCCTATACAGAGCATTGCATTTCTTTTTCCATAAGGTTGTCTCAGTGGTATATAAAAGTGTTTTGAATCGCAGTTTTCCTTTGGCATTATACTAGGAAATGCTATTAACTTGATGTGGGAATTAAATAATTTATTTGTCTGCTTTTTCAGGAATTTCTAATGTCCTAGGACATGTTCATCAGGTGTTAAATGCAAATATTAGTTGGAGTTAAGATAAACCCCCTCAACTTATTTTACATTTTTTCTTTTTTCAGGACTTCAACATGTAGGATTTCTGCTCAAGCACTGTATGTTTTACAGGGAAATGAATTTTGTAATGATTTATTATATTTATTTTACTCTAAAAAGTCCCTATGTTCATATAAATCTATAGTCAAAATAATATTCTGTTGCTTTTTCTAAGATGATCTTATCTGCTGAAAAATGTGACTTAAGAAAGCAAAGAAGGTTGTACAATAAGGATAAGCTCTTACTCTGCAGGAGTTGAACACTCTTGCTCTGTTTTGCCATTTGTTTCCCAACTATTTAAAGGTGTACTTTAAACATGAATGGTCTTGCTCAATTAAGCAAAAAGTTAAAATTCTGTAGATTTAGATGGTCAAAGTACACTTTTAACAGCATTTTTTCCCCAGCTGTCTTTTGGAACTCTGCAAGTCTCAAGGTTAGCATCTAGAGTTCAATTCCAGTGGAGGCCAGACATGCTTCCCTTGGACTGCTCTGGCACTCACAGTATAACTGTGAAGTACAAAGACTGAACAGGCACTTGCTTTAAAAACCTTCCCTGCAGCAAATTCCACTTGGCATATATTGCAAGTAAAATATGAACCCTTCTAAATAATCTTCAGTGCATTCATGTGCTCTATATTTGGCTTCTGAAACAAGAGAACTCATTTATATAAAAAGAACAAAGTGTAGCCAGAATATTTTTATTCTTATTTTGTTTTGCTGATGTTCACAGCTTTGTAGATTGAGATAAATTTAAAATAAGATTAATGAGAAATATTTATAGCCATTCTTGTGCATTAGGTCATTTGCCTAATACACGTGCATTAGTCGTTTTTTTAGGTTTTGTGTTTTGGTTTGGGTTTTGGTTTTTTATTTTCTAGTGCAAGGAAGAGGTAAATGGTCTTACTACAGAACCCCAGAGCAAGAAAAGGAGTTTGCCATGAGGAACCTGAAATGAGCGGACAAGAATGCTTGGAGACAAAACTAGAGAAATGGCAAGAGATCATAGAACTTGACCTGTTTTCTAGGAAGCCTAGAGATGGACTATGCATTAACTAAATTATTTGCCAAGCATTTCCTTTTTAATTTTTTTTTTTTTTTTGCTTGTGAATAATCCAGGGCCAGTTGTTTGCAAATAAAATAACAATTGCAACCACTTTTAGGCTAGGAGAGCAGAAGACAGTGCTTGGAGAACTGCTTTCTTTACATGTAAAGCTTTGCAAGCCTTCCTGTGTGGGGGGTTCTAAACAGAGTTGGCTGATGTTTTCCTTCTGGCATGTTCTTTCTGACATTGCCATGTATGAGCACTTCAATAAATGAGTAGGAAGGCTGTGTAATTTGTTATGTAATGCTACTGAAATACTTCATAACTTTCTACCAAAATATTTCTGTCAGTTCTTATCAGGCTTCTCTCTCTGCTTTATTTGCGTGCAAGACAAACTTTTGGGATCCTGTGTTTGTTTTCTTCCTGGATCTTTGTTTTAAGATACCATAGCAGATAACACAGCAGACTGTGCCCATTAAATGAACTTGAAGTAGCAGCTGCAGACTCTTCAACTCGAGAGACTAACTTCAGTCACAGTAGAGCTGTGAGACCTTTCACTGAAGTTCTTCCAAAGGCTATTTGCCTGCTTCATGCAGAGATTTTTTTTTTCCCCCTTTAAAAGCCAGTTGAGTTGTCCTTGCTCACAATATACTATTAGCCTAAGAACTGCAAGTTTTAGGGTTTTGCAACTGAGTTAATCAGTGGAAGTGTATCAAGATAGCCAGCTGTCTTATTTCAAGACTTGTATTTATGCTTGTGACATTCTTAGCTTTAAAAAAACAAACTTGCAATACAAGCAATGAAGCTTAGTTTCTTTCAGTTCGTGTTCTGAAGTGTGGTGACGGAATTTAAGTGTTTTAAATACATGCCACATCTGTCTATGCAATGTAACTATTTAAGACTTTGTTTTCAGAAGACAGAGTTTTTCAGGACTGTAATGATTCTCCAGTAGCTTTTACATAGCTTTTCGTTGTGTAAGCTTGCATTTAGGCACTTGCTGCTTAATAATCTGAAACTATGACTATGTAAGATTCATTAAAGCTGATCAACTATTTGATAGTCCAATGGTAATTTTATCACGGTTGCATTCTTTGACATTTATGTACCAAAGGAAAAAAAAAAGATAATATTTAAGTTGAGATTGCATTAAATAATGCAGTAGAGCCTAAAAAGGTCTTTAGAAGGGTAAGAATGACATGTCTAGCCATGTAAAGACTGCCACAAAATGAGAAATTCACCAGATGGATCTGGAAAAAGGTAACTGGTGGGTGATATTTTTATATATGTAAATTCCCAAACATTGTGGAGAGAGAAACAGGGAACTGATATCCATTCTCTTTCACAGAATGTGAAGTCGGGGAAAAAAACCAGTGATAATTCTTTAGCAGCAGGTTGAAAATAAATGACAGTATTTCCTGATGCAGCATGTGAGTAAATCGCGCACTTTACAGCCCCAGAAATCTGTGCAGTCAGACACGTAATGGGTTTGAGCAGGTTTGAAATGACAAATTGATGAAGAGAGCTTCACAATGTGCCCAAAGCATCTGGCTTAGAAAGTTCCTAAACTACAAGTGCTTGAACTCTGGGAAGCCACAGCAAAGGACTGACCGCTTTGTACTTCCTTGCTTCTTATGTGTCTCCCCAGGCATGTACTCATAGCTGGGATACCAGCCTAGGTTGACCTTTATCTAACTCAGTATCTGCCAAAAAAAAACTTAAATGAGCTGTTACGAGACCCAGGAAACTGGTTTCTGTTATTGCTAGTGTAAAACTTTCTTCGAAATTAAAAGAAACTTCTTTGTTAATTTAGCTATTTAGAATTAATGTTTGCCAGCTTTACAGAAGAGAAGCAGTTTGGAGATATTTTTTGGATTTCTGTGGCATAGCTGTTTATATTTTCATAACACTGCACCTGTATTCCATATACCACTGTTTTTTCTATTCAAGACAGGTTTGGACAGAACAAATACTGGTTGCAGACCTGCTTTTGTCAAATGAGTTATGTCCAGTAGTTAGTATCAGTGAGGATGGACAGCTTTTCTTTGAACTGTTGCATTTATCACTAAGATACGTTCTCATGGGGAGCAGTAGGCATTTCAGACTGGGGTTTAACCTCCATCTCTTTCCTCTTTGTTCTTAAAGCAACAGTGGTAGATCCAGTATGGCTGTGCTGAAGTTGGTAACGCTGTAGTGAGAAAAATTTTGGTCTTGTGGAATTTTTTTGTGTCAAGCAATCAATAATAATTACCCATGACAATGGAAACCACTATATATAAAATGATTCAGGTGCAGGATTTGGGCATATGGGTCTTGTGAAGCTGTCCTAAAGGCTCATCTGGCTTTGTATGATTTTCAGGGATTTAGGTTTTGCCAGAAAAGTTTCTTAGAGTTTTTTTCTGTGCAGGCCTGGAGTCACTCTTGCTGCTGGGCACTTATCATGTACTTTGTGCCCAAGTTAATTTGTCAGTAATAGTTGGAGTTTTCTTTCCATTCAGTTTCCTGGAATTTTTCTTGTTTAATTTAGACTTTCTGATGGTTAAGTTGGCCTCAAAATACAGCAATTCTAATTTCCAGGCATCTCTGCCCTCAAGTTACTGAAGTTGTCTTCTTTTCAAGGAGAACATGGGGCCTGGCTGAAAGTCTCTTAAAAATCAATGGGTGCCTTTACACTGACTTACCTAAACTCTACTACTTGAAAAGTTTTAAACAAACCCAAACAACCTACATCCAGGCCAAACTGCTTCCTTTGAAGTTTATAGCAAACTTGTCTGCTAACTACTCTAGAGTTAGTAGTCAATATTTCTTGTTGTTTGGTTCCACTTGGCACATAATGTAACATGTGACCAGTGATCTCAGTAAACATGCGGGTACAGATGGATAAAGCATCGTGTTTGGGGTGTCTTTCCATACCTGTTCATAATAGTCAAGGTGATTTGAGTGTCTTGCACTGAAATTGCTGAAAGGTGACCTTTCTGTGGGATAACAGCAAGTCCAGTGGTCTGCAAACACAAGTTCTGGCAGGTCTTTTCAGGAAGTTGTTTGATAGGTTTTCTAGGTAAGAGGTAGGAGCTGTTAAGGTTGAGAATAAGAGATGAAGTTGGTGATAGTGGTTGATTTGTGTTTAAATTATGTACATAAAGACTTTTGTGCAGAAATAGATAAATAATGACTAAAAATAATATTCCGATGAAGTAATGGTGCTGCTGGACAGAGCAGTGGTGGAGGAGGAAAGCTTTCTACTGTTTTCCAAATGTTAAACAGCTGTTAATAAAACTGAGTTTTCATATCTGTGTGGAGATGCAAATCCTGTTTCTCATGCTAATATTTTATTCATTTTGTAGTTCCACTGAGATCAGTACCATCTGTAACAAAAATGTTTTAATTGAGGTAATGGTATATTTTTTTTCCTGTTCTTCCCTACTGTAGGTGTGAAAATGCAGGCAGTTACTGTAGAACCAATAATACATCTGCTGTGGTGAAACATTTAGCTGATCGTTCTCGTAAACTTAATCAACATATTTGATTGGTAGGTGTAATTTCTGGTAATACTGGGTGATTTTTCTAAGAAATGAGGAAGGATGATTAATATTACTTTTAATTACATATGTATTCTAGGTTTCTTTTTTTTTTTTTAGCTAATGTGACTTGGAGGTTTTTACATGCATGCCAGTTTAGAAACTACTCAGACTTGATTTAAAAAATAGGTGCTACAAATGGCTAAATGCATTTACTAAATACTAACAAGTTCTGAGGACTCATAAAGATCTTCGTATGGATGGCTTTGGAAATGTATTTGCAATCAAAACCTTGTTCTTAAATCTGTCTGTATCATAAATATTTTGGGGTTTGAAGCCTACTTATGAAGAATCCTGTTTTCTGGAAGAGTCTTATGTCAGAAGTTTGCAGTTTTAACCCCCTTCCTGAAATGTGTTTAAATTGCTGAGATTATTGTAATATCTTCATTTAGTCATGGTTCATTGTTTAATGTTTATTTATTAAGTTGAAAGTCTCTGACCATTAAGACTGTGTACAGGCCCTAACTGAAACTAATGGGAATCAAACTGAGGTAAGATATTACTTGTGTTCCAGAGCCAATTACATCAACAAAATCAGCCTTGGTGTTATTATTTGAGGCACATGCATCAGGTAATGTTATTGTGGCATGCCTATTTAAAGGTGTATCACAGTCTAAAAGGTAACTGACACCAAAGTATTACTACTTTATTACTGTACTAAGGGGATTTTAAAAAAAATGTATTCTAGCTGTAAGTGTCTACTGTGAAGATTTGATCCTTCTCCTAAAGGAGGGGAATGCCTGCTCGGAGGAGTACTGACCCACCGTCTCTTAGATAATCGCAGCTGAAACAACTACAGAAAACATTCATTAGAGTAATATTGAATTTTCCCCAGAGGCTCTCCATCCTGCTGGATCCTGGTTGACCTTCTGTTTGACCTACGTTATGCTGCTTTGGCCCTTCTTGAAGGGGTAAAAGGAGCATGTGTTTGCTGCCCGGTTCCTTGTTCAGCGATTTGTTCAAAGTGGAAATGTGTTTGAATACTTAAAAGTTGTCGTATATTGATTAGTGTGGATGTAAATGGCTGTAGAAGAAGCAGAGTGGTGGATAATTAGGACTCTAAAATCATCATTATTCACTGGATGCTTGTTTTGGTAACTTGGATACATCTTCTGAACAGGCAATAAGAATCTCAGTTTGATATCTATTCAGTAGGAAGCTGGCTACTTAGTTACATACCTTTCAAATAAGTCTAGAATCAGGTAAAGTGCAGTGCTCAGTGTTTGTTATTTTATGGACCCAAAGTGTGTTAAGCTAATGTTGAATGGTGATGCTCCCAGTGTAATTTGGACCTAATTACCTGTGTTGTATTATAGGTGGACACAGCATGTTTTTAATTCCTTAGATGGGTTTGATGGATTGCTAATTTGTTTTGATTGTAAGCTATGAAAAATTTTTATGCTATTTCACTCTTTCAGATAGTTTGGAGGGAAAATACAACAAAAAAAAGGAGTTCCTTGAGTAAAATGCAGGGTGCACTTGTGGTGTGAGATGCCTGCTGCTCATGGAAATGTGTCAATATCCATCTCACTTTTGTGTATACTGGTGGACCTTTCTCTGTTTTGTGTCGATGCATCTCCTAGAAAGTGTGTCTGCTTGAAAACCAAACCAAAACCAGAAGAACAAGCAGCCAGACAAACTTCTGCCAGGAGTATTGATGAAGAAGATTCCATGAATTTAAGAACTTCTGTTATACTGGATCCTGCTGCAGTCCATGCATTTTGAGGAGTAGGGGTGCTTTGGAGACTGCATGAGACTGTCAGCTACACCATGCTTACAAGAAAAAGGCAGGAAGTAAATAGCAATAGGAGGTAAAACTCCTTGATCAGGAATCAGATGCTAGTGCTTGAGTACACCAGGAAAGCCACAGGATGGAGCAGGGTGAGAGCAAGTCTAGAAGCTCAAGTGAAATTCAGAAAATTGGATTATATGTAATCAGAGTGCTGCTGAGAGCAGAGGCTGTCACAGGGAGCAGGCAAGGCTGAAATAAAACCAGGGAGCCTGGCTGGGAGGTCGGGCACTAGAGTCAGGAGTCAGCCAAGAGTGCACAAGCAGGGCAGGGGTGAGGTGAAGGGCCAGGACTTGAGGAAGAACTTTCAGCACAGCCATGGGGCTCCCATTTGCAGACCCAGCGCTGAGCTCCCCTGCAGGGAAAGTCACTCAGGACAGAAAAATAACAGTCTGTTGCCTAAGCTGAATTGCTCTGGTTTTGTGGTCTTTTGGGCATGTACCCTGCTAGAGGTGTGTAGGTGTTAAGGGGACTGGCGGTGGAATGATGTCAAGTTTTGGGGTGGAGTGGGGAACCTGCAAAAGGGCACAAGGTGGCTGCTAGGAGGCCAGAGGGGTTTTTTTGCCACAAACATTTATGGCAGCTCTGGTTGAGAGAACAAGGGAGGATGATTGAGGGCTGCCTTGGTCCTGCTCTTGCATCCCTCTCTTCTTAAGTGAAGAGTGCTGCCTGTTTGGGCATCACCTAGTAAGCTTTTCACACCCCTGTAGCATTTAGGCAAGTTTACCATTGTACATTAATATCACAGTGATGTTTTAGTTTTGTTTTTGTTGTTGGGATAATTTTCTGAGAAAATAGATATTCTTGGTGGATTTTGTCAGTTTTAGCCTATTTCCATAGAAGAATGAAAAGCATAATTTTTACTTGAGGTTTTCTCTTAGGACACAAAATACATTGTGGGTAACACCGTAATTATAGATGAGTTCTGGGTTCTTGCATTTAATTTTTTTATAAGCTGTAGTTTTGCTTTGAAGACAGATGTGATTTGTTGTTGTTCTTTTAATTTAATTTTATAACAACTTCCATGAATATCTGATTAGAAGTTGCATTTGCTCACCTAGAGGGACTGCTGAACTCTTTGAGCTAGAGCTATCAGGAGAGAGCACTGTGAATGGATTACTATAAGATCCCTCCTCTTTTTCCAAATGAGATTATGTAGGAGGTTATTACATTAATTTAGCAAATGTAATAGTTTAATAAAAGAACTATATCCCACTGGAGTATGACACACCTCCAGGCTACCTCATGTAAATACTGTAATAAAGAATTCTCTGAGCACTGGCTAAAAAATAGATGTTGGAATTCATGAAACATAAGAAAAAAGACTTCCTGGAAATGTTTTGTGTTCAGTGGTAGATGGAGCCTGGTCCCCCAGACTGCCTGGAAGCTGCACAGCCTTCATTGGGAATGCTGTGCATGAGCTCAGCTGGAGTCGGCCTCGCTCTGTGGGTGACACCCAAGCCTTGGCACAGGGGTAAAGACAGGTTTGTTCTGGGACATACACATGGATGTATCCTGAAGGAAGACTTGTCTTCTAGTGTTACGTAAAATCCGTTGTAGTTGTGTATGATTTGGAAATGCAAGTCATGGTATTCATGTAGCTTGTGAATTTCTTGCTCAGTGTTATGATTCACAGTGGCAGTTGCTCCCTAAAGCAATGCAGATTTTCAGTATAAACATAGTTTCTGCAGTCTGAAATCAGTGGCAATTTTCCCATTGCCATCAATGGAGGAGGGATTGGGTTGAACACAATTACCCAATCACTAAACCCTGTTATTTTACTTCAAAATTTTATTTTTCAGACTCTTAAAATGTTGCTAATTTTGTTATGCTGATTCTACTTTGAGCTAAGCAAGATTTGTTTGGCAAAACTATATGACTCTAAATATCAGCTCTAATACTGCTGAAGAATGAATTTTGGGGGATTGTTTCTAGATAAGTTCTTCTTATTAGAAGCACATAAAAGACTGAGTTGTTATTAGAACTGAAAAAAAAATAGAGATGACTTAACTCGCAGCAAGTACATTTGTTTATTGTTTGCTTGGCAGTGCTGCTGTGGCATCTGTGTGCTGAATGCAGATTTACAATTCTGTTCATATTCAATACTTCTTTTTGCTACATCTTTATGGATGAGAGGGAGGTACCCTCATACATAGTAGTGAGATACACTACTCTGATGGACAGAGCTAGTGCTTAGAAGTGACTGATTTCAATGGACTGATCCAAATCTCAGTTTGATCTTTAGATCAAATTGGAGTCTATTCGTGGACTTCAGAACATTCTCATGGTACCCTTGGTTGCCACAGAGGAGTGTTCCCTGCAGCAATACCTCCCAACTTTGAAGACTTGGTTTTGGTTTTTTTTTTGGTGGGTTTTTTTGTTTGTTTTTTATTTTAACCATTATAACTACTTAAATTATTTTATATCGTCATGCTGAGCATAGATTATATAGACTAGTCCAAGGACCATGGTATCTTTCTGCAGAAGAAGCTGGGTTGCAGCAGTAAATGGGGGATGATAAGTAAATTGTTTGGCTTGGGAGAGTGAGATGTGAGTTAAGCATCATGCTTTGCCTAGGCTCAGTAGCTCTGCTGGGAGGGGCATGGGTGTGGGGAGCAAGTAAAGCTTAAGTGGTAGGAAAAAAGGTTGTTTTAATGAGATGAGGTTAATATCCTCATTTGCATTGATCAGCGTAAAGACTTTAACGATGTCCCATGAGCTGTGAAATGCTGACAGACAAGCACTTGTGATAAAATCTTGTGACTTTGCCCAAAGAGCTCACCTTTCTGAGGGCTAATGGCCAGTATCATGTTTAGATGTGAGCTGGTGCTGGATGGATGATCCCGTTCACCAAGAAGAGATGACACTGAGAGGAACAGGGAGCATGTTAAGCAGGGTAGTGCAGAGCAGAGAACTGAGATGGTGGGAAGCTGCCCCTTGTACCTGCTTGTGGCAGTGCCTGTGATGTCTGGGGAAGAGAGCAATTTTGTTCCTTTTGAAATTATCAAGACTTACATCCTGACAAGCAAAATACCCTGGAGCTTAAGAGTACACTCTTATCCTGTATAGCAGTACCTTGCCTTCCAAGTATGGAGGACCACACATTTTTCTTAGCTTACTTAAGAAAATTGGCATAAAGCTGGTGCTTGGCTTCCTCTGCAAAGAGGAAACTGTATCTTACTTGAGACCAGCTTTTAACTTCTCCAATGATATACAGCCCTAAGCTTGAATAAACAGCCATATCCTACTGCAAGTGCATTTGGCATAGTTTTTAGAAATTTGAGTATTTGAAAGGAACAGTGTGGGCACAGTGTGCTGTTCACCAGGAGAGGAAAGATCAGCTTTCTAACCTAGGGAGGTCGTAGCATTTTCTGTCTGGTTTGAACAGTTGTGAGACAAAAGATATGACCCTGCTGAAATGCACCATTGGTGGGGTATAGCCTAGAACTTTATATTTCATTTGAAATGCCATTTAGTTTGTTTACTTATCTGTACACCTACACAAGGATTGCAGAACATCTCTAGCTTGTGTTGTGGCATATTGCAGCCAGGAGCACATATTGCACAGCTCTCCAAATACTACTCAGGGAAAACACTGAAGTGTTTGTGTCTGGATATCTGTATGTTCTAAAGAACATAGTTCCCACTTGCTCAGTTTATTATCTTCCCCTTCATCTATGTATATAAGTATTGTATATACTTTGCGTGAAAATAGAAATTCACAGAATGTGTTAATTTGACTTTTTATGCACTACATTTTGCATTTTTGCATTATTGCATAATTTTAGCAGTGGGAAATTACAATGTTTTTTCCTTGCATGAATCCAAGAACTGAACATGGTAGTTATTGGAAGATACAACTTCTTTTCAAAAAGGCTATTTTAATTCAGTATTTCAGCAGAAGTATATGAATAAGAAGGTCAGGTATGGTTTACACTGCTAAATAGCTTGCATATACTGGAAATACTTCTTTCCATCTCCTGCTCTTTTTGGTATACTGTAAATGCAAGTTGGAATGGTTTATTTGAAAGGTTTTTATAAAAGAAGTTGTGTATGGGCAAGTCTCAAGGTTTGAACTGATGGTCATCAGGAGGTAGCTGAAACTAAAGCTGGTACTAGAGTGCCTGTATAGTGATTTGCATTAGTTCTTAATTAAAACGAGTTTCTGTGTAGACAATGGCCACGGGCCCATTTCTTGTAAGAGGGAGATGAAAATAAGAATGAGAACAACCAGGGAATGCAGAAGACCAAACATTGCATCCATACAGTGATCTGTGTGCTGCAAAACTGGTGAGCTGACCTACAGCCTGAGCTGGTGGTTTCTGCAAAAAGCTGCTGTCGGAGGAAGAGAGGTGCAGACTCTTGTGGTGCTGTGGCAGACTGAGATACAGAGCACTCCTCGTGCCAACAGAATTGCTGGAACAGAGATGTTGCAGGCCAGAGGTTCTGTGTGTTCTTCAGGCCTGTTACACCAAAGTAGGATTTGATTTGTACGATACTTAGGTAGAAAAGATTAATCAGGAGCCTTTGGTAAAACTCTTGGTATCCCAATGAATGTTATCTTCATGGGTGCTGGCTAGTGATAGTTAGAAATGAATGCCATCTTTCAGAGTAGGACCAATGAATGCCCCCCAGTGGAAAAATACCAGTTACTTGCATTTTGGGCAGGGGAAATTGTTCTTTGATCTTCCTGGCTGTGCATGTAAAAGGTCAGCTATACTGTTGAATTAAAATAGTTTGTGTGTTGGTTTGGGCTTTTTGTTTTTTTTGTTTGTTTTGGGTTGGGGTTTTTTTGTGGCTGGTTGTCACGCCTACCTGTATTTTTAGTGGTTGTTCAAAATGCATTTTCTCTTCATGAACTTTGTATGTTTCTAATTAGGGGTTGATATCTGAATCCATGGGGAGCATTTGGGTATAACATTGCATTGCCCCTTTGAGTTTATTATGCTCCAATAAAGTAATTAATGGATGAATGCAAATATGAAATTATATGAAAGAGTAATGTTGTAGAAAAGATGTAAACATGCTGCATGTTTGTATAACTTGATATCATCAGTTGCTTTTCAGGTGACTTGGCTACTCATTAATCTCTACACCAGATTTTGTTGAGGTACAGAACTTGAAGATTTCCTCCCTCTTTCATGTTTTTGAATGTACAATGGGTTTTGTTTGTTTCATTTGGTTTGGTGCTTTTTTTTTTGTTTGTCTTGGGGTTTTTTTAGTTTAACTTTTTTATTTTTATTGTTTTACCACTGCATATATGATGTGTGTTTTGGTTGCTGTATAAAAGATTTTACTACATCAGGAAGGTGTTTGGTGTACCTGTCATGCTTGGCTGTATGGGTAGTGGCAGGTTCCATTGCAATTATAATTTTAAATGCCTTTTTTAAAAGGCTGGAGAGACTAACTTCAGGAGCATTCAAGACTCAAGATATCAGGGAGGTATTTAGCATCCTTCTGGAAAGACCTGAGATGGCTGGGCACGTAACAGCTGTTAAATGAGCTTCTAATAGTGTCAGACGAGCCACTAAGAACCAAAGAATGCCAGGCTTCTCTCTTTTCTGTGATGATTTAGTGCTCAATAGCAGTAAAATAATTCAGGCAATGCACTAGGGAGAATTGCTGCTTTTCTCAAGTGGTTCTTTAACTTTTAAGATAAGCTCCATGGTATTTCCAGTGATAATAATGATTAATGCTTCCTTTGCTGTTGACTGCTCTAGGGTTTGTTTTTTGGTAGTTTATATACTATATGAGAAGTTTACCACTGTCTCTCCCAGCAGGTCACTTCCAGCCATGCCTAACTGCTTAATTAATTGAGTCATTACGATAATGGATTCGTGTTTGGTTTTACAAATCTGTCTGAGTGCCTTCTTCCCTGAGGACACCACTGCACTTCATTCTGAGAAGTGTGAAAAGCAAGAAGAAAAGTTTAACTGCCAAATGACTGCACCTAGGAGCATTCAGAGACTTGGAAGAGAACAGCTCAGGAAATAATTCCATGTTCCTGCTCAGTTTAAAGTATGTTCTGTGTTGTGAAATGGTTGCTTTTAGGGAAAGGACTGTTTGGCCAAAAGAGAAAGTAGAGCTTGCAGAATGTTAGCGGCAGGACCCTTCCCGTGTAATCCTATATAAATAATCTGCTGGAGAAATTGTTCCTTGTATTAATTACTGTATGCGTGGAGCCAAAACACAGGGATATACAGGATGGTGTTGGAGTATCTATTACTGGCAAAATACAGGGAGATACAGGGTAGTATGGAAGTGTGTATTCATGTAGACAACAAAGGTTGTGATGGACCTACAAAATCCTTCTCTTGGATTGGGGCAGGGAAGGGTAGAAAATGTCTCATGAATCCAGTTAAATTTTTTATAACATTTCTCCTGTTTTTTTTTTTTTTCTGTAGCAAGAGTAGTTTGTGTGAAAGCTTCATCCTGGCTAGCCATACTTTGTCCATCTTTTGAAGCCAGTGCCTGGTGTTGAAAGTCAGGAGCACAGGAGCTTGGCATCTCTGAATGTGTCTGGCAGCTTGGGGGAAATGGGGTGGATGTGTAGAGCAGGGGAGCAGTGCAGAATGCTTGCAGTGAGACTTAATGTGGCCTTGACTTAAGTATTTCTAGCCTTTGCCAGAGACTGCTAGCCATTTTTAAATAGCTGCTTTACCTCGTTTTATGGCCAAATACCTTTGCTCTTTCCTGTTTCTTTTTTCTTCCAATCTTATCTTGGCATTTAAAAATAGAACATTTTATTTTACTGCAAAGCAAATGGTCATCAGTTAATGGTGAAGATCATTAATTACATTGTCAAGGTAAAAACTGTACATCTACAATATTTTTTCCACATAATCATGGTGTTTGCCCTGTAAGTTGGATTTAAATGTATGCTGCTTTGAAACAGTTTGGAATGTGATCACTGTTTTCCAAATGGTGGAAAAGCCACAGCGATAGTGTTCAACCTGTGAATATTTGCTCAGATTTTTATTTTTCCCCCACTCACTCTCCACCATAACCTTTTTACTCAGAATCAACTCAGAATCTGCCCCTTGATCTTGGTCTGTGGCCTTGCCTCTACTGGGAATTTCTTGGGAAATGGAAGACAATTTCACTGAAGATGTAAAAGCATAGAAGTCCAGATTATCAGAAAAAAAATTGTGGTTGCCATTGTGATTTCCTGCTGAGTGTAGGTTCAACTCTGAGACATGTTTTGACTTGATGCATTTATCTAGTCAGTCTTGTATCTGTGCTGTCCCTGAGTAGTTCAAAGCTAAGTATTGAACCAGTTCTTTCTGTGCGTTTGGGGTTCTGCCCAAGATCCCCTTGCAGCACCTTTACAACAGTAGGGTTTGCCAAGACTTGCAGGAGTGTTGCACTGTGGTGCCAACACTGAACTACTAAGAGTGACAATATCATGTTGTCAGCAGACTTGTTGAATCCCAGTATGCTCTGGGAGTTTTTTACCATGCTTTTAAAAACTTTTGTTATATTTAACAAAAATACGGTGCTGTGATTACTCTTTCTGTAGGATAACCTTCCAGTGTCCCAAGACTTCAGAATATGGAATAACATAGATAGTTTTTGCTTGAAAACTAACTTTGGCTCATGTAGGAGTTACTGTGTTTATTTCTTTTACCCCCATAGTACTGTTGAAAGCTTTATTATTTTTGTTGCCATGATAACATAGTGGTGAGTCTTTAGTTCGTGTGTAACTGTAGTTTCAGAGATGAAAACCCCATGCTTCATGTGTGTTTAAGGTTGATGGTAAGAGAAAGAAAGGCAGACACTCTCTAAGGACACTATGCAGCACAATAAAAGGTTGTTTGTTTGTTGTTTTTAAAGTAAGTTTCTTCCCCAAAAGCAGTATGGCTACAATGCTGATTTAAAAGAGTGTGCTGGAGAAACAGATGAGAAAGCACAGCCAAGAGATTATTTTATTGAATATGAGAGGAGTCTTTGTGATTGCTCTGTAGAAGGATGAGACTTTTAAACCACTGTATGAGAACAGAAATTAATTTATTTTCTTCTTCATTCGGCTTTGAGGATGTCATATATCTCTCTTGTGTTTGCTATCAGTGAAGCTAAAGAGGACACACTGTCTCTTGTGCTGGGCTGTTTGTCTGCAGCCCCAGCCTGCACAGCCAGTCTTCCTGCTGACCACAGATGTACAGGTGGGGAAATCACTTTGGAATAGCTTTTACTGAAGTAGACTGTCTCAAGTATGACTAATACTGCTTTGTGTGACAAATTGTTAGTTACTCTTCCTGCAGCAGTTGGCTTTAAATCTTAGTATACTTATGTCATGTTATCTTTCTGCAAGTGATTCTTCCTTTTTGCATAGAAGGATGGAGATTGTGTACATTACTCTCCCAAGCAACGTGAAAAGCTGAAGATTCTTGGAGGCTGATCGTAGTTAGTATTCCACATTCACCTTTTGTAGGAATGTGTCCTGAAGCTATTTAAGCTTATTTTTCCAGACTGATGGAGTCTCTTTTGCCTCAGAATTTTTATTTTCAGTGCAATAATGACACTCTCTTGGCTTCATTGTTCTGTACCATTTTTCTGAATTTTTCAATGCTTGGAGCAATTTCACCTTGGTATTTGATTGCTCTTTTGGGGTCTGTGTGTTCTCACCAGGTTGGATACTTTCCCTTTGGACTTGTTCTCCCCTCCTGCAGCTGCTGTGGCAGTGTGGTGGTGTGGTAATTCAGGCAGGTCATAAATAACTCTTGACAGAGGCCTTGCTATAAACTAAATTTCTTGGCTATTTGGGAATCCTTCAGTCGAAGAACCAATCCTTGATTGCCAGTTTCTGAAATCAAGACCTCCTGCTGCAGTTTAGGGAATCAGAACTGTCTGACATTTTTCTTTCCTGCTCTGCCCTGTAGAGTTGTCTCAAAGACAAATTCAGTTGTCTTCCTACATTGCCTTTGGAATTTGCCAGCAGTGTTAAAACTCCATTATTCTGGTAAGAAGCCCCCAGATGGTGTTATGTTCTTTGGGTCCTATAAATTACAAGTTTTGACTATAAACAAAAATACTACATTGAAAATATTTTCAGAATGAAATTATCCATACTTAAATGGATGAGGAGAATAACTGAAGGATGCAAGTAGTATTATGCTAATCAGTTTCATAGGAAACAATGGCAAGAGCTGCAGCGATGGAACAGTGTAATGAGTTACTTTAATCTTGTGTTTGAGAAGGGATAAAATAATCTCAACCCGCAGTTTTTAGGAGGGCAAATAAACTTTCCTAAGACATTTACTTTGGATACAAACTGGAAGGGATTTCAGAATGATCGCTTCTGTAGCCAAGCAAAACTAGAGGCTAGTTTTAACAGAAGTCAGCAGTTATTATTTGACTTAAAGGCTGTGTAGTTCTGCTTTATTTTTCTACTATATCTTGCTTTATAAGGTTACAACCATGCGAACGGCTGCTGTCTATGAAATATCTACTTCTGCTGCTTTTGCAAAATACTTTGGCGTATGTGTTCCTATAGAAAAGGCGGATTGCCTTCTCAAAACTCTTTAGACTTTCAGGGTGGTGAAACCTCCTTCTCCCACAAGAGAGACCACCAAGAGAAAAATGCTTGGTGTTAGGCACCAAAGAGCTCTTATTCTGGGTACTACACATTATGTATTGGACATAAATGTATCTATATTGCCAGAATATGCAGATTCTGAACTGGTAACCTGTTTATTCTTCAAAGATTATTCTATCTATGAGAGGAAAAACCTTTATTTTAGTGGGTTGTCAAATCTAAATAAGATCTCATTGAGAAATCAGCTCATTAAAAGGTGTAATTGCGAAGTATATGAAAAGCACTGGGAAGAATCTGCATTACTGTAGACATGTCTAGAACGTATAATTTAGTGTGAGTATTAGTGAGAATTGAAAATTCTGCTCTTGAGTCTGGTTTGATTTTTGTCCTGATGCTTGTTCTTCTGAACATTTTTGCATATAAAACCTCTAATTTTTTTTCCAAAGATGTAGAAATATCAGCTAAAACAAACCCCTCCACAGAAAGCCCCTCCAAGTCTAGTAATGACATGTAACTAGTAAAAATACAAATAGAGTTCTCAGTTCTTTCTTTCCTTTAAAGAAGCAAATGATGGAGCTATGAGCTGTAGAGCATATTAAAAAAACTTGTTTTAACTGTTACTTTTGAGTGACAGAGGCATAACTGTGGCATTTCTTATGAAAATGTGTTATTCATAACTAGCTTCCTATTACTAATTTTTGCTACCAGAATGTTATTTAAGGCCATGAAATTCTCAGGTTCTATCTGCAATTTCTGGTAAGCAACAGATTTTTTTTTTTTTTAATTTTTTTTTTATTTCAAATGGCCATTACAGCTATTCAGGTAATCTGTGGGATGTATTTTCTGGAGGAACTGTTTTCTCATTTCTACTTACCATACTTGGATTGTGTAAGGAAAAGCTTTGCAAGATGCATATTGCAAAATATTCTAAGCAGTACTTTCTTATCAAAGTCCAGTTGCTAATGCTATTTGTGACCATCCTTTTTGAACTTGCTGCCAGGGATGTGGATGCTGTGGAGTTTGTGACTTCTGGCAGAGTCCCTGCAGCTCCCTGTTTGGGTGGAGAGACTGTCTAGTGAGCTCTGTTGGCGCTCCTCCCTCCTGCAGCAGGATAATCAGCCCTGCAAAGTCTAAGGGGATGTGGTAGGAAGTTAGGGGTAGTGAGGAGCATCATCAGGCTCTCATGGGTAGGGAATTGCAGTTGTAAGCAAAGAAGGAGGCAGAGGCTGAGGATGCAGCTGAGGGGATGTGGCACAAGGCGTATAGAACATTATTCCGCCTCTAATTTTCAGAGGATGTTTGTTAAGAAGTGTCATTTCTTATCTTATGTTAATTTATTTTGCAGTGGCTTATAATGACCATTACAACTGTCTTGATTTTTCTCCTCACTGGAGTTGCTATGTTTGGCCTTGCCACAGAGTTCATGTACTGAAGTGTCCTTTTGCTCACTGTTCCTCCGGATGCTTTGTTTTATGATAGCTATTTTCTGATGATCCAAGCCTTGTAATAGTTGAATCTGTAAATATTTTTATTTCATCTTTGTTAAGCAACATTACTGCAGAGCATGTTATGACAGTCCCTCAATTCCAAATAAAGAAAGCTAACATGCTTTCCTTTTTTCCCTGGGAGCTACAAAATTTTGGATGTCAAATGTAGTTCCTACTGTAAAGCAGCACGGTAAACCAATGCGCTGACTAACATGACCATTAAATTAACAGAATGTGATGGTTCAGAGCAAACGCCCTCCCTTGGGTTAGTTTACTGCTAATTTCTTTTCTTGTTCTATAGAAACTTTTGGTTAAAATAGCTCTAGATGCCTAGACCTTTAGATGTAGTGTAGCTCTTACACAGTTATGATTTGGGCAAGATGCATTTTAGCTTATTATTTCATATTGAGATATTTTAAAGATCCAATTAACTGAAAACATGAAGAAAATGTTTTATTTCTTGGTTTATCTTATAAATGGAAACTGATTGTTTCCTTTTTTTTAGTTCTGTTTTTAGAGAGGTTGACAAGGCCAGCTTTTCTTGTGCTGGGTGGGACCTTCCTCTAAATACTGTCTTGGTGATTCTTCCAAGGCCTAGAAAGGTTTCAAAGCTAATGGATGAATTATTATTTCCTCTTCCTGTCTTCATTTTTTCAATTTTGTTGTGAAAGTAGGAAGCAGAGAACTGCAGGCTTGGTTGTAAATTAAATTCTTCAGGCTTTTCATGGATGTTTTTTGTACTAATATGTTCTTATTTAGCAAAACCTTGGGTTTTGGCTGTTAATCCAAGGAAGATCTTTAAATGATTAGTTAGGCCTTATGAGAGTGTTTTTACAAAATGTTTATGTATGTTGATCAAGATGAATTAGAGATTATGTTTAAAGGATAAGTTTTTCTGGCATCAGTGAGAGATAATTGCTGCTGTGCTAAAGCAACCTCAGGAAACCTCGCTGCTTAAACTTCTGCATGTACTCATTGTGATATGCTTCTGATAGACTTCTGGTCTCCTCAGCAGCCTCTTGATAATGATAAAGCTGACAGCTTTACGAATGTGTGAAACAAAATTGCCCAGGGTAGCAAAGGCCTCATCACTTTGGCAGATGACTGTAGAACCTACTGTTGTAGCAGTGTCTACCCTTGAAAAGAAAACTAAGCTTGGGGTATTAAACTGTGTTGCCATTATGTAAGTTTCCATAAAAGTAAATTTAAAAGAGAAATTTGGACTAGACAAACCTTTTTGAGGAGGGAACTATGTTAGAAAAAGATGATACAGTTCTCCTAGATGATAGTGCTCTGCTGAAAAATGTTGGTACTACATGGGTTCAGAATTTGTCACAGCTGTGCATCGGAGATAGGTGAAGAAGAAAACATGGTCACTGAGACAGAGGTGTTAGTCTAAATACTAAAATAGCTCATAAATATTTTTATTCCTATCCCAGCAATTGTTGTAATGTAAACAGAAGCTTAGTCTGTTCTGCTGCAGAGTGATGCAGTACAGACTAGAGTACTTTGAGAAATGAGAGGCTTATCTCTTGGATTATTCATTTTAATCATGGCAATGGACTTGTAAAGCACCACTTACATACTCCTGGCTCTCTTCTTTGCCCTCTGCGTCAACCAGACAACCTCCCACCAAATTTGTGATGTAAATCACTACAAAAGTAGACTAAGCCAGATACTGCCTTTTTTATCCACTGCACACTTGTGGATGGGACTTCACAGATACTAATGGAAGCATTTTTTAAAATAAGACTGAGACAGGGCACTGAAACAATTTGCCCACATGGACACTAAATATCACCTCTAGGTTGCTTACATCTCAGGTGTCTTTGGGCAGTTTTACTGACAATTCTAATGTTGGATTAGAAACATTTGGTAAGCCCGTGGCTCACCAATGATCGTTAATGTTAGAAAAAGAATCTTCTCAGTGTCCTGGTGAATGACTGAAGTAGATACACACTCAACATCTGAATACATTTGAATACAGATCTTATTCTTGAGTGCTGCCATCCTCTGTTAACGTGTGCAAAAATCCTGGTTTAGTTATGTCATCTTTGTAAAATCTTGTGTCACTTACGATTTCTGGAAGCAAGTAAAACCAGCTCTGATGTTTGCCATGAGCAACAGATAAATCTGTTTAATCAGTAAAATTGCTTTGTTGCTGATCCATAGGGGTGTTCCCTGTGATCTAAAGCCTGTGTATATGTAGGCAAGGAGTAAAAGGACACCTTTGTGTACAGTTCCTTTCAGAAACAGGAAGAAAGCAGAGATGGAGTAATGTTTTCTGTTTGTCCATAGTGGAAATGATAAATTTATAAAACAAGCATAAACATTTATATTATAATGCCAATGTATTATTACAGTTGGACTTGATGATCTTGAAGGTGTTTTCCAACATAAATGACTGTGGTTCTACTTAGACCTCTCTTTCTGACATTCATTTTCTGAGTTGGCAGTTTTCTTAACTGGTGAAAGAAGTCATTGTGTGGACAAATATATCCAGGGAATACCATGTAAAGTATAAAAATATACACACTTTGTCACCACTTTATAATCTTAATCTTTCATTTATTTGGCCTGTTTTTCTAGAGTTAAGAAGTGAATTACATGCTCTAGTCAAAACTGATTTGAGTGAGTTAATACTGTCAGGATAAAACCTACAACATTGAATTTAGCTACATGTAGCACATACTCAGCAGTAAAGTTGTTCTTATAGATGTGATGACTATTTGAGATGTGCAATAAGTAAAGAAGGGATGTGAGACTGATCTGCCTAACATAGACATTCATTTAAAACTCGCTGTATATAGATTTAAAAACAAGTAGCTGCATTTGTTTATCCCTTTTCTGGTATCAACACAAACAAGAGATTTAACAGAAACTAGAATTATGAAATGTTGTATGATCTAAAAGTGTCTTTGACATGATGTGGGTCAAGACTTTGCTTGGAACCTGTCCTTTGTGAGCCCATGTGTAGCAGATCATCTGTTTATGATTCTTCAAACATTCAAAGTCCAGTGGCTGAGTATGAGACTGAATGAGTGTGAAGAGAACAGACTTCATCAGCCAGGTCAATAAACAGAGTTTATTGGCACACTGGGTACACAGACTGCACAAGTACCTTTTGCCCAGCTCCAAGGTGTACTTTGGCTTCTCACTCTTCTGCTGAACAAAAAGACAAGCAAAACATGTTGAGTGTCACTTGGTGTGGGACTTCTGTAGGGGTGTGTGTCATCCTTAAACTTTTAATGAGGTTTTTCAACAGATAGAAGTACCTTATTCTTTAAAAATAAAAATAAGTGGAATGATTGCTTCAGTCTTTGCTATTTTCCAGTGTCCTAAATGGCATTAAGTGTCACAGTAGTCTTAAGTGGCTTGCTAAGGAAATTTAGGCTTATGCAAAGTTACTTTGGACTTTTAAAAAAACCTTTTAAATTTGTTTCACTGTGTACTCTGGAGCCTGCAGACAACTGTTAAGCTCACAATTTAGTATTGCATTTGAAAAAGTCAAGGTTAGTTGTGGTAAAGGAGTGTAACTTTTGTGGCTCTGTGGGCAATAACTTGATTTTGTGAAGAAGTGGCAAAGCTTTTAGGAATAAGCAGCAGGTTAGAATTTGAATTATAGAAAATCTGTTTGAGGACTGAACTATTTGACTTCTTTCTGTACCAACTGCTGTTACATGTCTTTGTCCAATATTCATACAAACAGGATAAAAAGGGTGAAGTACTGCAAGAGGAGCAGTTTTGCATCTCATAAGAAAATGGAGTGCTAGGCAGATGGCAATGTTTTCACAAAGGAGAATATTTTTCAGTCCCAAATCAGGGAGTTCATCACATAAAGAAGTTGTGCCTGGGTTCATGATTTGGCTGATCCTTGACCTGTAGTTTTTGAGATCACTGACTGGTATAGATGTGGAAACATGAATGGGAAACCACAACAGATGCACTGCTAATAAGGATGTTGCAAATACTTGGAGAAAAAAATTTTAATCAACATAAATTATTGAAGTATAATAGTGGGATAATTGTGGACTAGAGTTTAGCAGCAGCTGTCAGCAAACGGGATTTGGAGATCCCTCTCTATTTGTGAGCATTATAGAAATAAACTCATGGTTTCACAAATGTTGCAAAGCTAGGGAGGAATACCCATAAAACTCTTGATTATGGAACACCCAGTTAATCCTAATAGTTCTGTTCCTCAGGCCGTCCTCCAGCCTTACCAGCAGAGAAGTGAATCATCATTATCTTTTGATGAACAGGGAAGAAAACATGCTGTCAGTGAAAAAAATTGTGGCTTTTCTTTCTATTACCATATAACTCAGTCAGTAGTGCTCTGAAAGAAAAGTCAGTGGAGCAGAAGACTCCTCAAAGAGAGCCATGTCTGAAGGTAAGAAAAATCCCAGACTTTGCTCATGCAGTTTTTTTCCCCCCCCCCCCCCCCCCATTCCTTTTGCTGGACTTTGCAGTTCAGGAGGTGAGCCTGCAGCTCTCCTTAGGCAGTACTGCTTCTGCCCCAGTGCATACTTGATCTAGAACAAGACCTAGAGGACTGACCATAGCATTGGTAATAAGTAACTTTGTCTGTCTGCTCCATGTGCACTGCAGCAGTATTTAAATGGCACAGAGATACTGTGTTTTTAACAATATAAATACAAGGGGTTTAACAGTTTTTGCAATTATTGAAGCTTTAAGTCTGCAATCAATTATTTAGTATTTATTTGCCATTTTTATCACATTTCCAAAGCAAAGTGACAATTAGATGTAGAGCTTATACAGTATATCCCTCTCTATGACAAGCTTGCAGAATTCCACTTTCCCATTCAGCTTGAGTGAGTAATGGGTTTTGATGTGTGTATCATTAGGGATTTTCTCCCCCTTTACTATCTATGTAGGGATGTGTTCTGAGCTTGGATCGGTAAGCTTTCCTACCTTTCATTAAATGTTGCTTTACTGTTACAATTCTAGCTTATGAGAACCTGCTTTTCATGCTCTCCCTCTGGCTCTGTCAGTACAGGTGGTGCACAGTTGAGAACAATCTGCTTACTGCTTCATCCTGAAGTGTTAGGGAACGGTGTCTTTATCTACCTACAAGATGAAAGGAGTTCATTGACTGCCGTGCCAGCCTGAGTCTCCTGAGGTTTGGTTGAAGCAAATGCCTAACATAGCAGATTTTTACAGGGATTCTGCTGCAGTGGGTGTGCTTCTGTTGCCGTAGGCAGATACCTACGGTTTGTAGCTGTAGGACAAGACCGCAGCGGGCACCTTTGACTACAGTGCTGTCTGGTCTTGTGGGAAGCCTGCTGAGGTGGGCACAAGGCTGGCAGGGGCACAGTTTGGCAAACTCCCCTGCTGTGGTTGTTTACTGGGTACCATATGCAATATTCTGCCCTCCTTCTTGCTTCTCTCCTGCTCACTTGGGTATGGATGTTTCCCACATTTGACCCCTTCCTTTCTGATTAAACTACTTGATGCATATTGCTGAAGTAGCCAGGAGTAGAGTGGGTGAGACTCTGCCATGGCAAGGGGCAGAGAGGAGAGGGCTTTTATCGATGCTCTCATTCCTCTTGGGGCTATGGCAAGTGATTTTTCATCTGGCTATTTACAACAAGGAGCCCTTCTTTGGGTTCTGCATGTTACAATGAAGCTATCTTGAGAATAGCGTTTTCATTAATTCTGTTGCATTTACAGGACATACCAAAGGTTAAATAACTGGAGTTGATGGAATGTGGTTATTCCAACATAGTGCTGTGCTTTAATAAGGAGTCAGAAGGATATTGTTATAATCAATTGTGAGGCTACACTTGTGATTAAGAACCTACAGAAACCTCTTTAATTACACTGTCAGCAGTCTGCTGCTGTTGTTGGATGAATGCTTAGTGCAGAGTGCATAGGGAAGGAAAGATGGTGGGGGGTTGCTTCTCATTTAGCTTTAGATCCATCCAGCCAAAAAACCTTATACCGTTTTTTAGGTCTGGAAGTAAATGTAGCTGCAAGAGATTTCATACAAAGGCCTTTCCTGTCATTATGGTTTTGCACAATATTTCCTTTTACATGTGTATGTACAGACTGTTTAATTGAACAGCATGCTAAGAGTTTGGGAATCAAAATTTATAGTACAAATTAAATACATTTTGGGAAGCTGACACTTAAAATGGAAATAGTGGAGGAAAATGAACATATTGAACCACCCACTTAACTGCTTACTCACTCTGTTTCTTGACACGCTCAGCTTCTGCTGGTTTTGCTACAGCACAAAGATGACAAGAGATGATTCTTCATTTCCTTGTCCCTTGCATTGCTGTTCATGCTTGATGTGAATATTGTTATATGACCTTGGAAGGCTGTGGGGAAGAGCAGACATCAGAGATGGACTCCGTGCTTTCTTTCCTGGTCGAGGGTAGGTATCAGCTGTGTCACGTAAGTAACTAAGGAGTTCTTTAACTCTTTGGCTATTTGTGCAATAAATTTTTTTGAATAGAAAGAGATTCCAGAAAGCAAAGACAAATGCTCCAGGGCCTGATTCTTACAAGCTTTCTACAAGTGATTGCCCCATCTCTGCCTTCTTGGGAAAACACAACTTTCAAAAACAGCATCATATGCTTTTCGCTACATATGCTTTAAAGTACAAGTTGAGGTGAGCTCAACTGGTACATGACTCCCCATCTAATAGTACATGACACACAAAAAGCTCTTTCAAATAATCTTAGAACAAGGTCGCAAAGTCAGGCATTGGGAGTGTAGGTGCTTGTGTGCAATTATGTCTTTGAAACTTTCTCCTGACCTTTCTCCAGACACTGGCAAGGCAACTTATTTTTCCTAGCTTTCCTGCTGAATTATTTTGGTATTTTTAAATTTTTTTGTTCTTTAAGGGCAGGCACCTGACATGGAAAATTTCAGCTCAGAGTTGAAAGCTGGCAAACGTAAAAGCAACTGAAAAAGGCAAGCTTTTGCTAGTGAGCAAAATTATCATTAGATGGTTTCGTTGGCTTGGCCTTCACTGTGAATAACTTTTGAACATACATAGTTCAAAGAGAGCTAAAAATATTTTCTCAACGCTATTTAGTCAGAGTTTACCTAACAGCAGTCTAATCTGCTGAAAAAATCTTGATGACAATCACAAGAAAGCCAGTCAGCATCAGCTTTGCTGTTTCAGTTTGCTCACAGCCTGTGTAGGTCACACTGATGCCCTTGGATTCTCACTTTCACGAGTAATGGGTTTGCATTAACATTATAAAGCTTTTACGTTGTGTGAAGAAGATAAAATGAAAAGCATCTATGCTCAATTGCAAAAAGCCCCTCCCATCTTTTTGGCATTAGGAGAGTGTTTGTGGTTCCATTCAATCCTATTGTCTCTGAAAAATTGTTTTCTGCTGAAGTTTTTGGGTGAGCAGGACTTACATGCACACAAAGCTTTGCTATTTGATTCCTATTCTCTAGGCAGCAAACTGCAGACAGGTCTCAGTTGTGAAAAATTCAAAGAAAGCATACTGTTGAGCTGGTAAAGTCATCTTGGTCTTCCAGCCCTTTTCTGGGAACCATGGCTCTGTCACCAATGAACTGTGGTTTACTGGATCAAATGAATGTAGTCCCTCAAAGGTAGCATCGCTGGGCTAAGCTGGGCAGCTCTGGTGGCAGGGTATTGGGAATCTAATGATGTGTAGGAACAGCTCGGTTCTTTGTCCACAGCAGAGAATGTCATGCTGTAAATGTGCCGATCTTCCCCTTAAGGGGAAACAACTGTAGAGCTGTTTCTTTTTAATTGTTTGTGAGAAAAAGAAATGACATGTACAATACCTTGTCATTACCCACTCAGCTCACCCCAGGGGTAGTGTGTTTTCACAAGCATGTATTGTTTAGGTGAGATAGAGGTATTGCTAATTTTTACAGAATTTTTCGTAGTCTGTAGCAAAGATTATTAACAGAGAGATAATACATCTTCTTAGTGCTAATGCCTTGTTACAAATATAAGCAATTGGATTAAGAAATGAGGGAGAATGCATTTACTTCTTCCCAAAGCCCTAAAGGTTTGGTTAACCCCCCCTGAGAACTGGTCAATATTTCTCTACATAGATAGATGTACTTAGTTTGTTGCACTTGCGTGAAACAATTAACAGCCTCCTCTGGGTGCATTTGTCTCAGCTTTTCAGCTGAGAGCAAGAGAGAGTGTGCCCTTGAATCGAGCCCCTGATTGTTCCCTGTTACTGAGCCTTGGATCTCGCTGTAGAGGGATTTGGGGGAGAGCATGGCCAGGCTTTGTGGAGAACAGGGGCGTGAGGGATGCTGTGTTTCCTACTGAGTGTCCAGCCTGGGGCTAGGCTAGAGCTAGTCCCAACAAAGCCCTTGATGTGTGTTATGTGAGGGGGAAATGAGAGAGTGGACAGTGCAAGGCTGCAATGCCAACTGTTTTGTACCTCCGGTTGGGCCGTGCTGCTTTGCTGGTGTACAGATAGCTTGTGTTTGCATGCTGAAAGGGTTTTAAGATAGGCAGAACCAAGAGAGAGTTGTGTAGCATAACACATATAGCAAAATCTTCAAATGGTGTTTGTGGTAGGGTTTTGAACATGTGTGCATGATTATTTGTGTGAAGTTATTTTTATTTTTCATCATAGATACTCTGTAACAATCACTAGCATTTAAAAAAATCTCACTTTCTGCTCACCATGAAAATCTGAGGCAATTCTTATGGAGTGCTGCTGGGCAGCCCATTTTTCAAACTGTTGAGTGTAATTTCTTGTTTAATTATGTTCAAGTATTATGAAGTTACCTGAGTTATGCAAAGTTTAAAATGGTGTTTGTTAATAGATTTGCTTGTTCTCTTTGGCTTAATACAACTAATTAAACAATTATTAAGCTGCTAACACGGAAAACAAAACTATCCTGGAGCGCAGTATTGCTTGAGGAGATCTTGGACAAGCCGTGTATATGAAGTTAACGGTACCTTGGGGACTCTAGTGCTTTGCAGGATGTGTCTGTTGTGTGTTAGTGTCTTGAAAAGAAGCAAACAACTGCAAATGAAGAGAATTTGATTTTGTTGTGTGTAAAGGGAGAAGATAGCTAACTGCTGTGGTGCAGATATCAGCTGGTCTACTACATACGTGTATTTACTCTGTGATGCTTTATGGTCACAGTAGAATTTAAATAAAAAATTCTTACTGTGGGTTAAACACTAATGTGGCATAAAGGCTCTCTTTCTATTGAGTTGTTTGTATTGTACACATGGGCAAGGAAGCTATTCAGTCCTTTCTGAGTGTTCTTGATGGAAAAAAGCCTGAAAAAGACGTTTGAAATAATACTTTGATTATTCTTGGCCTGTTTTACCACTTTTGTATCCTTTAAAAGTACTGGAATAGAAGCAAATTGGTATATAGCAATGTATTTTCAGGGGTTTCTTTCCTAATACTAGGCAAAAAACAAACAAACAAAAAGAGGCAAGACATCTAAGTAATTCTCTTTGATTTTTGTGGGTTTTCTTGCAATCACTTTATCTCATTTAAAAATATTTTTTTCTGTCTGCAAACTGTGTGAAAAATACATATGCAGCAAAGGAAATTGATTAATGCTCCTCAGGGGAGTAGTTCTGGCTATGAATAATCCACTGTCAAATGTAGAATGTAAACAAACTGAAAATTTAGGATTTCCACCTGCCTAATCGTTTTTTGATGGTAACATTGGAAGAAAACCCATATAATAGCAGTGAGAGCTTTCCCCAAAGAGGCAGGAATTGAAAGCTAATGCAGCATTGTCTCCTTTAAGTGCTGCACTAGCCTCCTGTCTCTTATTTTCTAACTCTTCCAGCCCCCACCTTAAGGTTGATAGGAGGCAGCATGGTCTGGGAGAATTTACTGAGGAAGTGGGGCTGTTTTCCCCTCTGAACAGCAGAGTTCAACTCTTCCTGCCTGACAGCACTTTCTTTCGTATAAGAAGAGTGTCCCCATGTCTCCATAAGGCTTTAGTTGTGGCTAGTAGGCTGGGCATAGACCAGGGATCCAGAATGTTGTTTAGTGAGACTATAGGGAATTATTTTTTCTTTTTCTTTTCTTTTTTCTTTTTTTTTCTTGGTTATTTCCTTTTTCAAGGGAGGAGGAGACCATTCTGCTGAAGAGAGAGAGAGGTCTTTACTCCTCGCAGCAGTGGGGAGTTGTGGCCACCACACCTCTGTGCAAATGTGTTCCTCTGCCCTCAATGCTGGCTCTGCCGGCTTTTGGGACCTGGTGAGACACTCCTGTCAGAGCAGCACACATGCTGTGTTTTGGGTTTTGTACGCTTCTTGGCTGTGGAGATGGAAGGATTTATTCGTACTTAATTTGTTTGTAATCTGGCAGAGGGAGCTTGTATAGCAAAGTACAGTGCCTCCAAACCCAAGTATAATAACTATCTTAAATATTTATTGTAGCTCTGCTCAGGATAATCTGAGGTAAGACCATGTTTAAAACCAGTTGAAGATCCATAGAGAGCATTTCCAGCTTTGTTTGTTAAATCAGTTCTGTTCCTTTACAATTCTAGTGTTTTCCCCTTACTTGAGGGCAGAGAATATAGCAGAAATTCATTGACCAAATGATTGATATTTGTGGATGTACCTTGGAGCCACCGAGGCTTGGGAAGTTGTGAGATAATGGCTTCTTCTGTACTATTCCTACCTGACTGGGTACCCCCAGCTGCACAAGATTCACCTTGGAGGGGATACTGCCTGTCTGGGCTATTGGTGGAAGCACTACAGCATTTGCAGGTGCCAGGAGAAGACCCAGAACATACTACTGGGGTCCCCACTATGCAAACCTGTATAGGCATAATCAAGCTGTTTACTGAAAACAGCTCTTAAGGTAACTCTTAAGATCAAGTCTTACCTAAAGAAGCATTATCTGTGGCTATCACATATTTATATTCCTAAGGAACAAAGCAATCACTGGGTACCTTATCAGCTGCTGGTTGTTTCTCCAATTTAAGTTGAATCACGAAGGACAGAAAAAGCTTTTTTGCTTTTTGGGTTTTATTTCATACTCTTTTTTTCTTTTTTTTTTCTTTTCATCTTGAGTAAAGAAAGAAAACGTGTTTACAAATGCTGTTTTCTTATCTGCGGCTTTTAATGAAACAAATTGCATGGTACTGTCACCTCCGCAGTCCCTGCAGTCCTTCATCCTGTGCATACAAAGGACAACATTCAAACCTGTACTGTGCTGTAAATTGCTGTGGAGGCAGTCAGCAGGCACTGACCCAGACGGTTCCTGGTGGTGAGGGAGATGAATGGAAAACTGAGAATCCTTTTGTGGTTGTGTTGTTTGCTTCTTAAAATTGGAGGGACTGTTTGAATGCTTCCTGATTTCTACCCTCCCTGCTCTCCCCCCAGGATTTAAAATATTTAACTTGCTAAAAGACTTTGGTTTGAAATCCCCTAAGTGGGAAAGCACTGATTGTTGGCAAGTTCAAGTGTAAAATTGGTTGTAAGTACTCATGGGGGAACAGTGCAATGGAGCTGAACAGTACACTGAAAATGAGAGTACTCTAAATCAAAACACGTTTGTTAATTAATGTTCTCTGCTGGTTTCTGAGAGCACAGCTAGTAAACACGCAATCCAAAGTCCATTTAAGTCAATCAGCAAAATCTTACTGGAATTAATTTGGGCTGGATTTTTAATTAATTCCTTCTTCTAAGATACTTTACCTTAAATTTCTGTTATAAGGTGTGGATCTCTTTTCCTTGGATGTTTCATGAACATGATTATATAGTGGTTTTATATGACTGAGGTGAATCAGGTAAGTATCTTCGCCATTAATTAATATGGAAATCTATAATTAAAAAAATTTGATTCTCAGGAAGGAACAGATAAACGTGGATTCTTTGCATTTACAAGTATTTTAAATAACTGAAGCATTAAAAAAGAGGAATTAAAAGCAGTGTTTAGGGAAAGCCTAAAGTAAGTTAATATTGCTGCTTAAGTCTTGCTTTTGCCTCATCAGAATTACTAGATGCTCAGATTAATTTCATTTATTGCCTAATCTTAGTCTGACCCCTCTGTAGAGATGAGAGTTAATCCACTGAAAAATTGCTCTGTTCTGCATTGTATGCTGTTAAATCTTGCAGAATGGGTTTGGTTGTTGATTATATTCCATCATTCTTGTTACATGAATTTAAGAAAAGCAGTATTTGAGGTATGTAGTGGTCTGTTGATCTGATGCTGTGCCCCAACATCAGACCATACAGTATCGAGGCATTTTTCTATTTACCCAGAGCTGTGCTGGTACTGCTGTCTTGCAGTACTGGAAGCTTGTGCCAGAGCTGTTTGGCATCTTCCTTTCCAGCTCTCCACACAGTGCACTCTCTCTGGCTCTTCTCTCACTTGTTTTGGAAGAACATGCTGGATATTTCTCCCCTTACTATTTCTGTGTAATTTCTGTTTGCTTTGTGAGGGCCAGGAAAGAAGTGCTGCTCCTTCATCCTGCCTGTGAGCAGGCCCACTCCCTGGCCTCCGGGGTCCTCCAGAGCTGCTCTGTGTTTGGAGCCAGCCTGGTTGTAGCTCCTGTTTGCTTGGGGAGGCAGTTCTCAGCCTCATGAGGGCTTGGACATGGGGCATTTTGCCATGTGTGGTGTTTTTCTTTAAAACTCACCTAAATAATTGAGCAGAGATGTGTTTTCCTTTATCTCCCATAAACAAATAGCTTTTCCTACATTAAAAGATCATCAGTGTGGTGGTAAAGTCAGCTCTTGAAGGGAGAATATGGCAGATTATTGCCCCGGTGGTCATGCCATAGCTTTCCATGTGTTTTAATGCTCTCCTTTATGGTTACATTGGTCACACAGAATGTTTTCTCTGAGACTCCTACTTAACCAGCACACAGGAGTGGCTCTTTACCTAATGATTATCTCTTCTTTGTTTTTGTCATTGTTGTGTGTGTACCCCAGGCTGTATTTCCTATGTGGTGTTGAAGTGATGATGCTTTCAGGATAGGATTATTAACTAACTCATGAGCTTTCCCTTGGTTCTCATTAGTGTAATAGCTTAGCATTGCTCAGGCAATAATTACTTGTGCCTGCAAACTGAGGGCCTAGCTTTAATTTTATAGACATAGTAACTGAGATATGGAGAAAAGAGCATTACTTAGAACCTGATTTAAAAGGCTTTTGTTTTGAAGAGTCCTTAGTATTATATATCTGTAAGAATGGATCACAGAGAGGGTCATCATATTTTTCTGACACATCAAGACAAGGAAGAACGGCTGGGCTTTTTCCCCCTCTAATGTCATTCTTGTAAATTGCAGATCTGTCTGATTTGAAATTCAGCTGGTGAAAGACAACACTTAATTTGCACAAGGTGGAGAGTGTTAAATAACCTTAGGAGTAATCAGGCTCATCAACAATTAAGTCTTGTGTTTTATCAGGATGATGCCTGCTCTTTCCCTGCTGTTTGCCTGCTCTGAGCTAGTGATGTTCTGCACGCTCACTTGTGGCAGTGGCAGATGGTTGCTACCTCCTCCATACCAGCTACAATCCTTGCAGCACTGAAGTCTAACAGGTGGCATCAGGATGCTGCCCCCTTTTCCTCCTCTGAACGTTGTTTGCTGGAGCTTCCAGGGCTTTTTGGACACACGACACCAAGCAAGGCTGGCTAACCCATGCTGTGGGAGTGCGTGCCCAGGGCAGCTCTTGGGCAGCCTTGGGAGTTGCTGCATGTGATACAGGATGTCACCATGGCCTGGTGTTCCTGGGAACTGCATTGCAGGATAAATCCAATTACCATCTTATTCCATGGGATCTGGTATTAACTTTTCAGTTCAGTCAACCAATCAGCATTTTTGCCTTGTTTTCCTGGGACCCAAAGTCAAATGGTAATAATTACATTTGGCTGTGGCCTTTTCCTTATGAAGTTATTTGTTTTGCTTTTTCTTTTAAAAGGGCCTAGGGACTCACTGGAGGGCTGTGTCTCAGTCCAGCTTTGTGTCTGTGACAGTGAAAATGGATGTTTGCATATTAATATAAAACAGTTAAATGGGGACCAGTTAGATTTATAGTTGCTTTAATTTTTTTCTTTTTTGATGCCAGAAGAATGTAAAGGGCTTTAGTGTAAGGAGAGTGATGGCCAGGGTGATCTAGCTCATCTGGTTGTGAATGCTTTCTCACTACAATATAATACACATCCAGTGTGGAAACATAAATCATACTTCACAGTGAATCATGTTGTGAAGGCCAGTGGAAATGGTATGGGTGTATTAGCATGTGTCCTTGTGAGTAAATTGAGATGTGCATTGCAGTAATACAAAGAATGTGGGGTTTTGGGGGCTTTTTGTATGTATGTGTTAATGTGTTATTTTTTCATGTAGACTGTGCAGGTAAGGAAGACTGTTTACAGAGCAAAATAAATTAGGCATATGTGTTTTGTTTCATCAGTTTCCTTGCTTTATATACTTGAGTTTCAAGAGTTCACAGCACCTGTGCCTGTGTAACAGTGTTGGATGTGTACTTAGCATATATTTATTCAGTACCAGTTTTTGTAACTCCCTGACACTTATTCTTTCTGTTCCTTTGTAAGCTCTCTGTTGGTTGCAGCACCGTGTAACTTCTCTTAGCAGGCAGGATTGAAACCCTTCTGAGTCAAATCACTCATTTGCATGAACACATCTCCTCTTGCCGATCGCAAGACACATAAATATGGAACAAAGTGAACCAAAACACATAAATGGGCTCCTGCAGCTACTAATGTTAATAGTAATTTACAATTGTTTTTATTCTAACTTCCTATTCCACCTGCCCAATCTTCAGGGTTATGGTTCCCTCATGGCCCCACTTCAAGAAAGCACTTTAATATTAGTCTTAAAGATATTGTTATTCAAGACAAGCCTTTTAATATTTTCCTGGTGTTAAACCCTGTAAGAGCTGGATTTAATCCCCTGTTTGAATTTCAGCATGTCCTTTTCTATTCTGAATATGGATGCTTTTTAAATTGAAGCTTGACAGGGAAGCCTGTGTAGAGAAAGAATACTTCTTTAGACCTAATTTGATATTTTGTTACATAAAGAGGGAAAAAAATAACCCTTACCAAGGAGGCTATTTTTCCCATTTCCCAGTTTTATTTTTTATTTCTTGTCATGTTGTTGGTAAGGATACCCAGAGATCCCTACAGTACAGGTGGTGGTTACAGTGCTAAAACAAAGCACACACAGATGAGCACTTTGTCCTTCACCCACGTAATCCCTTCTGAAATGCTGCGGCCTGGGAAGGGCAGGGAGGCAGCAGGGCTGGCTGGGTGGGCACACAGGGAGCCAGGCACCTGGAGCTGCTGCCCTGTGCCTGCCATGCACCCCAGCCAGTCCTCACTTCCTTCTCCAAGCTCCTCAGGGCTGCTGTCCCTTCAGGGGGAAGGCTGCTGTAGGCCCAAAATGACCTTGTTTCCCCACTGCCTTTACATATACTCTGCTCTGCTGGTGTTCAAGTCACTAGATGTTCTGACTGTTTTTCTGATTTAAATAAAAACTCTCTGTGAATTAAGTGGAGACCCTTGGTTTTCAGTGTAGCTTGAGCTGGATTTGTTTTTAAAATGTCCTCTACTGGTATATGGGAAGGATGTTCCGTTGTACCAACTGGTTCTTAAATAACTGTGTGTTGATTAGGTGGGTCAGCAGTTTATCATGTTGCTGGCTGTTCTGGTGTTGTTTTTGAAATAAAGACAGAAGTATTTGCAATGATTTTTCTCTTCTGAAATGACTTTTTATGCAGTAGAGATGCAGACTGTTCTGGTTTTGGTTTTTTAAATAAGAAATAATATACCTCAAAAGTTTTTAGTGTGTTGTGCACTCAGTCAAGTGAACTAAAAGCATGTAGCTGTGCCATTTACTACCCTCATTCATTGCTCTATTACCCTTGTTCATTGCTGTTAGGTTTGTAGATGTTGCATGCAGGTGAGTGATTGCTGTGCAGCTACGTTTTGATTAATGTGCTTATCTGGCTGGAGTGATTTTGCTTCCTTGTTTTTGCATTGCTTCCCTTTTATTTTAGACTCAAATACCAAATACCCAGATCACAAAAGATACACACTGTATCAGCCTGAAATTCCTGAGACTGCTGTGCCATGTTTCATGTTTTCAGTGCGGGGAAACAATGAGGATGGGCAGTGTGTTTTGCTCTACTGCTGTCACCCACCCAGGCATGCTGTGTGGGCACAAGGAAATTGTCTTCACAAATTTTAGAGCACCTTTATGTTTCATTTTGATTTTGATGATTTTTTTTCTCGGAAGACGGGGCAAAAAAAAAGAAGGAAAGGAAGGGGTGAGAGGGTGTTGGAAAAGCAGGGGAATGGAGGCAAACTGACCAAAGGTTTCTTTCATTAATGTACTGAGAAGCTCGACTGGAGTAGCACATAGAACTTCTGGAGAACTTAGTATCTTACAGTAGACATTTGTCTTCTGAATAATGAGGTGCTCAGCTGGAAGGGAAAAACGACTTGCAATATGGAGTCAATGTGATAGAGATTTGGAGAGAGATCTGAGTACTAAAATAAAAAGGCAAAATTCTGGAAAATAGGTGCCATTGTCCAAAGAAAAGAAGAGACTCTATCTAGAAAGGGGTATGCAGGAAGATACGTAGCAAGAAGGACAGTCTGGAGAGATGGAGCTAACATAGAAGAAGGCTACAGGAGTGAGGGCTCTTGATGGTTTGTTATATAGGAGAAGGAAAGCACTACAAAATTGAGAAGTTTGATTCACAAATTTTTGCCTCATGTCCCCTTAAGTTCTACAAGGCGTGCAAAACGGAAATCCAGAGACAAATTGAATCATAAGGAAGAGCATGAATGAATGCCTATCACATTCTCTAAACAATTTTTTCTTCAGAGGGAAAAATTCAAGATGCATTTGGTTTATAATCTTCAGAGAAGACAGTTGTCAGTGAAGACCTTAATAATGCCTCACTAGTGTAACAGGAAAAATATGTATTCATCATCTAGGGAATCAATGCCTAAAATCTACAATAAATGTGGCTTTTGCTCACTTAAGAGACTACTAAGACTGTGACAAACTGGCAATTAATGTCATCAGTGATTAATGTTTGGTTGTGCTAGAAGTTATATTTAATCATTAACAGCAACATCAATGGGTGTATATATAAAAGAAATTCATTGCTGTATTAGAATTTACTGGCTGAGGAGAAAATTGGTTGCTTCCTGTTAAATATCAAGTTACTGCTACTTTAGTCTGAGTTGTATTTGTAAGTAGGCAGCATTGTTTACTTGTAAAATCAACATGACTTTAATTTTGTGAAATGCTTTTAGGGCAGTTTCTCAAAGCTAGATAGAGCTGAAAGAGAACCTGGAATTTTTGTATTTTCTCCTTCAATTATCTGTAAGTGAATTCAGTTTGTACTAATGTTTTTCTTAGCCTTATTGTGGCTTGACGAAAATGAGCATGCAGAAAGTTCAGGAAGAGGGAAAACTGCTTTTAAGTCACATTCCCAAGTGTTTTCCTGATCTGTAGTGGAGAAAGACAGGCAAACACTGATCGGTGTTTTGTTGGCCCCTGCAATTGCACATTGGTTTCTTTCATGTAACCTAAACTCTGGATTTGCTACTTCTTTATTTTATTTGAATGTGCCACACAAAATGAATGAAATTGTACATGTTTTGAGCTGATCTTCTAAAGTTGTCATTTCAATAATCAAAACTGGGTTGCCGTCCAAGGGACCCTGAGTTTTTATTTACATGAAATTACCTACGCAGCACATCTGTATGCAAGAGAAGGAGGTGCCTTGAATACAAAATGACGTTTGGATGTTTGTTAGCTTCTCAAAACACACTCTGGTTCCCAAAGAAGTGTCTCCAGGCATGTCTGCCTGGTTTAGCTTGGAAGGGCAGGATTTATGTTACAGGCACTCTGAAAACTAAACAGACAAATCACCTTTTTGTTACTTAGGTTTAAGAGTTTGGGTGAGATTTAACCATCTAGGGCTTGAGTGTTAGGAGGGGTTTGAGGCTGCAGAGGAGGCTGCTGTAGGTACAGAGCCAGTTCTTGGTTGTAGTTACTCTTCTGAGCTGTGCAAGGCATCGTGGCACTTCCCGGCATTGCTCTCCCTTGCTGGAAGCTGGAAGTCCTATGGTAGCAGTGCTGGTGAAGGGGGGGACTGTTGGCTTATTTTTCTCTAAATTTCTTGTGGGTAGTTTTTGCATCTGACATGTTTCTTCAGGAACAGCTTCCCAGAGAAGGCTTTTGGGCTCAGTTTGAGCTAGTGCATGGGAACAGGCACAACACAAAGGCTTTATCACGGGCTCTTCTCTTCCAATAAGTTCAGGTGACCTTGGATGAGTTACTTAATATCTTCATGCTTTTGTTTCCTCTCCTACTCTTTGCCCTTGTCTTTTGTTACTTGGGATGGTATCTTTTACGAGCACAATGGAAAGCTTGTTTTAGATGGGTCATACAAGTATTATTGTAATCCAAATGAAAAAGAGGATGTTTTTTCCTCTTTAGTTGAAGAACTTTGACCGTGAAAAGCACTAACATTTTGTTTCTGCTGTTACTTTACTACTGATACTCTTCTTGTTGGGCTTTTCTCTCTGTTTTGGATCAGAAAAACATCTATTTTATGCAAATGCGTGATGCTTCCAGTTGTTGATCAAACTGGGGGGATGGAGAGAAAAAAAAGTGATTCAAAGGTTATTTTTATTGAAATAAAGGGAAACTGAGTTTTTAATTTTTGGTCAAATGTGGTGTTTTTGATGTGTCAAAAAATTGATTCTGATGTATGTGAAGCTAATTCTGTTGACATTTTCAAAAGTGTGTTGGTTTTCCCTTGCAAGGGAAAGTAAAGTTCTCAAATCAGGGCCAGAAGTTATATTCCCCCTTTGTGCCAGCTTGAACTAAGGGCAGTGTGCAGGGTTTTCATTCCTGTTGGAGGGGCTGTGGAGCCAATTCTCAGCACTCCAACGGCAGGCCAGGAGCAGCCACCATCCTTTAGCAGGTTCAGAGTGGGAATGGAAACTGGGATTTCCATGACTTCTCATGTAGGACAAGAGTAGTGCAAATAGGATCATGTAGATCCTCCACAGCTGGGGAGGGACCAGGACTGAAGTGTAAAAGGGAACAGTGGTTGGCAAATCTAACATTAATTTGTTAGTGGGAGGGTGTTTATTACAAGAGCTTGACAATTTAATGTTGTGGAAATATATATCGTTTATTCTGGAACTGCTGGAATAAACTCTTAAGAGATATTTTTTCTGGCGTAATGTTTTGCAGAATCTGAACTAAATAAGCCCAACATTTTCAGAACATTTTTTCTTTTGTTGTGGCCAAAGTGTTTGGGAAAATTCACCCTGTTATTTCAGTTACTCCTAAGTACAGGTTTTGACAAAATGAACTGGCTAAAACAAAAGCCGAAAAATATAAAGTCTGGTTCTCATTTTATAGAGAAATGCCAACTGTCTTTTCTACCGGCTATGCATTTTATAAATTAATTCAGTGAATTAAAAATAAGACTGTCTGTTGGCATAAAACTTTATGATAACATAAAAAACCCTTTTCATTCCCATTGCATTTCCTTGTTTGTGGTACATGCAGCACAGTAGTCATAGAACAGTAACATTAGTGAAATGATTATCATTCATGAAGTAGCTGAGGCTGAGGAGTTAGAAATAGGACTGGGAAAATGACATTTATAGTGTTGGCTGTGAAATACTCATGGAAATCCACTTCTTCCATAAATATTAATTTGACATTGGTTTAGGATTGAATAAGTGGAATGACTCAAGATGATAAAGATGCTTTATTACAGCTAGATAGCCTTAGGAAATATTTCTGTCTGCCATTAAAACAAAAGGTATGAAACAGATACGAAAAGGTTTTTGAGTTATGAAAAGTAAAAGAGGGTTGAACGTAAAGTTAATTGGTATTTAGAGCATATAAAGTAGGGTCACATTTTTCTTTTTCATTTACATAAATGGAGTCAAAGCCTATTCTGAATGACAAGGGAATGCATCTTGATTTCTTTCCAAATTTGTCACATGTTTTCAAGGCACCTGTGCTCTGAGTTTAAAAATGCCCATGTGCAAAGTACGGGCTTTGTTCCACTGTAGCACATGTAAAAATGCTTTAACTGGGGAACCAAAATAACTTGGAGGTGACCTTTTGCTTCAAGACCTGACTACTTTAAAGGCAAGTTGTAGAATCATAGAATACTTCAGGTTGGAAAAGACCTTCAAGATCATTGAGTCCAACCATTAATCCAACACTGCCAAGTCCACCATTAAGCCATGTCCCTAAGTGCCGCATCTATACATTTTAAATACCTCCAGGAATGGCAACTCCACCACTTCCTTGGGTAGCCTGTTCCAGCCTGACAACCCTTTTGGTGAAGATGTGTTTCCTAATATCCAATGTAAAACTCCTCTGACACATCTTGGCCTATCACTTGTTACTTGGAAGAACATTCCTTGTTATGTGGACCTACAGATTTCCTGAAGTGAGTTTGTTGCAAAATGAACATTTCCAGAGAGAGGAATGCTTCCAAAACCATTCTTCATTCTTTGTTTCCTTTTGTTGATTCTTCTTGCCATGTTATTTCATTGCATCCTCCAGGTCATAGGTTTGTTGTCATAGTGATGATACTTATCTTTGTAGAATAATAAAATTTAATTTTTTGACAGCAGGAAGAGAAAGTAGATCAAGTTGTTGATATGCAGTATCATAAGCATTCTTCTTGGCAGGAAACTTGTACAGATGATAAGTCTTCTAGCAAAAACCAGACTTTTATCTTCATAGGGTGATTTTAATTGAGTTTTTGATAAAAAAAGGTTGAGACTGTTTCAAGCTGTTGTTTACTTTTCTATTCTACAGCTATGACTACTTTTTTTAAGGCACATGGTACTACATGTCCTTTAAAAAGAAAAGAAGCCAAAAAAAACCCCAAAAACCCAAGACAACCCAAACCCCTAAAAATATGAAGTTACAATGTTCCTGCAGTGTTCCTTGGTAGCTGTTTTGGTTTGACATTTTAATTATAGTCCAAAGGTCTCAACATCACTTTAAACCTGGTATTTATATAAAGCAGAGAATTGTCTTTATTCTCAAGAGCTTGTAGTCCCAGAGAACAGACAAAGCAGATGTTTGAAGCAAGCATGGGGACTGGGGTCACTTCAGCTGAACTCGCACACTCAGGGCTGCCTGGACTGGCTTGTATTGTAACCTCCTACTTGTGCAAGGTGCAGTTGATCCTGTTGCCATAGATAAATGGTTTGAACTTGTCTTCATATGAGTAGTTTGTTCACTGTAAGGGCAGGCAAAGCTGGCTCCACCAGGACATCAGTTTGTCTGAAAATTCACTGCTTACTTATTGTGCTTTAGTTGTATAGATTTTATTTCTGGACTTTAATCCCTGGGGTTCAATTTCTTCTTGCTGGGCCGAAGACATTTAAGAAAAGATTTTGCTGCAAGTCCCAACTAAAATAGCTCAACCTTGTGAGAATGTGTAAGCGAGGTTAACAGCTGCAAGATCGTTCCATGAGAAAGATCCTTCCCGCTATCCAAGGACAATTCTAGTATGATGGGAACGCCTGCAGGGATATTCTACAAAGACAGTCCTTTTTAGCTTGTGAATTTATAATAATTTTTGACATCTGATATATAACAGTTGGAAAGAGTTGATTTTCTTCAAAACCCTGAGGGAAGTTCCTCTAAAAAGGTAAGAAATGCAATGACAGAGACTTCATGGTGAAACTGCAGTTAAAGGCAAACCATTTATATACTATTGAAGGCAGCTAATGAGCGAGTTCTGAACACTCTCCTAATTTAGTTTACTTTGAAATAAAACTAATGTGACTCATCTACACAAACATCACCTTCCAGGGAAATACCTTTGTTGTCAGTGAAGAGCATGGTCAGTTCCTCTGCTGCAGAGCCCAGGGCACCACGTACTGCAACACCCAGGTAGTTGCAGTTCTGGGTGTTGTTGCCCCTTCACCCCTGAGGATGGTATTTTTTGTTACCAGTGTGGGAGAAGGGATTGGATGGTTTCCATTTTATTATGGAATTTAATGAAATTTTAATTTAGGGGAGGAAAAAGAAGTTTTAGAATTAGCTTAGTTGTGTTTTGAGGAAAAAAAATGAGCCTGACACGTGCTCCTCTCAGATGTGAAATGTAGTTGGCTGGTCCCCTGTGCATATCCTGATAGTGAGAGCTAATGATCTGTGAAAACGCTTAGGAGCAACAGTTACTACAGGATCAGAAATCCCAGCAATGCCTACTTTGGTCCTTGACCAGTCATTACAAAAAGCATCTTTGTAGAAATGTGAAAAGGCTCTGCTCCAGCAAACCAGTTGCATTTCTTTATCACGTGCTTTGAATGAATGCTAAACTTGATATATTTTTGTGTAGCATATTGAGGGTTTTTTTTTTTCTGGTTTTGCTCCCCCTTCTACCTCCACTGAAATCTGGATGGAGATATGTTTGAATATAGGTGTTTAGATAACTTATTTCTCTCAGAACACCATCTTAGCACGAAAATGGAAGCTATTTAGAGGTAAATGTGAATAAACTGTAGTGCAGCAGGTGGGTAATTCCTAGCTTGGGCAAGGCATAAAAATAGCCATAACTGCTTGTTCTTTTGGTTTAATACACTGCTAAATGATTTCATGATCCACTTAGGATATGCATGGCTGAATTATTTAGAAGAGGAAAACCCTAGGCACAGTGTAGCTCAGAAATGGGGCCTTTTATTTTCAGGTTGAAAGTTCAACCAGTTTGTAAGGCTGTTTTAGCATGTGGTAAACTGGATAGTCAATGCTGTCTATTTGGCTAAAGCTTAGACTTCATCAGGGTTCCCAGGCATTCAGGAGAGACCTGAGGATGGCTGGCACTCTGAACACTGCTCCTCTTTCTGTTTGGGGTATATTGCCTTGGAAATGGGACTGGGGCAGTATTTTGAACAATTCCTACTGCTGTAGCAGTGTGACTTGGCTATCAGTTCAGTCAGAGCACAGCAGCTGGAGGAGAAAGAAAGGCTCTGTCACCACATACACCAATCCTTGTTCTGATAAAGTAGGAAAATGGTATTTTAAATATAACTGAAGGTAGCTTTTACCTTCCCAGTTACACTGCTCTGCTTTTCAGCCTACAGATTAACTGTAGGTTTTTACAAGTATTTTTTCAAGTAAAGTCTGAATATGAAATCTTCTTTTAAGGGCCTCCTTCTTCAAGTAAATTGGCTGAGTATGATGTTCATACATGATGCTTTTAGTTTTTCCCCAGATAAAGCTTTTTTTGTGTGTGTGTGGTAGTCACACTCATATTTGGTTTTTTTGGTACTAATTTTCTATTAATCTTTGTGGAAGCAAAGAGTATATTTAGAGGTGGCAGAAAATAACTGTTAGTATTAATCTTCTGGTTAATAGTTAAAACAGCAGGGAGAGCCAGTTGAAATAAACCTTTGTTTTCCTTCAAATTATGACAAGATAAAACTTTGAGCAGTACCAAGCCATGGAGAAGACTACACTATTCAGACCTTAAACATTGGTCAAGAAAAGGCTTTGTTATTCCTCAGAATGATTTGCCACCTGGGAGATTTTAATCTAGGTCTCTCATGTATGAGAGCCATCAAAAATTTGGCAATACGCTTGTGATTGCAGGGTTCAGTATCTTTTTTTTTTTTTTCCCCTTGCAAATGATCTCCTTCAAAATAAAAATTAAAGGAATGCTAGCATACCAGTCCAGTAATGTCCTGTGCCACTTCACTAGCAGTTTGACATGTAGTAATGAATTAATTAAATTCTTCAGATTTTATAGCCAATATAACACATACTGTTTTTCATTCATGCATGCTTTATGAATGTGATGCTGTGGGTGTTAATGAGTTCATCCTATTGTAAATCTTGTTGAAAACAGGCATGCTAGAATTTACTGTGTTAGAGAACTGCTTTAAAAGTAAGACCCCAAAATCAATAATTATAAAAAAAACAACAAAACAAGCCCAATGCATTATACTTGTATTTAGATTAAACTTTAAAAATGTGAAATGCCAGACTGATAGAAGGTGTTCATTCTTCATGTTCTGCTTTTATAGAAAATAGGCAAGACACTGGACTAAAACATTCACTCAACTCTTAAAACCCAACTGAACACCCTAAAATGAACAAAAACCCCAAGGAGTTTCTGGAGACTCCTGCTATTTGTGGGTGGAGACCAGAGAAAAGGAAAGTGGTTGGTAATACCTCTAAGAGGACCCATATCTTGAACATGAAATGAAAGTGTTAGCCTTGATATCACATCTTGTGCTTTTTTTTAAACCAGATTAGTGGAAAGAAGATGTGGCTTGAGCCATATACACAGTTTGTAGGCTTGGATGCTCTGGAATTGCATTAAAATAACTGAGAATGAAGAAGGCAGGGATTTACACAGATCAAGAGGCCTGTTAAGTAGAAAAGCTCTATGGCTTTCTGTATTGTAGAGAAGAAAAATGGTAGTGTTGAGATAAAAGGAGTTTACCTACTGCTGGTTTTGCAGTGAAAGGTTTATTGACTTTTCACAGACATCAAATAAGTGTTCACTTGCTTTTTAATTTATTGCCACGCTGATGAGCTTCTGAAGGGGCCTCTGTCTCAGTGCAGAGCCCAGGCAAGCTGTCCAAGTGCTAGTCTCAGTCAGCAGCCCCCCACAGCCTGGCTCAGAGCCTGATTATTCAAAGTACAGCAATGGGCCTGGGCCATCAGCATCTCTTGGATAAGTCTGCTCTAGCAAAAAAATCATATTAGTAAAGTATTGTTTCTGAGAATTCCTTTGCTCATTTGAGAGGAAGCAAGAGGAGGCCAAGGCAGTCAAGTCTACTTTGTCTACCTATGCAGGCTGACAGCCTTGCTTTTGCAGCTACAGCTCTCTGGCCCCATGAGCTACGTCTTCTGGTGAAAGTACACGCCCTGCTGATGCTGCCCCAGCACTGTGAAACTACCGTAAACCATGTCTAGGAGAGGGCCTTAGACAGAACTGAAGTGTTGCAAGGAATCCTATTGCTGCACTTTATCTGCAAACTTGTCTTGTGTGAGACTGGCCCTGCTTGTGCTGGGAGAAGATAAAACAGAGACATTTCTCAGAAATATGTGTGCACCCCCTTGTGTATACAGAGACCTGCATCAAATGGTTTTTCCATGTTTGGTGATGGAGTTCGTGCCAGACCATTTGGCATGTATTTAATCAGGGATTAAAAAAGAAAAGCAATGTCCTTGTAAAAACTTTAGCAGTTAGGAAACACTTTGAAGTTCAACTTTGCTGTTGCTTTCTTCTTTGATCTCTAGACGTAGCATGTCATTTTTATTCCCATGCATGTGCTTATTAATTGCTTTTATATTTAATGTTTTAAGGGAGAGCACTGTTTTACCTTTAATCAGCAGTGAAGGTGCTGTGATCCCATCGGTTCACTCCAGAGCAATAGAACTTACTCAGGAAATATGATAGCAAGCTTTAGATTTTTTTTTTCTAGAGAATATTGGCACTACAGCTGTCACTTGTAATAGTGAATCCACAGATTACATCCAGTTCCTTCTCCAAGGTTTTAACCTTGAGATTTGTAGNGAGATTGTTCATTATAGTACCTCATTGTAAAGTATTACAATTTGTATTCATTTTGTCAGTGACAGGGACTTCCCCACAGTGAGAGAACTGTAGAAATATCCAAATTTCTCATGTTTGGCTAAAAAGAAGTGGGGGAGGAAGATGTTACTGATGCCCTCTGCAACAGTGATTTGTCTCCTGGATCTGTCACGCTTGCAGTGTAATTCTGAAATATTTGCGATATAAAACAGTTTACACAGCTCAGCACAAAGGCCCAACTTTATTAACAGTTCTAGAAACCAGAACCAGAAGGGAAGGAAATGGAGGTGCAATCTGACCAGTAAAATTCTGGCTTATTTTAAAAAAAAGAATAAAAAAAAAAGTGCTAATGTTTTTTCAGACTCCCCCACTGTCACCAAGACTACCGGCTTAAAGAACTACAAATACACAATGCCCTTCACTCTGTTTGGAACAACTTCAGAGTGACTGTGGATTTGGGCTAATAAAATTATGTAGAGATTTCACGTGGCTCACATTTTCAAATCTGCCAGTTTGAGGGCTACAACGTTATTTTTATATCTATGCCCTGAGATTATAAGAGTGGTAAGGGACTGAAACAAGTTGCCCAGAGAAGTTGTGGATGCCTCATCCCTGGAAGTTTTCAAGGCCAGGTTGGATGGGGCTTTAAGCAACCTGGTCTAGTGGGAGGTGTCCCTGCCTGTGGCAGGGAGGTTGGGATTAGATAATCTTTAGGGTCCCTTTCAGACCAGACCATTCTATGAATAATTTTTTTTTTAAGTCATCACATCACTTAATGAGCTGTGCTTAGATCTGGTCCTCCTACTCTGAATTTATAGTTCTTTGAAGTGATTTCCTTCCTATTTGGAATAAAAGGGAAATGGTTTAAGAATATTTCTGTAACATTTTTTATGCAAGCAGTGCAGTTCACTTTGTAGTGCTTGAAAGCCAATAAATTGTCCTGGCTTTTCTTTGCAACAGCAGCATGCAGCAGTTGGGGCTGTTTGCCCTGAATTATAACACAGACTGCGGGACTTGATAAGAAGACACTGTGTGGGAGCAAGATAAAATTATATCCTTGGGATTATACTAAAAATACATGTGTGAAAATGGTGTTTTCATGGCACAGTTTGACTTAACCTGTCCTTGAAGATACCACACCTCTTTTTGCCTGGTACTGTTTTATCTTGCTTCACAGATGACATATGAGGAAAATAAAGCACAGGGATAATGGCCAGTGTCCTGTGTATCTGAAGCTTTGCGAGCAGCAGTTGCACACTGTGTTTATAACCTCAGGCACTGCACGATTTTTGTACTTATCCCTGCTTGTCAGACCAGGATTCCCACTAGGCATAAGAGCTTGTTTGACCTCCTCTCTTAGGAGCAATAGAGGAAATGTCTGTTTTTCAGAGCACATTGCTGGAGCATTGCCTCTATACCTGCATTCTGCAAACTGTGTTCAGTTGGCTCAAAGTTAAGATAATGTTATGCAAACAAATAGGCACAGAAACACTTCAAAATAAACACAGCTTTTGTTTTGCACTAAAAAAAAAGTTAATTACAATATTTGCTGCTTGGAGCTTGATGTATAAAAATCAGTATGAAGTAAGAAAGGTTTGACTCATCATAAATCAACATGTACAGTTTGTTTTCTCTGTTGTAATCACCATTATACTCAGGCTGTGGAGTCCTATGTATCTTAAGTCTTTCCTAGGGTCTTGGGGCTTGAGTGAATTTGCTTATAAAGATTGAGCCATGACCTAGTATCCATTTAATCTGGGAGAGGGAGGAGAAATCTGCGTGTCTCAGTCTGGCTTTACATCTCTGGAACATCTTGTATATCCACATTACATTGGGTTTTTTGCTTAAAAATGAATAATCTCACTTTTAAAGTAGTGCTTGCCTATGTCAGCTCATAGAATCATAGAACATGCTCTGCTGGAAGGGACCCATTCTTACAGGATTTCTTAACAATCTTTCTAGATTCTTTCACTTTATTTCTTGTTTGCCCTTTCTGTAAGGGAAGCTCTGTTGCTGTGTAAATACTTCTGCAATCCTAATAGGAAATAGTAGGATTTGCTGGTATATCTCTTTTCCAGTTTGATTTTGAGTTACCCCCTATTCCTATTCATCCGCCCTCCTTCTCTGCCATAACCACAAAACAGTCAGTCTGCTATGAAACAAAAATTAAAGATTAGAAAGATTAGAAGGCAGCAATTATTCAAAGCCCTTCTCTGAGAGCTGTAATAAAACTGGAAATCCTTTATGTAATGTGCTGTATCCACTGAAGTTATTCCTTTAAATTAGGAAACAGGCTATTAATGTCAGCATTTGTTGTGCATGGTGAGATGCTGTGAATTCGGATGAGCCCAAAGGGGTCAGGTCTGTGATGCAGCACTCCTAGCACTTAAAACTCATGAGAACTATATAGAACAGGTTTCTAAATGTTGTCCCAGAGTGAGTAGAGCACATACTCATTAGGTGGAGATGGATCAGGCCTTTCAAATTTGTCATTTCATCACTGAGCTGAGTTATTTTATTTTGTCCTAAGCAGTGGTTGTCTTGCCTCCTGTGGTCAAGAATTGCTAGAGCAGGGTGTGGTGGAAATCAGGAGTGAATGGCCTGAAATTACAGTGGGGAGCAAGTGCTTGTTGGGCTTGACTGTTTAGAAACACTGTAAATGTATTTCAGGAGAGAAACAGTCAAACACTATCTATTGAGGATAAAGCAAATCTTCCTGACTTTACCTCCAGAGCAGCCTGGGCTGCAAGTTGTGTGATGGCAGTAGCCCTGTGGGACAGAAAGGGAACTGAGGGGTTGGCGGTGATTGGAGCTGAGCAGGGCAGGGAGTTGGAGAGAGTGAAGACCTGATTTCAGCCAGGGTAGCATGTGGATCACAGACACACAGTCCATGGACTTTTAAGGGATTTGTTGAAAAGAAAAGCAAGTTTCTTTGTTAGACTTACACTTCAGACTGCCACTAGAAAAAATACAGGAGCCTAGTTGTTAAAAGAAGTTTGAAAACTATTATTTATATACCGCATTTTCACTATCACCATCCAAAAATCATCCTTTTCTGCTTCCATGAGATGTGCATCTGTGGGAGAGGAGTGGATATACCATTTTGGCTGCTCTCTCCTACTTGTCATGTCATATGAATAAATCTCTTCTGAGGCCTGAGTGGGGCAAAGGCCAAGATGCAATCAGGTTTTGCTTCACAGGAATAAGTGACCAGTCTGACTCAGCATTTTTGTTTCTATTGATGTGCTTTTTTTTCTCAATCCTCTTCAGGCATCTGGTTTATGCTCTAAGCAATGTGATAGCTTGTATTTAGACTTAATTTCTGTGCTACTTAATTTAGCATTTCAGGGTGTTTTTGAAGACCTATGTCAAGCATTAACTTGCTCCACAGGCTAAGAATGACTGGATTGTGGATGTGGTTGTAGCTACTGGTACTGTCTTTGCTTCCCTGCAGGACAGGAGAGGTCATTCAAATGCTGCAGTAAATGTTGAAAAGCCTGAAGCTTAATTCCTGATAGATTTCCCTCTCCCACATTCCATGCTTGTTGAGATTCCAGTTTTGCTAGGAGTTACAATTATTTGCCAACTACTTTCAGAGTTCTCTTGATCCTCATGAGACAGATTGTGGCACAGCTTGTCCTGTTGGAGGTAGTGCCTGGCTTCTAATGCTGGCAGGTGGAATTATCCAGTAGCTCTTAAGTGTGCAGTGTTCCTGAAAAACAGCTTGTTTGTCTGGGATCCTACTTCAGGTTTTTGAAATACCCTCTTGTCATCCTAAAGAATGTTACTGAATCCCAGGGTGAAGTTGAATTTTCTTCAGTACCTTCTCTGCATAATAACAGAGGAGTCAAAGGCATCTATAGCTGACTGGCGGTTTTGTCTTTTGATTTTGGAGTGCTTTTTTTCAGGGATGGGGAGGTGAGAAGCAGAACCTCTTCGGAGAAGGGTCAAAATTAAACTAATTGAGGGGGTTAGTTTATAGTACAGCTTGCAGCTTTTACTTTCTACTTATTTGTCTGACCTCCTCATCGTCTTGCCAGTTTGGTTGTCTGGATTTTGCAGTTTCAAAATACAGTGGAATGTATTGTCTTATCCCATTCACTGTTTACTTGGTTATAACAACAGTTTGTCTTTGATTCTAAAATCCCCATTGTACCATAATATGCAATAATGTCTGCGGAAGAATTAATCATGAGAAAAAGGAGGCAAAACCAAAAACCCTGGAGGACACAACAGAGCAAATCAATTCATGGTGTGTTTTTTATTTGCTAATTTTTTTTGCATTTATTTCCTCTTTCCTTTATTAATTTTCTCCTTGTGGTTTGACAGAAGGTGCTAGGATGGGAAGGATCCAATTTTGACAGAGGTCTAAGAGCCTCCTCTAAATTGTTGCAAGGCAGTTGCAAATGTAGTGTGGCCAGCACTTGTGGTATATTTTATATAAACTCAGTACCCACCATCTCTTTGTTAGTTTTAGTGTTTTTTGGAAGTTTGCCTCATTTCCTGGCACTGCTGATATAATTTCATAGGCTGTATTAAATCCCTTTTTTTGTTTAAAAGTATCTTAAGGGGTTAAAATATTAATGCATTATAATTCTGTTATAAATCTTCTGAATAATGCATGTCTGACACAGGTTTGTCCAGGTTTGCCTACAGAAGCAATCAAAAAACCTCATTTCTTCCTAAGGGCTGCTGTAGTCTAGTTCAACCACGGTATGTAGCAATTTAGCTTTTCACTGAATTATATGCAATCACGTAGGCGAAGCTGTATCTCTTGTGTGTATTTTCTGCAGCTCTCTGGATTTCTTTTGCTTGGAAAATCTGCCTCATTGTTCATTTGCAGTTGCAAATAGCTCCATTGCAATAGCACCCAGAGGTGCTTCAATAAAGCAAATACAACTTATTAAAAGATGACCATAAATCAGTAGGTCTCCAGAGTAGATTTAGTGGTTTGGCTATATTCCAACTGAAATTAAAATCATAGAATTGTCATTAAGTTTATTAAAAAGGTATGTTGTGGAGATGAGAAACAAAAAAATTGAATACATAAAATGTAGCCAAGATATGAGAAACTGCTGTTATTAAAATAGAAATGTTTTGCATCCTATATTGGTAAGTAATTTTTGCCAAAAATAGAAGTGCCACAGGCTTCCACTAACGCCTTAGGGACTTCCCTAGTATTGATTTTTTCACAGAAAGATACTCAGCTACTGCAGTAAGGAGTGACAGTAGAAAAGGAGAAAAAGTAATGCAGGTTATATTGTGTGACACACAGATTGCTAATTATTTAGAGCATGCAGGAGTGTGATTGGGATTTCTGGCCATGCTGAAAGTGAGGAAGAGTGATGGTGGCAGACACAAGATTAGTGTTCAGCAAGAGATGCTGAACACAGGCTGGGGAGATTTCTGTGGCCTGTGCCTTTGTGGGGAGTAGACGTAGACCTTCTCATCTTGAAGGTCTGAGCAAACGTGGCTATGTACTGAGCAGCAGTGAATTCCAGGCATTAAATCTTCTTCCCTGGTGCTCACTTGCACTGGCAGAGCTATAGAGTGATGGTGCAGGCTGAGATTCTCAACCTTGATAAATGAGGAAGTCTGGAAAAGCACAGCAAAATGACTCCAGGGGACTTAATGATTTCTGGGTAATGGTGTTGTGAAGAATTCATCTGCTTGCACTTGTGCAGAGCTCTCTGTCAGTGAATCCCAATTGTTGGAATACTGCTATTCCCTGGTAAATCATACAGATGTCATTAAGGAGGTGTTACTGTTGTACAGGACTTGTGCAAAAGTCAGTCAGTCTGGACTGGGGCTGACCTGCTAGAGGGGATAACAAGAAAAATGTTTTGAGTGGAGAATGGCTATTAGCCATCAAATGTGGTGCTTGGTCTGTTCTGGAAGGAAATATAGACTTCTGGAATGGGAGGGAGCTGTTGTGTACCTTGTCCAGGTCCTCAATCTGGCTGAGGTTTCCACAGTCCCAGGTGAGCATGGAGACCTGGCTTCCAGGCTAGTACACCAGAAACAAGACAACTTGCAGATGATAGCATATTGACAAGAATTCCAAGTGCATTTAAAGATGAAGAAAATAGCAAAATATGACAGCTTGAGACATGAGGAATGTGAATAAGAGACAATGGAATTCAGCCTTGTATATAATCAAGTGTATTGTGTGGTTCTCTATAGAAGAAAGCTGAAGCAGACATTTCAATGGGCCAAAACATTTGACAAGCAATGGTGGTGGAGGAGACTTCAGTCAAAGTTAAATGAGAGCCTGCTTGTAACTTACAGACCTGGTTTATAAAGCTGTGGTATCTGCATTTAAAATGCTGTTTAATTTCTGTGCTTTTTCAGTGTCAGAATGATACAGACTAGCTGGAAGGAGTTTAGATAAGAAAGCAATAAATAATTAAAATGTTGTAGGAGAGTCTGAAGAATGAAGCAAGTACAGATTAAGTTTGGCAAAGTGTAGACTGTGGAAAGCTATAAATCTACACCCCTTTGAGTGTAGTAACGAGGAAGGGAGTGCAGCATTGCTGCTGGGTGTGTGTGAGCAGATTGTTCTGGCCATTGGTTGTGATAGAGGTCTGTAGGCCTGGCTCTGCAGGGCTCTGCCTGAAGAAGTCAGACTGCAGGAGCAGGGCCTGCGTGAAGCCTGAGTGCAAACAGTCAGGAAGGCAACAAACAAGATGCAAAGCTTAGGGTATACCAGCTGCTAGAGAGTGAAATGAGAGTAATTCTACTGTTTAAAATGGTTTAGCTTTAGAATTAGGCTAGAGGAGCATAATAAAATACCAAATATAGAGAAGATTCACGTGGAGAAGATGAGGATTAAAACCTCCCCAAAAGCAGAAACTGGGAAATGCAGATTAGCCTTTCTTTTTATTCTTTTGCATGTATGGCTCATGGTACTGGGTGTTGTTTTAACTTTTTGAAGTTTTGTCTTTTGTTTTTTGTTTGTTTTTTTTTTTTTTTTTGTTTGTTTCTTTTTGTCATTTCTTTACAAGCTGGAAAATGGACAGGGTTAGATTGAATGTACAGAGCTGCAATTTCATTACTGAACTGAGGTGTGCTCTCATAGATTGAATGGGCCTTTCCTTAGGAAAGTAATTAAGGAACAAAGCAGACTTGATAAAATAGCACAGTGATTAAAATATCTAATTTTTTTTAAGTTTTATGTTGCAGTGTATCTTGATTTAAATTAGCAATTTAAGTAATCTTGATCTTGAAATGCTTTCTGCAGTGGAGACGGTGAGTCTTGAGGCAGTCCAAGAGGTTTTCTCTGTTTTGCATAGTTTGCCAGTGGTAAGGTTTTATTTGTTTCCTAACAAAACAAAGAAATTAAGAAATCCAACTCCAGAGCAATCAAGCTTTTCTGCCGGCTCCAGAGACTGTGTGTTGGCTGCACTGATGTTTATCTAGGATACAGCCAAGGGCTCCCGGTGCCACACCTGGGGAATCTTGTAGGGCTCTGCCTGCACCCACCCAGTCGGCAGCCAGTGGTCTCCCGAGACTGCCTGCCTTTCGAGCTGGGTTACAGCCACATCACACCGCCTTCCTCAAGGCACAGGGCTGACAGAGCCCCTAACATTGTACCCACATGGCAAAGGCCACCTGCAGCTTCAGTAGGAGAAAGAAGGAAGCAAGATCTCCACGATCCTCAGATAACCTGTGGTTTATGGTACGCAAGGCTCTTGCTGATTATCTGATTGTACAGACAAACTAAACCAGTGCAGTAATCTTGGGTCTGGCAATGCTGTACAGGGCTTGAGTAATGCTGCCTCACATGGAGACTCCTGTGATCCCCATCCCTACCCTGTTCCCCAGAAGGATATTTGAAGCTCTGAGAAGTCATCTCTTGCCTGCAGTCGAGGTCAAGACAATGAGCTGCTTGGTTGATTGAAAAAGTCCTTTAGGGCAGCTGGAATGGAGCTGATGAAAGCAGAGCCTGAAGTGTGTTTTCTACCAAAAGCAGTGACTCTTGGCTAAGCTACTCTACAAGATAAAATTGAATCAAAGCCATTCCATATTTGGAGCAAACTGCAACACTTGTCTGTCTGTCTGCCACAGCCCCTGCACTGTTGTCATCTATAAAAAATAAAGGGAAACAGGATAAAAGGCATTTTGGGAAAGCAGACAGAAGCATTGTATGAATCTGAACACCCATTCTGGGTATTCAGCTGCACAGCCTGAGATTCTGTATGCACCTGCTGTCAGATTTATGTAGAAATGAGACCTTATACTGTATATTTACCAGTTCAGTTAAATATAATGCATTCTGCCACTGCCTGGACTTCCCTGGATATTTGGCTGGTGGAAGAAGGGGGCAGAGTTAATGACTTTGATCAATCATCTGTTCCATTGCTGTGGTTGTGAAGCAGATGCTAGTTCTAGTCTTGTGGGAAACTTGACCTATACAAACTAAGTAGTGTTACCACTGAAAATAGGTGTTAGGGTAACAGCAGTTTTGGGATCAATCTGGGGACAGTGCAAATGGGATCTTTAAAACTTATGGTGCCTCAAGACCCAGCCTCTTTGAAAGGCTTCCCAGTGATTGTCATGACCTGAAATGCCCCCTTCCTCAGATTGTAAAAGTGGGGCTGCACTGAGAACTCTGCATTGTTTTAAATGCCATTAGCTACTGAGGACAGCTGACTGTGGTTTGGATCTGGAGGATGTTTGGTGGGGAACCACCTGTAGGTAACCTGTGAATGTGTTCTGTGTCTGTGATGGGTATAGTGAAGGGAAGGGCACCTTGAGGATTTTGGGATGGAGCTACTGTCAGTCTCATGCATCTCCAGTCTACTTGTGGAAACACTGGCAAAATTTGCTGGCAGCATCTGGTGATTCACGTCTGAGTTAGGGTGGATTAGGTCCTTATAAACCAACAAAACTCTTGGATGTAGCATGACATGTAGATCCAATAGTCCATAAAGTTTGTTGGAGTATTAGCTATCCTTTATGCATAGAGGAGAAGTCAGGTGGCCTTTTTTGCAAGTTGCTTGTTTTTCTGACCTCCAGATCTAACACTTCTTTGGTTTCTTTATTTTGAAGTAAGGGTTGCAATAATGGTTATATTCACAGGGATTCAACAACTAGAAGCTTGCAGAACTGCATATCATTTATCCTGATAAAAGATGAATCATGAATGGCTCAGGTTAAAGGAGTTTATATTGTAGTTACCAATGGTTTGCATTGGGTTCCCCCCTCTGCCCTGGCACTTTATTTCTAAGACAAGTATCATATGTGTGCTATACAGGAGGTATGCCTGTTGTTTGTTCATATTTTCCTCACATTCCTCAAAAATGGATCAGTAAGATGACCTCAGGATGTTGTTTCACCCTGAAAGACTCTTTTGAGACTTCCAGTGTGTGTTGCTATTTGGCAATCTTTAACTTTAGTGGGTGTAAAAAGTTCATACTGATGAAACTGCTGAGAATAAACTCAAGAACCTGAACGTTTTTGTTTGCTGCAGCTTCCCATGTTAGGATCAACTTTGTTCAATTTGGTTTGGTGCATATTGCCAAGGGGAAGTCTAGGGATGTTGGAGTGTGTAAAGTGTGTTTTGAGGGTTCTGGAAAGGTTAGGTATTTATAACAGATGTGTGTATTTCAGAACACAAAAAAATTAGTGTGCTTTTCATTTAAATGCTTTGTTTAGTGGAACCAAAATAGAAAAGGAAGATAATGTTGGCAGAGACCAGAAGTAAACAGGATTGTATCACATTAAAATTATACCAAATTGGGATAGGCTGCCGAAACAAATATTTATAATGGAAAAAACCCAAACTTGTGCCTGTTGGAACAGACTGTGTTCAGGCCTTTTTTGGACTTCCAAGGTGATTGAAGGGAAGGAGGAAGAAATGGTTTATGTACTGTATTTCACAGTTGCTTTTACTGTTTTTGGACAGCGCAGGGAAAAAACCCTTCAATGCAAAAGCTTAGGAATTTTGCCCAAAGCAAGTCCCACAGAAAATATTTCATCTGTGTAGAGGCACAGGCATAGATACTTGTGCCTTGATCCAATAAACTAAGCATGTCCATAGTTTAAATGTTGTTGTAGTGTGTTTTAAAATTATGCATATGCTGAGGGAATCTGCTGGACTGGGGATTGCTGCCAACCCAGGAGATTTGAAGGATGCCACATGGAGTGAGCCCACCCACCACTCTGCCTTTGTATAGGAGGAACCATGGTCCAAATGTTTGCATTTGAGGGTACAGACCTCCCAAACTGTGAACAAGTTTGCCATGGCATTTGCAGGATCCAAGTACGTTGCACTCTATCAGGGATTTCACTGTGGCTAAATGCCACTAAATGCTCTGGAGCTCTTGGAAGCAGCCAAGACAACTCCAACATTTGCTTAAGGATTAGCCCTTCCAATGCTTCATCTAAGGCTGTTAGCATTAAAAATCACAAAAAATCTCCTGCTTGCAGTGCCAGATTAGAAAGGATAATTTATTAGCACTTTTTCTTTAAAAAAGGGAATTTGTTAGTTCACATTTTGAATTTGAATGATTCAAACTATGCTTGTTGCTGAGATGTTTCTTACGATGTAGGTTTGCTTTAATTGGCGGTATCAAGTCAGAGCTCAGTGGCCTGAAGGCATGAGCAGTTACCTCATATTTTTATTGTTTGGAAAATGCCAAGCAGAAATGACACCTTTTAAACTTCCTGAGTGATATTTTGTTTTCCTCTTTCTGAAGCAATAAAAGAGTTCTTGTAGGGATTTGCCGGGATACATATGATTTCCTGTGGGTCCCATTAGAAGAGAGAGGTTACCAGATATTTTTCTTTTATACAGGCAGGTTTTATCTTATGATGGGAAGAACTTTTTTTGAATATAATAGTCATGTTGTTATTAGGCTACTAATAAATGAATAGTGATGCATTATTAAAAGAAACTGAAGTGTTACTTTCTTGGTGCACATAAAGTTAGTTATCTGCAAGCCATTGCTTGAGTTATTTACTGCTGAAAATGTAATAAAGATGCTCATTACCACTGATGAGCCTTTCAAAATATTTGAGTGACTAAAATTAATACCTCTGGGATGGTTTACAGAGGTTCTCATCTTTGGTTGAGCCTTGAAAAAAGCTGTGTAGGGGGTAGTAAAGCTGTTCCAAGCATTAGAGCTTTCACTGTGGTCAGGTGGCACCTTCCACAAAATGGATATGAAATACAAAGTTATTACTGAAAAGGAAATGTGGGTGACTTCAGTCATGTAAAGGATTGGTGCTAAACAAATAGTTACTATGGCTGAAAACTCACTCAGCCAACAGGGAGTAAACTCAGTAAACAAATGTCCTTTTTCGTGCAAGGCATTGCTATGGGTAGATGTTACTTTGTTAATGCCATCATTAAAATTAACTCCTTCCTTGGAGAAATCTCAGCTTTGTAAGGAGAGGCTTAATTTTTTTAGGCTGCTTGGAACTCCAAGCATGCCAAGCAAGCTATGGCACAGTGATGGAGTAGCTGCTTCAAAGTGGAAACAGGTGCAGCTGAACCCATTTGAGAGCTGCGGTTGTGTTGTTGAAGTTGTGCAGGGGAGCTGCAGTGCTGCACCCCAGGAGTGCTGGGCCCCTGACGCTGCTGCTTGTCCTCCGGGTGCCCCCTGCTCCCTTAGTAGAGAAAATCCAGTTGGGCTGCTTTCAGCATAGGAGATGATGTGTTAACCAGTTTTTCACCCACAAAATTAGCATGAAAGAGAGTAATGCATGGCAATGAAACAATTTTTTCTTAACTGCATAGGTTTGAGAGAGCATTTGACAGTTCCTACTGCAGTTTGCTCTGGCACATTTTCAGATGTTAGGGTATGCCAATAGAAAAAAAAATTAACAGCACTGAGGCTTTAAATCAGGTTGCAACTTCCGTGTTTAAATAAGTCACTCAAGTTGTGTTTGCTTTTACATAAACACTGGTGTGAAAAGGAAACCCCCTTGCACCCTCCTACTCAGTACTGCTCTTGACCATTGTAGAAAATCCTAGACACAGGACAGCACATTTGTCACATAGCTTAAAAATGGTGTTAGAACATGTCGTTTTGCTGATGGCACAATTCACTGATGTGGCAACTTAATTAGTGTGAAAGAAAAAACATACACTTACTGCCCAGAAGATTGTGGGAATGGGGAAGAACAACAACTTCACAAGTTAAAAAAGTGTAAGATGGGAACAAGTCTTCTTGCAGCATTGTGATTCTCACGCTCAACACAGCCTTCCCTGTTGTGTTTAATATCTTTCGGTAGATACTTCTTCCGTAAACTTGTCTGATCACTTTTGAACCCTTTTATGCTCAGGGATCCAGGCAGTATTACAGAAAAGCATTAGAGAAAAGAGCTCGCTCTCCTCCTTTCCAAGTGACTTGTGACCAGCAGGAGGTAGTTGCAAGAAATAATGCCACTGACTGGCAACAATCGCTCTGGGATGGAGTTTTCATTCTAAGACATGAATGGGTGAAAAATGCAAGCCTTCAGAAAAGGAGGTAATGCTTAGATCCATCAGAGATGAGACCTCAGAAATACAGGGTAATAGATGACTTGGCTTACATTTTTCCTTTGGAAAGGAGAATTTTTCTAGGCTGCTTGGATAAAAGGTGGAATGTTACCTTACTCATATTTCCAAGGATATGTCTACTCTTAAAAATAGAGGATAGTGGATCAGATTTTAGGAAAAAAAATTTTTTTTCCTCCCCCTACCAGGGCAACCCAAAAGTGTTGGGGGGTTTCTGCTAGAAAGTGATGGTGCTTAAGTTTAGCTTTCTTGAACTTCTAAAATGACTTAAGTTATAAATGTGGTTTTCAGAAACTTAAAAGAATATTTAAAACCAGTGTATACTGAATGAACATCATGCTGAAATGCAGACCTATTGTGGTGCTGCCTAATATGCAAAGAGCTCATTGTATTTTGAGAAGCTCTACGTATGTTCACAACAGTCTTGTTCATAGAATATTCCCCATAAACTCCCTGATTGTTAAAAAGTCCTGATTGTTAAAAAGTCTTCTTTTGCATATTTTCAGATAATTTTAAACAGCTAAGCAACTCCATCTGGGTAGTTATATTTGCTGAAGTTTATACAAGCTATGCTGTTGATAGATGGTGAATCCTGTACAGGGCTTAAATTACTGATGGGTTCAAGTCCTTCTGTGGCCGCTGTCGCCACAGCCCCTGGCATTGCCTCGTGGTGCCTGCAGAGGAGTTGCAGAGTGCTGAGTGGAGGGAGGTGTCTCCTCTTCTCTGTGCCAGGTGGAGATGTACCTGTGCACCAGAACCCCCAGCACACTGCTACCCTGGCCTGGAGATCAAGCCCTGCTGGCTGGGCTGCATTCCCTGGATTTGGTAAGGTTAGCAAGCCTTCCTCTCTCTAATGCCCCATTCTTTTAGTGGGCCCTCTGGGGGATGAGGAGTAAAAAGAACAACTGGACATCATGAATGACTAAGAGACATGCTGTCAGTGCTATTGCTTGCTGGATTTAAAGCAAATTAATAAATACAATAGCAAGGCTGATATGATCACCAAATGTTTTCTACCCAGTTTATCTGACAAATGCAGTTTGAAGGGTTTGTCTAGTTATTCTTTCTAAGCACTTATTTATGGTGTACCACGTAGTGCTATAATAAAGGCAAACTCACTCTTTGTTTCTGCTTTGAAGCTACCAGACTGTGAGAGTTTATCAAAGCTGTGGGTGCAGAAAAGCGTCTGCTGACTCCATTTAGATGAATCCTAGAACAGAAAGCTCTGAGGACCATGGTCCCTGAGAAGTATTTTGAGGTCTTCTCCTTCCCTTATTTCTGCTTTACCCCAGACCATCCCTTTACTTCCTTTTCTGACAGTTGCCTCCTCTTCCTGCATAGCAGCTGGCTGTGACCTTTGTGGGAGGCCCATCACAGAGACCTGCGTACCGTGATAAAGCAAACACAATCCCATAGTTCAGAGTGGTGGCATGAATTTAGCACTGCACCATGGGGACTATCTGACTTGAGTCTCTCTTAGTTTGGGCATCCCCTGTAGATTTACTCAGTGAGAGCCTCTAAACTAGCAAAGCACAGGTGAATGCAACAGTGATCCCTGAAATTCCCCTATGAGCACCAAATCATGGCTCTTGCTGAGGTTCTCCAAGCATGTACAATTACTTGGCTATTCTTGCTCAGGGCCTTATTTTGCTCTCCTTTGGGCATGTGTTACATAAAACACAGGGAAAGATGCTTACCTGAGTAGTGGTTTTCTGAACAGTGTTTGAATTGAAATGCCCTGAAGGCAAAATGATAAAGTTTGAAGAAGAAAATCCGGGTCAGCATATATGTGCTGAATGCATTGCTACAGCAGATTTGGTGGGGACTTGTATGGTGCACTAGACACTGTAAGTACAGACTATTCATCCAGTGTTGCTTCTGTATTTAAAATAAGAAAAAAAGAATCCTGTTGTAGTGCCATAAATAACTTCTACATCTTCCTTGGCCTCTCATACAGTTAGCCTGTTTTTTTTTTTAAATTTTGTATTCACGTTGACAGTATTTAAAGGTGCATTTGAAACAGAGCCTAACTACTTACATTTTTGTTACTTTGACCTTTGTGGTCCTTGCAGATACTTGTGCTCCCAATGATTTTGATTAATGCATGAGACTGCAATTAAATACTTACACGAGTGCTTGGCAGACAAGAGCTTGGCTTAGAGGAAAAGTACAACTCTTAGCTCAATTTTATTTTTAAAGGCTTTCAGGATCATTTCTTCTTCAGGTCTCACACGTGTTAAGAATGGAATGCAGTCATTGGAAGAAGAACAATAGTTTCTTCTAGCTACAAAAATGAGGCATGAGGTTTGGTTGCTGTGCCTTTACCCCACAGATTTTACTTGTTGACTCTTATTTATCCACTTGATGTATGGTATTTCATTTCATTGACATTGTTTAAAAATATGAATTTTTGTTTGTGGCATATTTCATTCTGACAGAAGTTTATAGAGACTTCTGTAGATACTGGTTAGAAAATATTGACATTTATAGGTGAAATAGCTTTTGTCAGCAATTCTTTGCTCCACTGGGTGTTATGCATTGCTCTAATTGTTTCTTATAAAATTGCATGCTCTGCTGTATCAGAAAGCACAATGCATTTTTGGGGGCTGTCAGTTTGTGACTGTTCCCCTGACAATAGGATTTTTCCTTGTCTTCTTTTTGCCACATTATGTCAGGCTGTGTTGAGAGGGCTGAATTGGGGATGAGAGGCTCTCCCCCACCCACGTGGCCCTTTCTTTTTTCCTTACCTCCTGTGAAGATTACCCTGTCCCCTCTGGTGTGCTAACAGCTAATGACAAGCCCTGATGCTAACAGAAGCAACGTGATCCCCAGACTGCAGTGCCAGCTGCTTTGGAGTTGGGAAAAGATCCAAATGCTCAGAGCAGCCTGTTTTGCAACAACAGCAGTAGTATTGGATTGTTTTGGGGTCTGTGTGTGAGGGAAGCTCTACTGTGTTACTTGTTTAATTGTAGATGTCTAGAGATAAGAGGCAAAACATGTCCATTCCCATGTCTCATGTTTGCCAGCAGTTGCTTGAATGGGGCAGGTGGTCTTCAGATAACTGCACTTGGATAAAATCAAGTTTTTCACATTTTAGTTTTTAATTTTGATCGTTCTGAGTTTTTAGTTCCCCAGCCCCTGAAGAGAGGATTCCACCTGGCATACAGTGTCATGGAAGATGGGGGGGAAGGAGATTCCCAGCTCAAGAAACAACTTTTTTCTGTCAGCACCATTTCCATCCTAATTTTTGTTTGCTCTGGAAACATTTGGCTTGCCAGAAGCCACTGACTGACTTGAGGCAAGAACATGCTTTGTATCTTCTGTGAAAGACTACCTGTATTCAGGCATCTGGAAGATCTAGTTAGATCTTTATTTCTGGAGTAAGAACCACTCAGTAGGATTGTAAGGTGGCAAGGTGATGACAAATTATGCTTTGCTACCTTGTGCTGACTCATGTAGTGCGTATCATACCATACTGCAGTAGTGAAGAGCGTGGAGAGGGAGGCTGTACATCATTGCTTTGTCCTGTGCGCTGAACTGGATGTGAGTTCACCTCTGGTTTTCCAAAAGGTTCTCTAAAAATAGGGCCGAATGTGCCCTTTTTTGCGGGTGGTTGGGATGGGTAATGGAGGGGTGATGGGAGCAGCTCTGTAGCTCCATATGTGTTTGATAACTGTGATATGAAGATGTGGCTTATTAGTGAAAAACAGAGATCACAGGTATACAAGTGGAGATTTCTGAATTCCAAGTGGATGTCATTTTAGGGTTTGCGTACCCCTGAAACTGTCCTCTGGCATTCCTATTTTTCCAAAAGTTGACATCATTTTATAACTCATCTTACTGCCAAGTGAAACAGTGGAGACTAATGAAATGATTGCATAACACCATTTAGAATGTGCTGAAAAATACTGAGAAGACATGCCAAAAAATGAGCAGTCCATTGTGACTAACTCTTGGAGCAAGAGCATTGGTTATTTAAAAAACCAATAAAACAAAACAGAAACTGACCCCATCGAATTTTCCTTTGAGTTGTTAAAAAATAAACACAAAAGAATATGGAAACTAAATAAGTAAGTTTAGGGGGGCTTTTGATAGCTGTACAACTCAGGCAGCCTGCAGGAGTATGGAGTAATTGGAAAAGTGATGGTCGTAGCTCTGCTGAGAAGAGTGTATAAGATCAGACTTAAATCTGTATAAAAGCAAACATGATTGCTATGGGATTGGTTTTGAGGTGGAGAAGAAGCTGTATCTTGCTCATATGCGACTAGCTGAACTGCAAACAACACACTTAACTTGTTCAAGAGCTTCTGTTTGCTACCAGAACCTGCATGCTTCTGTAGAGATGAACTGAGATTGTGTATGTCCGCATGTATTTGGAAGGGCAGCCAGTAGCACTGAATGCTTCTGGAGCAAGTCGGAAGGGCAGAACCTGGAAGCACCTGGTTGGTAACGGATGGGGTTCGCTCTGCCACCTCGCAGTGCTGTGTGAACAGACAGAAATACTGCCTCAGACTTGCATTTGTCCAAGTGGGTTTTATCCTCTAGCAGAGCTGTGGGAAAGTTTAAAGGAGATGGCAGAGTGTTTAAATGGATCAGGAAAGAGCAGATCGTTGTCAGCTACTTCATCTGCTTCATCCACTCCATCCGGTAGAAGCTGGGGAGTAGCTGCACTTGCAGCTCATAATTGCAGGTGACTTCCGGTTCCCTGCTCTGGAGGAACCGAGCTGCTGCCAGCTCCGCTGAGCCACGGGAAAGGGAAAAGAGCTTGCAAAGGGCAAGGAGTGGCTCAGAGGCAGAAAAGTGGGAAAAGAGTTAAGTGTGCGGAAAAAAAAAAAAAAAGGAAAAAACCCCACTAACTTAAGCTGCTGTGTATGTGGTCATTGCATGTGGCCGCACGCTTATTTGGAGTGATGTTTGATGCTGGGACAGGCATTTACGACAACAGATTAAAAGATTTTTTTGGGTTTGCCTCAGTAGTTGCACTTATCCCTCAGGGCAAAGGCGTATGTGTTTGGTTTGGTTCCTTCCTTTTAAAAGCTGTTCTTGCTCCCTTGTCAGTAAGCTTGCCTGACAAGTTAAACAGATAGTAGGTGGAATGAATTTACGGATGGTTTACTGAGCATCTAAAAAGAGTAACTAGTCATGAGATCATTAGTAATTATACTGGCTTTGCTGAAATAATTCCTTTCCAAGTAACTGCTACTAGCAGACATAAATTGTTAGATGGAATCTTGTGATTCATGTAAGTGTGTATTAGAAAAAGTTAATATTCTAGGGAAAAGATAGGATCAGCTGTATTTATATGGAAGTTGCAACATTTCGTGTGATCCCCTTCACTGTATTGTATAAGCCAAGAAATGTAGTTTTCACACATTTTTAGAAGAAAATTACCCTCACAGATGCTGTACATTAGCTAACAGAAAGCAACATGATCAATAGGGCTATGGGAGAGGATTGAGGAGATGTTTAGGGCATGTGATTCTTTTTAACAGTGGTAATGCATTTGTTCATCCTGTTCTGGTATGATTAATCCAAAGCAATACGCTATAACAAATGAAACATACAGCATGGCTAATGTGGGAATTTTAGTTGGAGTAAATCTGTATAGTTCCATTGGCTTTTACTGGGAAGATGCCAACTTTCTGCACTCAAGTATGTGCCCAATAATTTCAGAAAACAAGTAGAGCTCCCTAAAGATGACTATTTTGTGAAGGAAATACATATTCTGTACTAATTTTGGTCTCAAAAGCTGCTACAAAATAGCCATGGAAAGCAGTCCAGCTATTTGTTGAAATATTCCAGCTACTAGTTCAAATAACTTTTGTTTGAAATTACATTATAGTTTACTTAAACTGATAAATGAGTCTTGGCAAGAGGAGGCATTCAGGGCTGAGCTCAGACACATGCAGATGGTTCTTGTTTTCAGCAGAGCTACAACCGACAAGGAAAGAATGGAGTGGTGCTTCCTGTGGTTAACACAAAGTATTACTGACACTGAACAGTCTTTCTCAACCTTGTTGGTCAGGAAAAATAATGTGACATAAATATCATACTAACCTGACACTCAGAATGAGATACAATTAGTACTAAAGTTGTCTATTTTGTGACATTACTCAGGAATTGTCCTTAGCAGTGTTCCTAATTTCTCTATTGGCTTAATGTCCTTTTTTTTGTAGGAGCGCTTTTAACCCTCTAAACATGGCCACTTTTCCTTTAAATACGTGAAAAATAGCACTCATTATCATTAGAAGTATTTATGTGGACAGTGAGAACAGAGTTTGTAAATTGTAAAAGTTTACATTTTAGTGTCTTTTCAAAAACAAAAAAAAAATATCCTCAATGCAGTGGAAAGTAGTAAAAGTTATCACTGTCTCCAGATACAGCTACACTATGAACTGATCTCAGAACAGCTCTAGGAAAAACTTGTACCAGAAAACCCCCCTTTTGCCAACAGTGTAGGAGGCAGTTTTTAAAGGATGACTGCTATTGGGAAGAAGGCTCTGGGCTATTTCGCTGTTGGTTCTACAGAAATTTAAGCTAGCTGTGGAAAAATACCTACGAAAACCATTAGCTGCCACAGGAGCTATCAGCAGCTCACAGTGGCGCCCTGCCTGGAGGGACAGGGATGCAGTGGGGGAGGCAGGGCCGGGGTCATTGCTTCCTTCTGGGGGGTCTGGTGGGGGTACCTCCCATCCTACACCCTGCAGGCACCTTTTATGGGCCCCCACTGGGGTTGAAGGGCAGTCCTGGATGTGGGGCATGGCCTGGCAATGGCTTAGCACAGATAGCTCAAATGTGCTATATTTATTATAACCTGTATTTCCTCACTTCTTCACACAGGCTAAGGTCAGTTTTGTCCCTTAAATGCAAGAGCTTCAAAGCAGCTGTTAACAGTCCTTTGAATGATCTATAATCCAATAATGGTAACAGACTAGGGAACACCTCCTTTCAGAAATCTGGAAAAAAATAGCCTTATGCAGCCACAATACAAAAATAAGTATAAACCATGCTTAATATATACACAGCCAGATGAGCTGTATAAACCCATAGCCTTCTTTTCTGGGTGAAAAGAAGGAAGAGGTACCCCAAAAAGGAGGATCTTGGGGGGGAAAAGTAAAATCAACAGGGCCTCAGAGTCATAAAATTATGTATAGCTCTGTAGCAAGTGAGACAGTTTCTTGGCTCTGATCTAGGAAGGGAAGTCTGGAGAAGATCAAGGAGCAATAAACAACATCAGGTTATAAAGGACAAATTCTGCCAGGCAGATTTGATCAAAACTTTAGATCAAATTACACAAGCAGGTGATGAAGTGCTTGCTCTATCTAGGAAAGGATGAAACTGCATTGTAATGAAGGGATTAGTCTTGCAGAAGCTTCGTGCTGAGCTTGTGGGATGAACAGGGCTGCTCAGAGAAGGAGTGGGGAACAGCAATATGCAGTACTGGGAGGAGTATCCAGGGATCAGGTTTTGCATAAGGGCTTAGCTGAGAAGAATAAAAGCAGATTCTTCACTGAGGCTGTCAGACATGTAGACTTGGGTCTTCCTTCCCAGACTGACTCGCTGGTGTTATGTGCAGAGTCCTGACCCGGCCTGAGGGTGATTTCACAAAATGGCATGTTTCTCTATAAAGGCAGAAGTGAGCTGCAGAGGTGGTTGAACTCGACAGTGGAATTTATTTGCTCATGCTGCTTGGCAAGTCAGAGAAATAATGTAAATGGGAAAAAGTTTCTGGAAGCTTAAAAACATAGTCAAGAAATAAAATGAGGTTTAAAGTGGAAAAATACAAGCTGGCATATTTTTGGGAAATAATTAAAAATGCAGATACTCCATAAAAGAAGACCCTTGGAAAACAGTAGTGCTGGAAAGGACCTGGGGTTGATCATGGGAAGGGAGAGGAGCAGGAGCTTGGTGTGCAGCAGCAAAGACATGCCAGCATCTCTGTCACATTGACTACAGGACTCTGGGTGACCCTGCTCTGAGACACTTTTTCCAAAATTAGCAAGGAGGTATGATTTAAAAATAAGGATTTTGTATATTTCAAAGTGTTTTTTTTTAAGGAGTGAGCTGTTGGTAGGATAATGTCAACTGGCTCTGTTAAGAACACTTTTTTTAAACAGAAAAGTTTTGTTTTGGTTTTCTAAGTGATAGCGTCTAGGCTGCAGAATCAAAACATCAGGAATGGAAGAATTTATGTCCTAAAACTAGGCTGACTTGGGCAACTGGAAATGTAGATGTCTTAAGGCAACTCTCTTTGGTACTGTAGTTGGTGCGTGCCAGTCAAACTTTAGCATGCTTAAGTAAGTTGGTCTGAGGAGCTGTGTGGTTAAGGTCTTTAAAGTTCAGACACTGATCCATAAGCAAACTAAGTACAGAACACTTTCTAAGTTTTTATTTTTATAAATAAATCTTATTTCTTTTGGAGAGATGTGTGGTTTACAGTGTTCAAATGCCTTAGGAGGGAAGCGTCTCAGCTAGGTTAAAAAGTAGATTCTTGTGGTTTTGCACCCAAATTGCATACTATAATATTAGTGTGAAACAGGCATTAAAATAAAAGTGTGAAGAAGTTAAAAACATCAGAAGCTTCTACTTACGAGACATTTGTTACTTTAGAGCAATTCTAATTAGCAGACTTGCCCTTCACAGAGAAGAATATGTCCAAAGGGCATGGCTTCAATCCAGCTGTAATCGTGAATGTTTCTTACATTCTGCAATCACAACTGTTGCCATTGGGAAGCAATGAATGTATTCACTGATCAGGGAAGGATTATTTTTGTGAACCCAGTCCTTTAATGAGCACCTCACTATGTAAATAACTTTACTACCCAGTGTTAAGCAACATGAATTTCCCAGGATCAGGTGCTTAGCAGCAGGAGGCAGGGTGGTGCTGATCTCCCACCATCTCTGTGCAGAAAACAGTATTCTGCCTCAGTAGTCTCCTAAAGTCTCATTAAGCTTATCAAGCACGTTATGTCACTGGAGTATGGCTAATACCTGTACTTCATTCGTAATTTTGATAGTGTTTGGGGAGACTTCCTTCTCAACATGCTGGTATGATTGGTTCACATTTGAAGTTGGTACTGATGAGGGCTTCTGTCCAGCAGCCTAAAATCAAATATTTGCGCCAGTAGCTGCCTGGTGCTCTGCTGAGAGAGTGTGGGGGGATCTTCCTCACAGAGGCAGCTCTTGCTAAGCACCCTCATTTGGGAATAAAGAGGGATAGATAATCTTCCCCCCACGTTGCTTTCTCACAGGAAAGAATCTGTCTCCTTCCCATGATCTGTTTTTGGAAAAAAAATGGTTCAGCCCAAGCAGGATAATATCTCTGCATTTTCTTGAATTGTCACTTAGAACAGTTTCATCATGTTCTGACAGCTTTTATGAGTGAGCATGCAGTCTGAGAGCGTTTTTAGGGAAACGTTATGCAAACATTAAAGTCAAGGTATAAAACATCTTCAGGCTATATTTTTAGACACAGCTATAAAAATATCTTTTTTCTTTTTTGGGGGGTAAAGCAGACTTGAGAAAACAGAAGCAGTCATCTAAGTTTAAAAAACCAAACTGACAACTCTGCAATACAGCAGGGTAGGGGTTGTTACATTCTGAGGGAGGCATTTTGACTGCTTTTCCTTTGTACTTGTTGCTGCAAAGAAGGAAGGTGCCCTAAACTATTGATGAAAGACAGTTTTGCTAACCAGTGTGCTGATGCTGGAAATACATTGCAATTTTACTCCTGGTAGCGAAGTCATGGACACAACTGTGGAACTGGACCTACTACTGCAAGTACTACCTGAAGTACAGGTACTACTTCAGCATGTTACTATCTTGGAGAAAAGGATTAATGAAAATCCAGCTATGGGGCATCCAGAGGTCTCCTTTGATACTTTTATATTTGGCACAAGAAGGTGTTGTAGTGACACTTCTGTTACTAGAGCTGTGCATTTCCCCCAGTTTCGTACCCCCAGAGTTTAGATTCCTTGCTTCTGCCAAGGGCTCTGCCTTGGCATCATTGTTGGACTCTTGTGCCCCTGGGTTAAGTGATTAGAAGGGGATAAATACAAGCAAAGCATTCCAGATTGGTGCTTGTGCTCAAACGTAGTTTTGCAAGGCTCTTGCACAAAGAAATTAATGATGATGCGCTTAGTGAGTACTACATGGAAAACATTTATTATATTGAGAGGGAGATGGACAATTCCCATAAGGATGGGAATAATCCTACTCGAATGATGCAAACTCCTGCTAAGGCAAGGCCTGTAGGAGCTTCTCAACACATGAAGGAGATACCTCAGGTTATTACAATGAAGTAAAAGAGAAAATCCCCATACTTCTCTCTTATTTGAAAATCTCAGTCTGTGTATTGTAGGAAAACATGTTCTACAAGTGATTGTCTTTTGAGACAAATGTTTTACATCTGTTGTCTAGGGCTGACGGTCTAAATGACGTGAAAGGGAGAAAGTAATTCCATCTATTGATGGTACAGCATTTTATCAGACTTATTGGAACTAAATTCACCATCTGTGCCTTTTTGTCAGGGTCAGTAATAGCTTTTCCTAAGCCATTTTTTTTTTTTTGACAGGACTTGTTTTTTCCAGCAATTTATGTAACCTTGTGCCAATGTACATTTTGAACAAAATCATGGGGTAGTTACTACATTTTTTAAAAGGCATGTTTGTAAGAAGTTAAAAACCTAATTTTTTGAATGAGCAAATCTAACCATCTTTGCTTTGCTTCTGTGCTGAGAGATTATTCCCAAGCACCTTGTGCATCGTGAGGCTTTTTTAAATAGACTTTGTTAAACCTGGTAAACCAGAAATGTCATTTAAGAGTCATATTATGAGCTAGAGACACCTCTAATTGGAGCACCATGTCCCATGTTTATGTTAGAAATAGGATACAGCTCCCTTGTGGAGTACTAGAAAAAAACCCATCAGATTGTACTGCGCATGGATTTCCCCCAGCTTGAATTTGGTCAGCCTTAAGAAAAGGTAGCAATTGGTTTTGATCCCTACCAAAATATCTCTCGCTGGTTTGAGCAGTGGGGGTTAGCATTTAGCCCTGGGTGTACCTGTCAGTGTTGCACTCACTGCCTCCTTTTAAAACTCTTCTTATTTTAATCTCTTTGGTGCACTTTCTTCATGCTCCTTTTCCCAGTTTTGAGAAAGTTCTGAATCTCCTTGAGGAGCAGGTACTTTTGATGAACTTCGGGGGGGAAAAATGCATCTGCAGTCACAGTACTGCTCCCCAGCTCCGGCCAGATCTGGCTGCTGCGTTTGCTCATTAGAGTGAGGATGCAAACACCAGCAGATGCCTGTTGGTGGTAATTAGATAAAAGAGTGCTGCAAATGCTGCACTGAGAGGGCAGGTGCTTCCCAGACAAGGTTGGAGAGGGATCATTCCTATTTTGAAGTGCTGTTATTAGACTTTCCATAGCCCAGCTTTTCTGACTGTTTTGCTAATTAAGCAAGTGCACCTCCTCTCCTCTGTCCTAGTTTCTTTCTCTTTCTGACTTTTACATGTCCCTCATTCTCCTTTTTTCATTGCACACGACTCTATTAGTTGTTAGTTGGTTATGGTTAATCTGCATCCCCGTGTAGGGACAATCGTTTGGAAACACTGGTCTCTTTCTGCCTTGCGATTTGCAGAGTGTGGCCCAGCTGCCTGGGGACACAGAGCAGAAAGTGACCTTTATTACAGCTTGGGCTCTGGTTGCTGTGTTTCAGGGCAGTTCAGTGTCAAGCTTGTGGGCTGGCTCTGGCTTTTGAGACAGGTCGTCTTCTCCTGTGCTAGAAAGAAGTGGAAGACTGCTGCACAGAGCAATGTGGGGCAGAGAGACAGCGAGGAAAAGTTCTTGGTTAAGAAGGATGAGCTGCCTTATGATAGCTGCTGTGCTGAGCTCAGTACCTCTTTACATCCTCAGCCACATAAGTCATTCCTGCATGCGGAGGGGCTGTGGACAAATGAACCTGGAAAGGGAGGGACATGGTGACATCTTGCTTTTTTAGGCCAGTGCTTTGACTGATCTGGTAGCCTTAAAATAGGTAGTTATAAGTGGCAGGAAGACTGTTACAGCAGGACTGCAGGAAAGGGATGCCACAGACACTGGGGAGCATCAAAAGTATCCTCTTGTGCTTTATCCAAATTGACATTTAGTCTGTTGGCAGGTTTCAAGCCTGCTGCATTCCTGTCTCAGGATGAGATGTGAGTAGTTTGCATTTAAGATGCGGTGGTTTTTTTAACAGAAGCTACAAGTGCGTGCTTTGTTGTGTATTAATAGTCACAGTTCTTTGGAAACTGTGAATATGGCGCAAACTCTTACGTTTAGTGGTGGTGTACAAAGTTCATTCCAGCCTGTTGGCTTTGTGTTTTATGTCTTTGTGAGGCCCTTAGCTGTGAAGTGGACTTTATCAGCAGCTATGTGTGATTGCAATGCTTCAGTCCAGGTGTGGCAAGCTGTCTTAAAATGCATTTTTGTGTGGTGTTCAATCTATGCTTTACTTTTTGTGGTCTTGCTGTACAGATTGGCAATTCCTCATCTACGTGACCAGTCTTCCATTTCAGTCTGCCTGCTCAAAATGCCTGGCTGCTCAGGGTGCAAGCACTCCCCTTCCCTCTGTGCTGTAGCAGGGGTGTGCCCAGCCAACACAGCTCACCTGAGACCATACCAGTATAGGCCAGGAGCCGGTGTCACCCATGCTGGCAAGTGCAGCTTAGTTGAGGGTGTGAGCAGCACTTCAGAGAAGAACACGCGAACTCTGGGAATTGAGAGGATACTTCAGCCCCAGTTTTAACTTTTATAAAGGCAGGGATAAACAGAAATGAAAAGGTGTGCGCAAAGACCCTATATACCTATCTTTCTGTCGGTTTGGGTTATCTCCATGGGCTCCTTACCTCACAGCATGGGCAGGGCTTCCTGGTGGAGGCTTTTATGTTCTTTATTTTCATTCAGGTCTTGTGCAAGAAGTAATCTGGATCTGGGGAGCTGTGGCTCCCCTCTAGGCTTCCAACCCAGCTGTGAGTTTTTCCGATCCAAAACCTCCCCTTGGGAATTTCTTAATCCTTACTTTGATTGAGAAGATATTTTGGTTAATTGGCAGGGTTTTTTTCCTTTGGAGAATTATGAAGTCCCTTGGATGTAGCTGGATGAGATAAGACACTTCCTAGGTAATTCAGTGGAGTCCATTCAGATTTTAGCCAAGCAGAAGAGCCCTCCTTAGCAAATGCAGTAGAATGGCAATAACTCCTTTCCAGGCAAAATGGTGACCCACTCTCAGAGCATATAGTTTTTGTGTTCTGAATCCTATGGCCCCTATGAACACTTAAGTTGATAACAACATTTTAGGCAGTTAGGTAACTGAGCTATATGAAGGTGATGCCTTGAGCTGGCCACCTAAAACACAAAGGCTAGACAAGAATAAGAGAATAAATGTAGGTATTTATTTGAAGGGCCTTCAAAGGCACACCCTGGGCNCCCCGCTTTAGTTTACACATTTTGGGGCCTGGTGTTCTTGAAGAGCAAACCTAGAGAGGTTTGTTATGTCTAACCAGCATGAGAGAACTGTGGCTACCAGGCCACACCAAACTTCAGAGTTACACGCTAGTACAGGATTTGAAAAATATAAGACTTAAAACCTAGGGCATCAAAGGCAGCTTGCTTTGGGCTCTTATCTGAGGGAGAGAAGTACAAATCAGTATGTTGTGAGCCACAGCTCTCAGAAAATCAGTTACATCTTTCAAGGAAAGTAATCTAGAAAAACTGTTAGGTAATTGTTTGCTCTGACGTATTTGATACAAAGTTAAATAAATAAAGATGCTAAGTAGGATGGTGTATCATTTTACAGTGATGGTAATAAACCAGTCCTGGAGATTCTTTCTGTGTGTCTAATGCCATACTTAATTTGCAATACCCTGCCCTCACATTATATTCTTGCTTTTCACAATAAGCCATAAGTGCTAGTTATCACACAGGAGTTAGATCTTCCCACAAATTGTCTTGGGGAATGTTTTAATGCATCTGTGCCTGTATCCTTGACTGTCTCTCCTGATCCTGTAATTCAAAAGCAGATGACAGCTGCAGATAAAACATATGACATAGCTCATGATTCGCATGGGAATTGAAGAGGAACCTCTGAGAAATATGCTCCCTTTACAGAGAGAAACATCAGCATGTACAGTTGAGTATGGCACTTAATGAGCTTCCTTAGTCTGCAGGTCAGACCTGACATTAACCAAAGTGACTTGGAATAATTTTGATCAGATGGCTTAAAAGGTCATACATAAATTGAGTTTTGAGGTTGCAGATGACTTTCTAATGGATTACAGGCTTTTATCGTGAAAGCAGCAGGTACAATCGGTTTATACTTATGAGGGGCTCTGACTAAGACTGATTAGGTGAAATTAAAAAAAATGGAAAGCCAAGTTGAATTTCTCTTAGGATTCACGGGGTTTAATTTCTTCTTAGACACTGAGACCCCTTCAGTTTGGGGATTATCTCCCGAGTAAAATAATCACATTCCATTCAGGGGCATCTAAAACTAAACTGGATGAAGTACTGGAAAAAACCCTGTAAAGAGCAATCCAGCACTAGTAGTAAAGTGGACTGAATAACCTCAGATTGTTTGAAAAGGCCATGTTTACCATGTCAGCAGAGAGCACACTGCAAAGTCTGGCATATTGTAATTATTTTGCTCCTAGTGTACAAAAATACGGCAATGCCTCAGATATGCCCTGATAAAAGCTGCTATGACTCTGCTATATTTTGTCCCTTGTACCTCATACTAAAATACAGGGAGACCATTTTCACCCTGTGGTTTTACCTTCTGGCTACCTCAGGACTGAGCTATTCTATCCAGCTGTACAGCTGATGAGGATCTGGGGGCTTGTTTTCTTGCCTCAGAAAGCAAGACTCCCTTTTGCATGTTTGATACCCATCTTATCAGGATATGCTTAAACCTTTTCCTTCCTTGCTACTGTTAAAATTAAGAAAAAAGAAGTGGTGAGACAGATGAAGGCCATATCAATGTAGTAAAGGACATGAAATAAAATGCTGTGGAAGGTTTGCAAAATCTGGTTAATGGTTGTAAGTATTTTACACAGTGTTAATCCCACAGATGCTGATGGCTGGTTCGCTGTACACATCTTTGAAACTGGGTGTTTGGAAGGACTTGCTGTGATGTATTTGCACGCAGTTTTACAGAATTTCATTCAGGGGAATGTGGCTGCTCTTGAGGATCCAGTCAGTGTATTCTCACAGACCAGGGAATGAAAGTAGCATCAACTGGGATGAAGAACTGTGTTCTTGAAAGCCAAACCTGAGTCTGCTTTCCTTTGAAGCTGTTTTAAATTTGGATTTTCAGATTTTCAGAAGGACAGTCCTTGTTCAGTGGCCTTATTGAGCTTGTAGGTCCTTCAGGGTTGGCAGGCTACAGAAAACCACAGATGTTCATTCACTGTTTAGTCTGCAATTGCTGAAATAATTGCATAATCTATGTACTTCATGTAATTATTCAAGTAAGTTTTTTTTTTAAATTTACTGTTTACTGTTTGTGAACCCTTTAGATCTCAGTTAAAATGATTTTGTAATTGGTTTGGACTACTAGGTAATGATGAGAAGTGGGGATAGTGATATTTCAATCTAGAGGATATTTGGGTAATGTTAGTTTAAGAGCAAACAGTTTTTTCTCTCACTTTTTGGAACAAAAGAGAGAATTCCTGTTCATTTAACAGCAGTTTTCATTTACAATGGTAGGTCATGCTGAAGAGTGTGTGGCAGTATGACTCAAGGTTTTAAAAATGACATCCATATGGTTGGCTTGTTTTGAAAAGCAGTTAGAAAAATAATATGGGCCGAAACATAAGTCTCTGTTCCTTTTCCCATCTTAGTATACAGAGGATAGCACTTGTTGTGGGAATGCCTAAAGTTAATTGTTGTTTGAAATCAAAAGTGCAAAAGGTTGCATGTTGTTTAGATGTTGTAGTTTTAGGTTTTTTTTGTTTATTTCTTATGAGTGGTACTGAGAAGAATGAACCAAACATAGAAAGTAGGCTGTTTCTGTAGAGGCTGAAAATGGCTGCTGAGCCATTCAACTAGAGTTTAATTATGGAGTAGTCAGCAAATGTTCTAGGGAGAGCTGTCCATGGGGAGTACTTGTAGGTCTGGCTGGTGGATACTTACTGAAAGACGTAAGGATAATACAACATAGTTAATGAAGATTAATTAGGCAGAGGATACAATGAAACTGTAAAAAAAAAAAATTAAGCAAACATCTTTCTAATAAGCTGTTCAAATGCAATAGATACCTGGTTTTGACTCAGTAAATCACTGCTATCACAGAACTGAAGATCTGCAAAGCTGTCTGGGGCACAGGCTGAGAAAGATGCTTGGCAGTCTTTGGGTGAACATCTTTAGAAGACAAATAACCTTTTGTTTGAGTAGATGTTCATGGGAGAAAATTTCCATCTGTAACGAAGTATGGGGAATGTTTGGTGTTTCTCCCCCCTTTCCCCTGGTTTATTTAAAAGAGATGAAAACTTGAACTGTTTATATTCTTTTATATTTTCTGGCAGCTTCCCAGGCCTTGGGAGTGCCAGCACTGCCTTCCCAGGGCAGAGTGAAGGTCTGGACCCTTGGCATGCTGTAATGTAAAGTATGGGTCTTATCAAACTAACTGCTTTGGGCTTTAATTTAGAGTTGAAATGTGGAGCTGTCTAGCACATTTCTGCTGCATGTAACTCTTAAAAGCAGGTTTTAAAATTTGTTTTCAATTTTCTTTTAAAAATAGAGGGGGTTGCAACAGATATAAAGAATACAGTGGTGCCAAAAGCTTCCTATAGGCAAAAATGTTTGCTGCTCTGACCTTCATGTGCAGGATTCATTTATTACATCAATGGAAGGGCTGGAGTCAGGTCATCGTGGCATCCTTCAGGCATTCATCTTACTGTAGGATGCGCAAGTCATGTCAAATGCTTCTGGATTGCAGGTCCCATAATAATTGGTCATAACCTGCATATGGCATGAAACTGCAGATCTTTTTTTGAGCTGACAAGCGGGGAGGGAGGAAACAGAGCAGAGTGGCAAACAAAGGTTCAATAGAGTCAGTGAGCACAACCCACAGGTCTGTGCAGGTGACTCCCCTGTTGGGCTCCATGCCCATTTGATGTTTTGTAGAGCTGGATCACAACAGAGCATATAGAGAACTAGTAGCCCTTCTTAGGCTGCAGTGTTGCCCATCTCCTACTTTAGGAGTGTCCTATGGGAAAGGGACAACACAGAAACAACAGTGATCTAATGGAATGGGTGTAAAGATTGACAAGCAGACTTTCTGTTACCTTAGGTCCCTTCTCCCACACACTTTAGTTGGTCCACCTACGTTAGATGGGGAAGATCCACAGTCTGTTAGACTGGACTGTGTGGAAATTGAGATCTGTGTTTATTACACCCAGAACAGCTGAAACAGACTGAGAAGGTACAGGCTAACTCCAGTAAAACCTACAACTTAATTTGATGACAGTGAGCAGTGAAAAACAATTTCCCTTTAATTACAAACTAAAGAAACATATGTATTTCTGGTTTTCAAATACTGTAAAACAGTTTCCAGATTTTCTGTGGCTTTAAATACTAAAATGAAGATGTGTTCAGTGGAAGCTTTCACAAATGTGACACAATGTGGAAACTTGGAATATTTTATGTTTATAACAAGGCTGTTTTGTTTTATATGGAAAAAATACTCACTGCTTCTGCAGTGGCAGTTTATATTCCTGCAAGACTGCTGTCTAGATGAAGAGTCACAGTTTTGCTTGCACGTGGAAGCAGGGGCTTAAACGGCCCATCTTATTTGTATTACTCTTACATTTAATTTATTTGTAGTACCACATGTAGTGATTTAGGCACAGGGTAGAGCTATCAAGCACTTAATCAAGAATGTGAAGTCTAATCTATTAAGAGTTCCAATAAGTCTTCCTCAGTATTTATGGTGTATCCATATGTGACAAGCAGAGAGGGATGAGCAAGTCCTGGTCTGGTCACTTGGCAGTTCAGTTGTTTTCCCTCCTCCAGTGAGGTTCCACATCTTCAGGGCGTGTTTGTCCGCCAAGCCTGGAGGTGTCAGGGAGAATGGGTCTTGTTCTTCCCCCAACTCATTCCTCCCTGGAAAACAGGCAGGGGTCAGGCTCCTTCTGTGCCTCTGCCTCTCTCACAGCTGGGCTGGGGAGCTGAAGTGAAAGGTTGCTGGAGGGCTGGCTGACTTTTCTACCTGGAAGGGTGAGGGACAGTTTAATGCCAATGTTAATCCTTGACTGGAGGGATGTGCTTCTACAAACAAAGTCTGCCTTGTGGTGTCCTGAGGTAGGGCAACCAGGCTGTCTCCTGCAGTGCATTTGCTAAGATTTTAAAGGATGCTATTGCCCTTCCAAAATACAATTATCCAAAAAAACTGATATGAAGAAGAGGGACCCAAACTGCCTTTGCAGAAATGACTCACTGACCCTTATAAAGCTTAGTGCTCTGTGCTGTCTCTCAACAACTGGATTTAGTATTAACTGAGAGAGAAGATGATGGTCTCCAATTTACTGTGTTTCAGCAAGACTGAGGAGTAAGGTGGAGCTGATTTACAGTGGTGAGCTGTGCAGAGACATCTTGTGCTCTGTAGAAAACAATGATCTGTGTGCAGAGAAGGTGCAAGGCCATGGTCTAACCCCTCTAAACAAGGCAGTGGTCTAAACATCTGTTAGTGGGGTAAGAGCCAAATGTGGTGGAAACATTTTGGAACTGGAGGTTTCCATCAGGATATGGATAAAGACAAACCTCCCTTGAAACAAGTGTTACTTTCTCCTTCAATTCCCAAGTGCTGTCTGCTGGAGACACTACCACCAGCAAAAATGCTCTTTTCTGAAATAACTGTTTCCCTTTAATGTTAGAGCATCTCCTTTCTGTTTGGTTTTTCTTTTTTTTCCCTCTAGCTGTGCAATGGATTGCACAGATGGCCTAGCATAAGGAAGAAGGAAAATAAGGATGATGCTTTTTGATGGATTTATTTGTATACAAGTCCCAGTGGACCTAAGTATTAAATAGCTTCCGTTTTTTAAAGTTGGCATGAGTATACAGAAGACTGGGCACACGTCACTAAAGCTGGATTATTTTTTTTTTTAGTAGATCAAGTGGATTTTAGTCTTAGAGTGGATTTTTAGTAGAAGCTTGTAAATGATTGAACTTGAGTTTCTGACAAGTATAACTCAGTGGGGGAGAAACACAAACGGTGATTGAAAGGAAATAATATTTTAGAAGAAACCTTGAAGCTGTTGTTGCGACTAGCAGATACAAAATGCCTCTATCTATTAGTTTTTACGTGCAGAAATGTTTAAACAGATGATACGAAGTATGATTGGGTATAAAACCTGCTTGTCTGTCTTGTGAGACAGTGATGAAAGTTGATGTGCCAGAACCCTGTTGGTCAATACCTGCTGAAAAGCTGTTTTCCACTAATCCTCCATTAAAAGCTTTGGCTGCCTGCTAAATGTCAGAAGGAAGAGGCTGGTCAGAAAGAGGTTAAAGAGCTCACCTCTGTAATAATATATGCTGCACTTTGATTTTTCATTTTTTTTCTTTCCATTGGTGGCAACTCCTCAGTTCTCTTGGGGAGAGAGGGAGGTATCTTCGGTTGCTTACACCTCCGTTTAAAATGCAGTCACTGTTTATATGCACTGTAATGCAAAGGAGTCTTGATTGAAAACTCAGCTGAAAGCAGGATGTTTGCATGCAAAGCATTGAGGATGATCTCTGAACCTTTAAATGTAAAGGGCTAGTCAATATTTTTTGCATTGTTAGGGTTGATGAATAATCCCTGTTCATGAGTGGCAGTGCTTAGGGTGCTGTGGAGTTATAGCTATAGGGAGAAATGGCATGTGTTAGCTGAGTATGGACACCCTGGGATTGGACTTCAAACATTTTAACTTCCTCCTTCAGCTACTGGAGAGGAGGAGGAAATGATCTCTCTTTCCTCTGCTCTTGCTCATCGACCTTGGAGACTCCATCCATAGTTATTGTGTATTTGAGTTATTTCTGGCTCATTGTACAGTTACATAAATGCTTGTGCTGGAAGAGTGCAGGGGGTGGGAATATTCTGCTAGAGAGCTGGAGGCAAACCAGAGATACTTTGCGTCTTCCCCTCCTGACAGCAGTGCTGGTTTCAGTGGGAGTGGGTTTAGGGTTTGGGAGAACATGCTACTCTTCCTGCTCATCCTGCTTCTTATTTTGCAGTGTTTCGTGTGTCTGCCCTCAACTACTGCTCTGTGTTCTCACAAGTTGATGTGGTTCTTGTTTATTTCTGTGTGTCTTGTCCCCCTGCAGTGTTGCTGGATCCTGCTGTATTGAATTGTAGACATTCCAATTTTGCTCTACTGACAAGGCGATAGCAGTTCTTGGACGTGCCAGAGATACCAGCAGTTTCTGGAAGAATCCCCTCATTTGTTTTAATTTGAAAACTGCCCCTCTTTTACCCCCCCAAGATTATTAACTCATGTTTTGCAGGCAGAGTTTAAATCCTGCAGGAATAAAAAAAAGTAGGCTTGCCAAAGGAAACTTCCCAGGCATAGGTAATTGACAAAGTGGGTTTTGTTTGGTTGGGTTTTTTTTCATGCCAAAGAATGCTTCTATTCAAGAGGAACTTTCTTGGACACATACCTTTCTTTGTAGTGCACTTGTGTGTTTTTCAGTGTGAGATATATTTGCAGTTTAACTGCAAACTGTTGCTTGGCAGTGAGAGTTACGGTAATTGAAATCACCTGTCAACTGTATTGATTGGCTTTGTCTTTCTGGGCATCTTCATGAACTGAAGCATGAAAGCATGATCTAGTGGTGCCTAAAGATAGAAAATAATTTCTTTAGAACTGCAAATACTGATAACCTCTAGAGATGTGCTTGGTTATTGTCAAGTTGTTCTATGCATGTATGAGCATGTAGGCAGCCTGGTTTCTATATAGTGTCTACAGTATTCTCTCATATTCTCCTAGTTCAAGACAAGTGTACAGAGGAAGCTGGAGACAGTGGTAGAGAGATGTTTTGCCTTCCAGTCACAGAAAAATGGTCTGGTTTGGAGCAGGGAAAATGAAAAGTCATAATGAAAAAAATCAACAGGTAGTACGGCATAGTATGTGTGGGGAATTAAGTTCTTTGAGCACAGAAGGGCAAGTTTGAAATGCCTAGTGACTCCCAGATGAAATGGAATTGGTCCCACAGCTTTGCAAATGGATCAACATCTTTGAGTATCAAAGCAAAGAGGTTGGTCAGCCCTTTAAGAAATGGGGAACAAGCAGTCTGTTTGGTGGGACTGAAGGTAGAATGTGCAAGAGGCAAACAAGCCCAATTCTGGGAAAGAACCATGCGGGTTCAGTGCCTGTGAGAATGAAGGTGGCTTTTGTGGTCACCCTAATAATGAAATATTAAATACACCTTGCAGGCCATTAAAGGATGGAAAATAATTGTAAAGGATGTGCTAGCTTTTACTTACAAAGTACATTCTATTCAAGCTTAAAGAGATGCTAATAAAAGTGAATCATACGTGGAAAACATATTTATCTGTAACTTAATCTTCTCTTTATTATATGTGTTTCCACATATATGCACCTCACATACTGATAAGTGGGATCTGTTTGCATGTATACATGATGCTGTTTAAAATCACAGCAACAAAAGATGTAACAAAAATAATATTGAAGGTGTGATTTGCTACATAAATAACCCTTTTGTCCTGATAAGTACTTTATTCAAGTTTAAAAGGGCAGGTTTTAATAGAACATCTCAAATCAGGATGTTCATTTTTCACAGCTAAGGTATAAATGTATGCTCAAACCTTGGCTAGTAATTAGCTTATTATCAGGTAACTTGCCTGGGGACCTGAGGCAGTAAACTGACATAACTGCCTTGTGGTACGGAGATGGCCGTTTGTGTCTACATAGACTTACTTTCAGTGTTGTTGAAAACAGATTATTGTTCCATTTCCAAAGAGACAACAGTAGAAACAGCAGAGAAATCAGGCAGTATGGGGTTTTACAAACAGATTTAAAAAATGCTCAGGTCAAAGAGTTTGCGCTCTAAATATTGTTTCTTTTCATTCACTACCCAGGGTCACAATGCAGGGTGGTGGCAGCAGAATTGCAGTGATATGTTCGCATTTCAGGCAAGCAGTTGAAGTGAGCAGGGCTGCAAAGCTGCAGTCTGGGGCCGTTATGTTTTACTGAGAGATGCCAAGCAGAGCTCTGGTGCAGAAGACTGTGAAATGATTAAAATTCTCACATGGTGGTTAATATGCTTCTTATCAGTATCGTTATTTGAGATTCATGACTGTACATCACAGAAGGATGTGTCGTGATTAAACCCACTGCACTGGTTTTCTCTTCTGCATCAAACAGGTGGAGACAAAAAGGCATGAAAGGGTAGCTGGCTGGAAAACATAGCTGGCAGCGGGATGAGGTGACAGTTGAAGAGTCAAACTCTTGGTTGATGTAAGCAGAAACAGAATTAGACTGTAGTCCTGGAAAAAGTGAAGTAGATTGTTAGCATGGCTGAGCACCAGACTTTCTTTTCTCCTTGTTTCAATAACCATGGTGAAGTTGGAAACATGAGTGAAATGTTAAGTCCTGTTAGTAAAATCTCATTCTGTCAGCCACTATGTAGCTGGTATTTCCCTTCTGGAATCAGAATGAATGGGTGAATGGTTATTAATATGTAATGAGATCTTATGGGAACAATAGCATTGCAAGCAAAGGAAAAGAGGGATTTAGGGAAGGGAATCATTCATGTGAAAGTTAGGCTTGCCATGCTGGCATGTTAGTGCTAATAGGGCATGGTCCTGAAGGCTTGTGCCAGTGTTTTAAAAGCTAGAAACAGCAGGATGCTTGAACCATGAAAGCAGGTGCCCTCCTGACACTGTGCTGTATTAAGTCTCTTGTTCCACTTCCCTGCCTTTTACCATGTTTTCCTCTATCCACTGAAAACTGCTGGAGGCAGAGGTCATGCCTTTTATTTGTCTATAAAGAGCTGCTACTTGTGAGGAACATATTTTGTTGGTTGCTAGAGGAACAAGAGCATTGGTAACAGACCCTTGCATATAAAATTCTTTAGGTCTCTATAAAAAAGTATTTTTCCCAATCTGTGTGGGAGCCTGTAACTCCTGGATTTCTAAAAACTGAAGGTGTACACTAGAGAAAGGCTCAGTCTGTACTCAGACCAAGTTCTGTGCTGCTGACTGTCCACTGTCTGGGCTGGATGGGCATTCAGTCTGACCCTTTCATTGCCCTGGTGCTGTGTCACATGGACAGAGCAACCCCAAGAGAGCTTGTGTTCCTCCTGGGCAAGGGAAACGCCAGAAGACCTCCCTTCATGGGATATCCCTCTTTCAGTGACTACACAGTGTTCATTCCAAGCTTTGTTGTACTGTACGTTTTATTAAACAACTTCATGACTTGGGCTTGATCACCAAAGAATTTTGAGGTTGGTAATTTCTGATGGAGCTCACCCTTACTGTAGCAACATGCACCTTGCACTCCAGTGCACAACCAACCATATACTGTGGCTTTGTGTATCGGAAGATGGAGAATGAATATATTTTTAATATGGGTTAGCACAATGTTTTCCAAGCTTTTATTACCCAAGGACTGTATTGTGGTGGAACATAAACCTGCTGTTCCTAGACTTAAAATGATACTGTCTCTTGTTAGCTAGGTATTAAACATAGGATATAAACTGGATAGGATTATTTTTTAGTTGGCCAGTCTTGCTCAGGTGATTTTGCCGTAAAGCTTTTCTGGTGCTGTTTCATCAGCAGCATCTGGGCTATTTGCAGGTTGTGTTAAATTTGTTTCCAAACAACTTCTGTTGATCCCTTATGGACACAAATAGACAGCTAATATGTACCTAGGAGAGTACGTTCATGGTATTCTTAATTGCCTCTTGCAATAGGCTGCTTCAATACTTGTGTGATGTCTAATTCTTCCAGCACTTTTGTGGGTGTCTGCCCCATTCCCCATCTGTAAGGTGGCATTTCCCTTGCATGGCTGAAGCTCTCCGTGTGAAGGAAAGAGCACTGGAGGCTGAGCAGAACTCCAGGTAGACAGGTGCTCTAAATCCATGCCCAAATAGGGCATCCAACAGGTACAAATGCTCATTAAAAAATTATTATTTTGATATAGCTCTCAGATTTCAACTTCTCTGCCCTCCATCCTTTGATGAGTTACTTCTCAAGTTTGTGTGAGCTTCCAGGGTAATTTCTACTTCTAAGATCAAAAGGCTTTTCATAGTTGTACAGGTGAAGCTATGATGGATTTCAGGTATTTCAGAAAAGCTTTATGGAAAGGAATTTCAAGAGCTGCATCATAAATATAACTGAGCAAAACAAATACAAAGGTGGTAGGCTGGCACTTCCGTGCTGAAGTGTGTGTCTCACACCCAAACCAGCCAATGAACAGATTCAAGAATTAAAATGCACAAAGTATACTCTGAAGCAGAGGAAATACAGATTCACAGCTTCTTGTAAACAGAGCGGCATGAGGGCATAGATGCTAATTAAGCATGCAAATTGAATTTGCAAGGATTTCCAAGCAGGGAAGACATCTAAAAGCAGGTTTGATTTTTCTAGAGGATAGCATTAATGATTTGCCTTCATTGCTTATCAGGATGCCTCTAGGAGCTTAGATTTAGTAGAGTTCAGAGCTTTTTAGAATCAGCAAGGGAAGTGCCAGGGACAAAATGACAGGCTCTTAGTCCTTTCAGAAACAGCAGTTTTGTCCTCCTGGCTCAAGAGTTAAAAAAAGAAAAATGAAAAGAGAATTTTTAAAAAAAACTGTTTAAACTTTTTAAAATTCAGATGAAACATTTATGAGTTAGTTGGTGATTGACCTTTTAGCTCTCTCACTCAGATCAGTGCTTTGCTAGACTGTTAAAGGATTTTTTCTCTGCTGAGAGTTACCTGCATGAAGCTGTAATTGTGGGTTTTAACTAGAGCGATGTTTGCTGACACACCTTCCCTGCAGGTTAAAGAAATCACAGCATTTTATAGCTTTCCGGAGGCTGGCAGCAGCTGGGAGAGTCTGAGCCACAGTGATCTGTCACTGTCCTTATCTTCCCATTCACAGAGCTGTGGGAGAGGGCTATTAATCATCCTGCCTAAGGCCTGGGAGCGTGTGGAAATGCACAGAGAATTGCCATAGCTTCTGAACAGTCAGCACGGCAGGATCTCATAGTTGCTGCCTGCTTTAGGTCTGAAATACTGACAGATTCATCAAAGTCTCAGTGAGGACCCCTTTTTCCTTCTGGGCTGGTGTCAGAGCTGCCACCTTATCTCTCCTGGAGAAGGCAGCAATCAGTTTCTTGCTGAATCCCCTCTAGGAGCAGTTAGTGTGGCACGAGAGTTGGTTTTGGCAGGAGGCACTATAGCATGTTTAGGTTTGTTGTAGGTGTGGGCACTGAGGCAGAGAGGAAAGAGAGAGGAAAGAACAGGGGCCCCTTTCTGTATCTTTAAGGAACCACTGAGGTGGGATGAGAGCTGGTGCTGGGGGGGTGAATGCGCCAGTTTGTCTTCAACATAGCTTCTGGTGATCTGAGTACTTTAAGGCTGGAGTTAAAGTTTGCTAAGGTCAAGTTTTGAAAACACACGAGTGAGATTTTGTGTTTCTTGCCAAATAGTCTGTGGTTCTCAGCTTTAGGATACAGGTTGAATTGAGAAGAAGGGTTTGCAAAACTTTACTATGAAGTCAGCCACAATTAGTGGTTTGTGCATTTATTACATTGGTGTTATTCTTAGAGTTTGAAAAATCCCTCTATTATAATTACATCTGCAGACTTTCTGCACAGACAAAAGGTAGATATTACTATCTTCCATATGGTTCAACTTATTTGCAAGCACTAGCCCTTTTCTTCTTCTTACATTCCCCTCTAGAAATTTCCAAATAGTTCTCCCATAGCCTCAGGGTGAAATCTTGCCTCCACCAACGTCAGTGGGGAATCTGCCACTGACTCCAGTGGGATCATTATTTCATTCTGTTTTGGGAGGAAGCTTTGCCTGAGTGAATGCTGCAGGACTTGGTCCAGCAAGAGCTCTCTTGTCAGCAGCACAAGCCCTCCCCTTACCTAATGTCCATAATAACTTGGAGACAGCAAGGCTTTTTTATTTTTTTTTCCCTTTCCTATTAAATCTAGCCATGATGGATGCCCAGTGGAAGCTGAACATTACCTCTGCAAAACAATCTCTGCAGTAACTGCAGAATTTAATGGCTTTACATTCCCCAAACAGGCTGTGTGTACAACAAGCAGTGCTGCCAGCCCAGAAGTTGTTGGTTTTCTGCTTTCTGTGGATATAAATTCCAGTTCTCTTCACTCTTCCCAGTTAAAAGCTTCTCTTTGGATAAAGGAGCAGCTGATCAAAAAGGGCAGTTCTAGTCAACAGTCTTATTAATAATGAGAACCCTCATATCACAGTCACTTCCATATGGTTTCCATCTCAGTGACTTCACACACTTCCACTCAATAGACATTCTTATACCTGGGTAGTCAGCAAAATATTGATTATCTCCTCTACTTCATTTTGTCTTTTATAATCTAGGATATAATAGTGAAATTACATGACTTCTCTGCAGCAAAGCAGAATCCAGAACTCACATATTTTCACCTTCCATATTGCTCAGGCTCCTTCTAATCTCTAGTCACACACAGCTGTTTCCCTCATTTAAGCCATCTCTTGATGTATCTTAAAGAGATACCGTAATTTTGGTAAAATATAGTTCAGGAACACCTACAATAACCATTTCCATCAGTATTGACACCAGCTGAAGAAATTCTACAAAGCAGTCACAAGCCTGGTATTTGCAACACTGTAAGAGAATTTCAGTCCTTCAGATGGTTCATGTGCTCACAGTTTGCCTGCTAAATTTATTAGGAAAATGTTAATCACTGTTGGTTGTCAAATTCAAACAGGCAATTCAAGTCACATCTTCTACACCAGCCCCAGAAGACTGCTCAAATTTATAATTTGTACAGAAGGATGGAAATTTTAATTATTATGACAAAGACCTTCCCAAGCTGAGCATGACACCTCATTCCAATACCTCTGGCATTTTATAGTCATTCTCATTTTTAAACAGATGTAACTCTCTTTCTATGGCCTCCAACACGCTTGTCTTTTAAGAGGCCAGATGTGACAGTCAGATATGCCAATAGCTCATCTTACCTCGGAGAAGCAGACATCGCTTGGGCAGTGTAAATTTCAAAATCCACAACCCTCTTTATGGACAAAGCCAAGCCATACACACAGTAGGAGAGCAGAGTGTCTTCAGGAAGATACCATACCCCCCTGCTTTACAAGACAAACCTGCAAATGTAACAGCTGAGCCATTCTGTGGTAGGGGACTCCATCAATCAAAGAAAAACTCAGAAAGAAGCATTAACTCACACCACACTGTGTTAACATGATCCCCAAATCCTAGACTGGTTTCATAGGAGAAGAAATCCTATTGCATACTTTATAGAACAAAAGGACCTTCCAAAGCTTCCTTTTCAAAAATTCTGACTGCCAGTTGCTGTTTTGGAGACTAATGATGAGCACAAATATGTTAGTGCTTCTCTGGAATTAACAGGTAGGCTTTGCAGAAGGTGTTGCAGAAAGGCCCTGAGTACTGCGTGTACAGGGATGAATACCTAACACCTTCCACCACGGAAAGCTGAAGCGTCTTTGAGAAAGCACTTACCCATAGCTCTCTTTCCCCCATGACTTCATGCTGACCCTCAAGAGCTGAATGAACAGCAGATATTCATTTGCTGTTGGCGCCTCAGCAGTGGCAGAGGAGTGTAAAGGGTCCTGCTGCAGTTCACTCTGCCCGGCAGACTCCAACAGTGAAATCTGTCATCCTGTTAGAAAAATGTTTTTCTGCCTTGGCTGTGACAAGAGCAGACACTCTTTGGTTCTTTCCTCTCACCTAAGACAAAAATTGAAACATGTCAACCAAAAATCCTATGAAAGAACATTTGCAAGCAAGAGAATAGAATAGATTGCTTCTTCATGGAAGATGCAAAGTAATCCAGTTTACCTCTTTGCAGTCACGATCCAATCTGCTGTACTAGCACACGTACACACCCACCTTCCCTGCTCTGCTGTTGCTGTACAGACCAGCTTGAATATACAAAAGAGCCCATATGCCTGAACATAAACCTTTGGCACTTTATTTGCACTCTGCATGAACATGTGAACTTTCAACTCTGCAGCTGGAATCAGCCAGAAAGTCTCAGGCTTCACACATTTTGTGAAGATAAGTTGTGATAATCTTTCTGCATTTTCAGCCAGCCCTTACATATCCCTTAACAATGAAGGTGCCAAAAGGCATGGCTCAGAGCCAGAGGAAAAACTGCCATCATTCTTAGCAGTTTTCAGATTCAGTGCATAGATTTTGTTACATTATAAAAAGGTGCCAGAGGCTCTATAGAGACAAAAGTCACCCTTATTCTGCACTGTGCTGTGTATCATGCTGTAAGACTGGAATGCTGAAAGGCCATTTCACATACTTACATTGTAAAGCAGACCAGGGTCTTGAATCTTACAAAACCACTTTGTGTGAGGGAAAGAAGGGAAAGAAAACTGTTGTTCTGGCAACCTCAAGTGAGACAAATGTTGTCCCTCCCTGTAGGAAAATGGCATGAGAATGCATAGGCATGTGCATGGGCAGGTTTCACTACAGCTTAGCTCAAGTAGGGTTGCTCATCATCTGTGGGTTTCAGAACAACTTACTGAGCACCCTGAGGAAGCGTGGGTGCTGCAGCTGAGTTCACCATAAAGCAGAGAATTCCCCAAATTGAGGGAAGAAGACTGAAACTCCCAGCTCATCAGATTGGTAAGGAATTTTTGAAACACTTTCCAAAACTATATGCTTCTAGTATTTTGAGCTTAATGAACTTGCCGCAAATCAACATGATTTTTTCCAAAAAACTGGAAAACGAGACTAGTTGTCACTAAAGGAGAGTTTCTGAAGGACATAAAAGGGTAGGGGAAGGTCCACCTTTTTTGTTTCTGAAACCCTCCAACACGATGGGTATTGAATACCTTAGATGTTAAAGAAAGTCAGGGCCTTTGAAGTAGCCCTGGTCACATGGTACCTGCTGGAAATAAGACACCACGTACACACAAATACCATATCTACATAAACAGAGCACAAATCATTGTGCAATAATGCTAAAAAAATCTTCTGTGTTTAAAAAACCCAGGATGAGTAATACTTTCAGTACTGGTGTAAAAGCAGTCCACAGTGTTGCACTTAAACCCATTCATTAAGGCTCCAAGGTGTTTTTCAAGCTTTCATAAAAGCAAAATTAATGGATACTGCTAAAACAATAGTGTGATTTGAGTTTTATAGTAATAGCTAAAAAGTCTTGTTAAAATACAAGAGCAAGTAGCAATGCGGCTGGGAACTAGAAAGCTCAGGCTTCCTTTTAAGATCAATTAAATAGTTAATCATGTCATATGCTCACTTTTTAATCACTTTAAACCAATACAGCAGTATGATAAGTAATAAATTTGTTTTTATGAGAAAGCTTCGCATGTATCCTCAGTTGCCAGGAATGACAACTATTTATGAAAAAGTAATTTATAGCAAAAGTTTATATGAAATATAGAGCTTCATGGATATCAGGCTGTATGAGTGACAATTCAGAACTGACAGAAACATCAATATGCTGAAGTTCAATATTAATTCCTCATAGTTCTGGGACCTTTAATCTACAGTTTGTAAAGCTTGTATTTCTATTACATTTTCCATTCTTTCAGAGAAGTTTGCATCTTTTCCGGTCTTCTAAAACTGGTGAAATCCTGTTCATAATGTGCATTGAACAATGAGATTGGTATGGCTTAAAAATTGGGACTTCATTATGGGCTCTGTTGTTTTCCCATTAAACAGGTGAAAGAAAACCCAGAAGAAAATGAATCATATAATTTATGTGACTTTCATGCAATCTTCTCCTAATCCTAAACTTTACCCAGCTGTCTCTGTACATTGCACAGCTCAAACCCAGCATAAGGTCTGAGCACAAGCAAATGCACCACTGCCAGCAGCACCCCCAAACCTGGCCCTGCAATCCATAAAAGTTTCTCCAAAAACACAAACTTTACTCACTTCTTTTATGACATCTTTTACTTGAATCTTTCCTTCTGTATAGGTGCCACCAGCTTCAGTTCACTCCAAATGTGCTTTACTGTACTTCAGGGTTTATTTGTATTAATTGCAGCACATTTATTGCCCTGCAAGAGCTCTTATAAAGCTACTGTTTTGTGCAGGCCAATGGCCTAGAATAACTTCCCAGTGCTCTTGCTTTTCCTTTAGTTTAGTTTATTTCAAGTGCAGCTTTCCTCTGGAAAATATCTCTGTCCAAATGACATGGTAGCATACCAGGGCTGTGTCCTTGCTGCCAGCTGGATTCAAATACACTGTACAGACAGGTCACCTGCAACCTCTGCAGAATACTAAGTCAGATCAGCCTCATGTGATTAATTTGATATAAGTCATTCTTTGTACAACTTTTTTCTGCCCGGTGGAGGGATAAAAAATTGTGTTATGTGAGTATCCTTCCAGTAGCAGCAGTCTGTATTGCTGTATCCTTTTTTAGGACTGACAACATAGGGGGTTAATTTTCTGGAGATAATTGGCACATTGCACTGTTGCCTTCTTTGGCTCATGTCCCATAACAGTCAGGAGGTGGGAAAACATCAGGAGCTGGATGGGGCCTGTATTTTTTTACCTCTTGCACAGGACAAACTGTATATTTTGGCTGTTTACCTTTAGGGATAGAGCTACCACTTCTGCAGATCCCTTTAGGTCATCTGGCAGCTTGTTTATACAGCTGGGACCACAAAGAGCAGTGGATTGCCTTCAAAAGGATGGCAGAATGAAAACAGATACTCCCAAAGGCTAAAGTCTGTTTTTCTTTGCTGAAAGAAAGGGGCGTTTTTCTGTGTTTCGTGACACCAGGTTATTCTTTGGAGTCATGTTCCTAATGCTTGTTCTCGCTTGCCCCACAGGGCTCAGCAGTGACCCCGTGCATTTCATACAAGTTGGTAAAGACACAGATCAATCCTTTTTTTCCATAGAGGTCTTGTTCCCTTGTCAGTGTCATGTACATCACACAGTTCCTGGTAAAACTGACAGAACTCCTGATTTTCGTGGGAATATGATTAGGCCGAGATGATTGAAGTCCTTGTTTAAGACTCATACAGCAGAACTCCATGTATCTGGACCACTTTCATCATCCTGAACATGATCTCTGAAATGAGGAAGGCTATTGTCATGCATATATGTTTGTAAATTGGCATCTTGGTATAACTTTTGGTTTTTTTTTTTTTTTAATCCAGCAAAAAACAAACATCCCAGTAAATTCAAATGCATGGGAGTTGGTGGGTGATGCTGAAGGAGGCTGGGACTCCACCCTAAGGAGGTGATGGTCGGCTCCACAGGGTCAGGCTGTAACTGAGCTGTAAACAGAACGCATTGCTTGTGTCAGTAGGAGTTTCTGTTTTAAGTGTAGTGAAAGGGTTTTGCTTATGGAAATGAAATAGTCTTCTAAAAACCTGCTTAAAAAACTATTTGATGGAGAGCCCTGCTCTTTCAGCTGTTGAATACAGTGTTGTAGAGCTCTGCCTGGCTGGCTTAGATTTTCTTTAAACTTTTTGTTTAGAAGGGTTATTGTGCACTGTTAAATTCTGCAGGATTTTTCCTTTATGGGAGGACAGCAGATTTTGATCCAGCCTTCATTAAAAGGAAGCGTGTTAGTTCATGGCTTGGAACTGCTTTTGAATTTTTATAGAAATAAAACGATCTAAACAGCATGCAACTGAAATTAAAAGCCATGGAAGGACAATTTCAACCAATGTATATTCCTGAACATATTTGGAAAACAGAGAGACAGGATCTGTGAATTTATAAATATGAAGCAATATAAAAAGAACCTTGAACTTTCAATCAAGGAGGCATGTAATTAAATTTCTCCCTGCTCCATAATTTTCTATTGTATCCTTGTTACCTTTTTTGTCATATCTATTTGCAGCTTCACAAATCAAAAATATCTTAATTTGAATAAAACAAAAGCCTATTCATGCTTGTGCTACTCATGTGGTTTAATTGGTTTACAAAATACAAATGTTCTTTGAAAGAAACTGATTTAATTTCGAGAGGCTGGTAGCTGTCCATCATATGTGGTCTTTCTGCTCACAAAAGGCAAAGGAACAGAACTAGACATAAATGGTTTGCTTCAGCTTGCTTTGTTTTTGCTCCTGTTTGGGCTGAGCTCTCGCTATTGCTCAGTGAATACAGTAGGAAAACATTAGGGTTGTAGCTTACTGCACAAACAAAAATAGTTTTCCACATGTGAAGCTTAAATGGAGAACTGAAAATACTTTCAAATACTCCACTTTCCTGTTCTAGGTAATATCAGCAAATATCAGACTGCAAAATTCATTATTGCCCTTGTAACACCTGGGCAGATGGTATTATGTGGTAGAGGTAATAGTGGTGCATACCAATGTCAGTTGGGGTTAGAAAGGGATTCCAGATTAGTTTGATATTCGTTCTCTCAGTCTCTGCTCCCAGAAGAACAGTTCCTTCTTGGGGTACCTGGAAAAGGGAGGAAGGAAGCTTGCAAGCCCTGCAAGCTTTTCCATCAAGGGAGGGACCTTCTTGCAGTAGCTGTACAATAAGCTGTACAATAAGGCACTAAAGCACAGGCTTAACACCTCAGTGTGCAGGATGTCTGGTATAATTCAATACAAAAGAAGGAGTTAATGTTGGAAACTGTCAGTCAACTCATTAAATTGATCCATGTGCTTATCTGGAGAATTATCTATTCTTCTGCAGGAAGAACTGCATTTAATGGTATGACTAGTTACTAGTTAATTTAAATTTTTTTGTGTTCTATTGCAACCATGCTGAATAATATTCATGTTGTCTTTGGGGCCCTTCTGAGAGTGGGGGAATATATGCAGGGTATTTCAGGGAGGCTGCCTGCCACTGAGGCATCTTCAGTGATGTCAGCCCCTCATCTCTGTGCCTTCATGAGGCCATCCGCAGCATGTATAGGCTAAACTCTGAAAGGGAAACGCACAGAGCTGTCAGTCGAGTCTCCCTAGCTGTCAATATAGTTTATGTGTAAGCACAGACCAAAGGGCACAAGAAGATGCGTAACTGACAAAGTAAATCAAATCATGGTTGACAACAGGTTGCAGATGCAGGAGAGAGCTGACAGTGGATGGGCAATGGAATTATAAAGCAGAGGGAAGTCTCTGAAGGATATGGAGATCATAAAAATGGAAAATACTGGTTACTGGCAGCAATAATCTAAACCCACACTGTGTTACCTCAATGGGAAAGTATTTGCATGTCAAAGGAGAGCTTTATGCATAGCCTAATGTGGTGGTAATCAGAAAAAAGAAAAATCTATTTGCATTGTCATTTGTTGCTTTGCATCTCCCTGAGTTCTGAGGCTACTTTAAAGAAAATATTAACTCTACTGAACTGCAGATTAATTAGTCAAGCTAATGAATAATTCAAATCTCGAATTTACCCAAAGCATCTCTTCTCACTTTATCTGCTTTGCTAATAGGAAAAGAGAAGACCGGCTTCTTGTTGCATTTTTTTAAAAGCAAAAGCCTCAGTTTATGCTTTGCTAAAATGAACTAGATCAGGAGTTCACAGTAACGGATTCAGCAACCTGCTGAATAGGCAACTGTTAACCATAGAGTGCTTTTGTTGTATGAAATTCATTAGCTGAATGTTGTTTACCGTGTTCATCTCTTGACTTTTACAGATAAAAAAAGGTGTAACAACAATTATTCTTTACTTTTTATTTGCCATGTGAAGCATCTTGCTTCACTTTTTCTGTACAAAGCAGAAATCAGCCTGGAATACGTGATCAGTATAGATTATAGAAGTATTTAACAGTGATGGAAGTAGAGTTGCTTACTTGATGTTTACTGATGGTAGGAAGAGTTGATCACATCCAGTCATTTCTATGAGTGTCATAAGTACTGTGTTTGCCTATGGGAAAACTGCGAGGGAGCAGGTCTGTGCCCAGCCCAGTGATGCTGAGAGAAGCCTCTGCATTATGCAGCTGCTGTCACCTTCTGGTAATCTCTGAGCACCTTTGTGTCCCTTCTCCCTTCGTACGCCACTGACTCGTGAATGGGAGCGGCAGGGCCCAGTGCTTCTGCCCCCTGACCTTGGGACAGGTGCCTCCTCTTGACACCAGCACATTGCACTGGCTGGAGAAGAAAGGGCTCTAGCAGGGTTGTTTTCTTGTGGTTGTGAGTGAGGCCGCTGTGCCTTTTGGGGACAAATGGGCCAACTTGGTAGGAAAAAGATCAGATTTGGCTCAAATACTGTGATTGCTGAAGAGGAGCCAATACCATGTCTAGGACTTTGTTGAGCCATGGAGGCTGTGATGACCAGAACCCCTGGTAGTTTGGGTAAAATTATTTTCTGAGTGAGGTCATGAGTATAATTAGTGATCCGTGTAATCAAAAGGTGCTGTCCCTGGACTGCTTCCATGCTATCTTGTCTGCTGAATGAGAAACTTCAGAGCCCGCTGTGTGGCTGGAGCCAGCTGATGCCCAAGTTTGTGCCGCAGTCATAGAGCACTAGAGATGGCTGGCACATACTGGATGACTTGAGTTTTAAGTATTGATCTGGAAGGGTGAGTCCTGCTTCTGAAAAGCTGGTAACCAGCCTGAGTTCATTAGTAACTTAGTGAGCACTGTGTTTCTGAGCAGGAGGAAAGGGGATTATGGTGGTTGGAGTGGGCTGCTGAAAAGCTGTGTCTTTCTGCCACTTCTCTGAATGTGGCATGTAGAGAGTAGTGCTCTGCAGAGCAGAGAGGAGTAGGCTTTGCACGTCTGAATTTGATTTGGCCATTGCCAATGAAGAATGGTTAATAATACTGTTACTGCTCAGCCTTTTAAACTAAGACTATTCAGAGCCAGCTTTCAGACATCTTCTAAAAGCCCTTTTCTGGTGTAGGCAGATTTGCAGGGACATAATATATTCTCGTTCTCTAAAGGTTTTCCTCCACCTGCTTAGGTATAGTCCTCTGATGTTATACAGTTGCTATGGAAATAAATGACATCACTGTCTGGGGAACATGGCTTCATATGAGAAATCAATAAACTAGAGCAAATGAATTGTCAGGCAGCTATGTTGCCTCCCTGTCTTACTAATATGGAAAAAAAGGACATGGATGAGAAAGTGATAAATAATTTTTTTTTCCCAAGGAAGTATGTGTTTTCTGAGCCAAGTATCTAGTCAGTTTTTAGACTTCAGTAGAACTATTAGTAATCCCCTTAAAGATGTATAGGGAATTCCAGTCAGTGAGTTGGTAATTTTCCACTAGAGGCATTCTATCTTGTGTTCCAGTTATTTCCATTTCATTTTCTGGTTTTGGTACCAGCTGGACAGTAGAATGCCATAAAAGGAGCTGGGAGAGATGTAGTCAGCTGACTCCAGAGATAATTGGAACTCGTGCAACTCCTCTCATTAGGTGCCTGGGTCGCTGCTTCTGCCTTCAGGCTGCAGGCAGCGGGGGCAGGGCGTGCATGGAGGCCACCTGCCTGCGGAAAGCCGGGTGCCACCGCTGCTCGCCTTGTCCAGGGAATTCGGTACAGCCCCGCTGAGCCCGGCAGGTGGAGGTATGTGACACTTGGCAGCCCCACTAGAGCCCAGCCCACTTCTTGTGGTGATTTTACGCATAAAGTATGTCTTCCTGGGAATAAAAGGGCTTTCCCTGTTCCTCCAGGGGTTATTATGGGTGGATTGCTGAAGATGTATGGGTGCAGGTAAAAGATGCTGCTGTTGCAGCATCATTTAAGTAGTGTCAGTGCAATAATCCCCAGGAGGAACACAACCAAATTAAGGTCCTAATGAGAAGTGTGACCTAAAGAGCTCTTTCTGACACAGTTCATCAGTTAAGGAAATTAAATTAAAAATGCTTTAACTACCAGAAAAAAAGACTCTAGAGTAAGTGTTAACTTCTGTACTTAAAAGAAAAAATGGTTAAAAAATCTAGATAAGGTCTATTTTACGTGTCCATGTGTGACAACATCTATTATTATCGCAAGTAAAGCAGCTAATCCTTTGCAGATTACAACACTTTTAATTGTAATGACACTGGTCCTTACTAGTCAATGTGTTATGGATAGTCTTAAAAGGATTAGCAACAGATTCACTCCTTCACAGCAAGGCTGAGCACAAGACTGTGCTATGTAGTGGATTTCCTGTCACTTAGTGAGGAATTAGCCAGCTCTCTTTGTAACTGGAGCGCATTTGAATCCTGGGATAATTTCTGGATCAATCAGCCATGCAAGAAAAGCACTTTTAGAGGTGAAATATGTATGTTGTATGTACCCATATATACAGTAGTGGGTTGTTTTGCAATAGTTCCTTAAACAAAAAAGCAGGCTTAGACTTAATATACATAGAAAGGAGTCCAGCTCTGACAGGATGTGTCATTACAGTTGAGCTGCCAGTGTAGGACTGCTGTGGTTTATGGCTGAATGGAGGAGTTCAGCACTGTGTGGTTCATCTCTTTGTTCCTAAACACTATATTTATCACTTACCAGTTGTACAAATGGAAAGGAAGCAGTAACAATGTCACCCAAGCGTGCCCACTGCAGCAGCCTGAGCTGCCTGTACGAAGATGTTGTACATATGTAGCTTTGAACTGAGACATTTCAAAAATTGCCAGGTGTTACTTCTATGTATGAAGTCATGTATCTGTGCAAGGCACAATGGCAGGAGGGTTTGGTTTAAAACCTGGTTTTTGTAACAGCCTTCAAGACACTGCATATTTGCCAGCTGGTGTGATTGGGCTCACCTTACAGCTTCCCTTTTGCAGTAACTTTCCACGTCCCAGCACAGCACAGTGATGCCTAATTCACTAATCCCCACACTGGTATCAGAAACCCCACACAAGAGGGTTGAGTTTGTAGTGATGCCTTAGGTTTTAAGTTTTATATTTTTCAAATCCTGTACTGCTTAATGTGTAACTCTGAAGTTTCTTGTTGCCTGTTAGCTGCTGTTCTCTCATGCTGGTTAGACATGACAAGCCATTCAAGGTTTGCTCTCCGAGGACACCTAGATTGTCCCAGGCCCCAAAATATGTAAACTAAGGCCTCTGAAGAGGAGGGCAGACTTGGGTAGTTACACCATTAACTGGGGTTGTAACTGGAGAATTGATCCTGATATGCAAATGGACCAAACTTATAAAAGTGTGAAGAACCCGTGACCCGGGGTCCATCTTGGGTGTAGCCTTTGACTGTCCAGGGTGCACCTTTGAAGGCCCTTCAAATAAATACCTATTTTTATTCCCTTATTCCTGTCTAGTCTCTGTTTTCAGGTGGCCACCCCAGGCATCAGTAGCATTTTCCTATTTTAAGCACTGGGGAGAAAAACAGTATTGGGAGAAATTTATCTATGCAAAACAGGCACTGAAATGTGATAGAAATATTTTGGTAAGAAAAAGGTCTTACACTTTGTCTTCTCTTCTGACTCTCTTCTTTAGAGCTGCATATGATAGCAGGAAATTGTTTTCTTTAACATTTTTCTGTTTAAACTACTGGTACTTTAAAACTTTGGGGTGTGAGGTCACTGAAATATCAGGAGCAACTTTGAGGGACATGGCACATAGTTCTTGGCAGAGGTCAGTCCTGTCTGCTTCGCACATATAGTTCTATTGAAGTTGATAAAACTATTTGTGTAGCCAAGGCAAGCAAGATTTGGCTCTCTTGAGAGATAGCTTTTAATAGCAGAGCTTCACTAAGAAGCCATGATCCTGTTGTCCAGAAATGTCCTTCGTAATAAAGAAGAAGAGAATAGAAAGAGATGAAAGGTCTCAAGGAGCAGAATAGCTCCTAAAGTGTATGTTTTTCATGAAGTACCAATTTTTAATGAGGGTTTTTCTATAGCATCCAGCTAGTCTAGATGAGGAGCACTCATGCAAATACAATCAGTGAGTTCACAGAAACTGCCTAAATAAATAAAACACGCACAGTTTTGCTTATTAAATACTGACTGTTTTTCAGCTTACTTTAGCACATCAGGGAATTTGAGTGTGCCTCTCCAAGTCAGGGGAAGGAAAATAATAGAGAGGATGGAAAGTGAGAAGTGGTAGAAGGCACAGATTTAGCTAATGATGACAGTAGGGGCAGACTGATTGCCATCTTGGAAATGATAGATGCAAATATCTTTAAGTTTTTGCTGCAACTCTTCAAATTTATTGTAGACTCCTTGCTATTTTGGAGCATGGAAGAGGGACTGAAAGTTGTCTGGAGCCAGAAAGGAGTCTTGATGTTTGCATAATGAAAAAGATGGGTCTGGAATATGATACATTATTTACTATTTATTCCTGTTTCTCTGTAGAACTAACACATGTCTGTTACCCCTTCTAGCTGCCTTTAAATTTTTTTAGACCACAAATGACCATTGAAGGCATGAGGCAGCAACATCTGTGACCATATATTGCAGTAGCTAGTGCAGCTGTACCCAGGGCAGGAGGCATAATCAGCTCAAAATAGTTGACCAGACAGCTCCCACTTGGCAGGGCAAGGTCTCCTGTCAGACTGGGCAGATCAGTCCCCTGCCCACGCTGAGTCAGCTCTGCTCCATGGGACCCTAGCCAAGCACCTGGCAAGCCAGCACAAAGAGACCACAGCTATGAGAGAGATCATCAAAGTGCAGTGGCTCAGTGTCCTTTATCAAGCTCCCGGATAATGCATGCAAATTCTGCAGGATGTGTGTGCAAACACATGCACACACACTCAAAGGTTAAAGCTCTCTTGTGCAGGGAGCAGCTTTCTGGTGTGGTGGCAAGAGGAGGTGATGCATAGAAAGTGTTAATTAAATGTCACATTTTGGAAAAATTAGGTGCCAGGTCATTGGGTTAAAATACTGGTGCTGTGTAAAACAGAAAACATGAGTCTTGCAATTATTTCTAGAAACATTGTCTTTATAATTTGCTTGTATGCTGGTTGTTGCTGGAAGCCCCAGTCAGCAAATTGCACTATGCTAAGTGTGTTCGTGAAGTACTTCAAAGAAGCCCTTTCTTTAACGAGGGCTGGGTTTCTCTCTCTTCTTCCAAATCCGTATGTGAGAAGCCACAATTGCCTGTTCATTTATGTGCTGTGCCTACACAAGAAGATAATGTGCCAGTACACAAGCGGCTGTATCTCGAGGTAGTATTTATAAAAATTACATATTGAAAACGATTTTGTCTGCTGTATATTTAAGTAAATACAAGATGGAGGTGGGAATTTGTTATAGGCCATTCAGTCTCAGGAGAGAATGGGCTAAATGGCACTTTCCAGAGGGCTAGTTACTGTGTAAGGGGGGAGATGCTTGGTGTAAGCACCAGCCAGACTAAGGGCAGGATATCTCCCCTTGTGCTGTGGGGTGCACGGAAAGGGATTCTCTGTGGGAGCAGAGGTGACAAGACAGTGTCTGCTCAGGTGTTTTGAAATCCTTCAGTGCTGAGAAGTAATGCCCAGGAGAGTTTGGGAAGCTGGTTCCAGCAGTCTCTGAAACAACACTGATTCTTAACAAATTTGTGAAAACTGGGAAGATTCCAAAGGCCTGTGAGATTCTTAGGCCCTTCTGGTGTTTAGAAAGGACTGAAAAGCATAACCCTTGAGCACAGGTCAGGTTGGCTTAATATTAGCTCCAGGCTGACAGGGGCCAGCTTGTTAGGGACTCTGTATTAATTTAATGCTCTAAAGTATTAAAGGCGAAATACATAATTCCTACTTACTATGGTTTAACCACTGGTAGATTTGTCAACTTTTTTTTTTCTTTTGATAGGGTTATGTGCTTTCATGATTAAAAAACAGCCTTTATATAATGTGCTTGGATTTCTCTAAATCGTTTGAACTGTTCATGTGTCTATTTTGTTTTGATTAAAAACTATTTTGTTTTGATTAAAAACAAAATCCAGAGACCTGACATTGTACTGAATTAACCTGCTAAGTGGATTTAAAACTTGAGATTTTTGAAATGAATTTAGCATGTACATATGAACAATGAGACCTGTTCATGTCTTCCCATAGCAATTGTTGACAGTGCAGGTTTTGTTGGTAGAATTTGCTTATGGAAGTGCAAGCGAATAGTGAGGACATCAACTTACAGAATGATGTCAATCACTTTTGTTTCCGTTCAGCCAAAAGTAAGGTAATATAGCAAGGAACTAAGAGCCCCACTTACACAAATAATGTAAGAAATTACGTATTTATTAAATGGTAATATTAACCAAGCTGGTTTTAGCTATTACAACCAAGCCCAGCTTGAGCTATTATAAAAAATCTTCTCTAAGCAATCCAGCAAGTGAAGCCTGAAGTGCAACCTGAAATGCAGGAAGAGAGGTGCTGATCTAGAAAAGGGATTACATCTGTACTATAGAGAAATGCAATAGTGTAGAGAACCATGAAAGTCAATTCTAATGTGCAGATGGTTCCATTTGTACTCCCTTCTCAGAGCAGCCACTGAATTGCAAAGGCTGCAGCAGCACAGGCAGCGGGGTCTCACAGTGGGCAGAAGTCAATGGTTGGCAGTGCAGTAGAGGCTGATGAGGTCAGGATTGCTTCACAATCCCACCACAGCTCCAAAGGCATGCTGACTAATAGGTACATGTTTTGTGAATAAAATATCTATGTGGGAGTGCAGAATTGTTATTATACTGTTCTTTAGCTCAAAAGACTCAGTTGTCCATGGGTTGAACGGCTTCTTTTTGTACACAAACTCTGGGGAGAGTGTCTAGAAAAGAGTTTCTCTTTTAAATTGCCATTTCTGAGGCCCTGATAGCTGTTCTCAGCTTCTTGGAAGAGCAGCATCCTGTTGTGCCGGCTTTAATTCAACTTTTCCCCTCTTCCCCCATTTTCTCCCTCTCTTACGTGAGGGATTTTCAGCTTGCTGCCGTGGAACAAAATGGTTGCAACTGTCCTGAATGTTTTCTTTTTTTTTTGTATATCTGCTGTCCTTATTTGCTGGGGACATTTGTGAGGGGGGTACGTCAGCATCTGCTCCAGAACAGCTCCGTGTGCCAGTCAGCAGGGCAGTGGGGAGATGTCTGGCAGACTCCTCCATCCCGCCTGCCTGCTTTGGCAGCTGGATGCCACCAGCAACAGCAATGGAGCTTCAGCACGTTTAACAGTGCAAAGCCCTGCGTGCTGCCATGGATGCAGTTGCAGCTCAGTGGGTACCTCGGTGGCAAATTAAATTTTCCATTCCTGGACTCAGTACAGACATAAAAATTAAAATTAAAAAAAAGGAGAGCAGATTAAAAGATGGATAATTTCACTCTTTTGCGACACCTGCATTGGGCACCGAAGTGCTGAGATGTGCAAATGTTCTGAGTCTGCACAGTTTGCCAGAATGAAGCTTTAGTCAATACCCTTCTATGAAATCATTAAAAAGAACAAGCCAGGCTGTCAGGGGTGTGTCTTTATTAATTGAGCTGGAACTTTAGATTGGGAGAGAATGTGGCCGGCAGGTGCTGGCAGATGCTGATTGCCTTCAGCTATTAGTAATGACCCCAAGGCATTTGCTAAACGTTGCTTTGAGATACGTTAAATGAGTTGTCAGCTCTCACCGTGCTTTAAAATCTACTGAAGCAGTGACTCAGTAAGCAGAGCTGCCCATCTCAACTGGCTGGACTAGTCTAAATGGTACTGGAAGGGCACAGTGTGGGGTGACAGGAATGGTCCCAGGTATGGGATGTCTTCTAAATGACTACAGACTTCCAAAGCGAAGGTTCTTCATCCCAGAAAAGGACTACAGAAAGATACAGGCTCTTCAAACTTTGAGCAGTATGAATAAAATAGATTGGAAACAAATGCTTATTTTTGCTCATAATAAAGCTAAGATACCTCAAGTGAAACTGTCAGGTGTCAGTTTCAGGACCAAAGAGTATACTTCTTTTCCTACAAGAAATATCTAAGCTTAACTACACTGTCAGACATATTTTGATGGGAAAGTTAAAAGCAGAACTGGTTTCAAAAAAGCAAAATAATGATGAAAAAATGGTTTGGGAGTTACTAAAAAGTCAGTGCTGGCCCAGGAAGTCTCTTAGTCATAGATATCTAGAATTTGTCCAGGGGGGCTGCACTAGAAGGCTGTCACCACCTAATGCTCTCCTCTAAGCCTCCCATGTTCACAGCTGTCAAAAGAAAGCATAGCAGGTTCTTAGTTCACCTATTTCAGCCATTGTGTTGTGATCATTCAGAGATTTCTAAATGCTTGAGAGGCTTGGTAGGACTTCTTTTTCTTTGGTATTAACTTTTCTCTCCTGGATATGCACTGTCCTTAGAGAAGGACATAACCTATTTGCTTGTGTAGGCCTACATGGATATAAAAATGAAATTTATCCTGAGGAACAAGCATCCTGCCCTCAGGAGAAAGAAATCATTCTTCTCTCTTGTGAGGCCTCCCACTAACTTTAGTGAGATGATCAACCTGACTAACGATTAAAAAGCAAACTAGGTGATGCACAGATACTGGAGGTTGAAGAAGATGCATGTGAACAAGACATGTTTATGTTTTTGCCTTACTGGCTGGGCTAGCACAAATGTCTTGGTCACTACAAGTGGCCTGAGAAAAGGCCCTCATTCTAGGAGGTGAGCATTTAACCATCAAAGGAAGAAAACAGAGTGTGACACCAGAGAAAGTTGGTATGGTGGTTCTTTTTTTAATATCAACTTTTTTTTTTTTGTTCTGGCTGCATACTCCGAGAGGAATATTTTCTCCTCTGTTGTGGAGCTGTATTAGTTTTTCAACAAAAGGCACAAGGGGCCTGACAACGCACAGATAAAATCATACTGAGCTGTGCTTCCTGGAATGTGGCACATCAAACAGGCCTTTGTTGGGTGGTTAAAGAGCCTGTTTCGTTTAGATGCTATTGAGACAGAACACATTGTTTTCACAGACCCTGGGAATTATGCCCATAAAATGCATTTAGCAGTTACATTTATGAGGCTCAATTCAGCACTGCTACGGTGTTGTCTGGGGACCTTTAAAGACCAGACATGAAAGCAGAGCCGTAATCCTCACGTTGTATCTCATCTGTTGTGCTGGGCTGTCTCTTGGTGCAGCACATCCAGCACTGTGCAGAGAGGGTGGGCGGGGGCCAAGAAGCCCCTTTGCCCCTTGCTGCCGAAAGGAGGCAGCTTGTGCTTTGTCTGGGAGGTTGCCTGGAGGCTTCTAGGGGCGGGGGGTTGTGCTGGTCACCCATCAAGGGGAGAGGCTGCTGTGGTGGAGAAGGGTTGAGGCTGTGGCTCCCTGAACAGGGCAAGTTGATGTGCAAGGCACCAGCCAGGATTGCAGCCCCCTGTTTGGTGCTCCAGGCACAGTGCCCGGGACCCGTGGCTAAAGACAGCAGCTCCTTCCAAGAGCTGCCAGCCTGGCAGGGCTCAGCACTGCAGCCTTCAAGGCTTCTCTTGAGCTGGCTGTGTGTCTTGTTGGGTGGATGGTGGTTTACCTGACCAACAGGGCCAGTTCCTGGGCAGGAGAGAAAGGAGGAAAGAGATCAATCTTTTATTTAACTCAGAGTAGACTTTTTCTTTATGGATGGTATTTTCCATATAAATTCTCCCTGTCTTCACTGCCTTCTTCCCTAGCCTGTGGTGGGGTGTGGTTGAGGGTACCAATTATTTCATATTTCTATATAACACTTTGTAGCAATATTTAATGTATTATTATGTAAGAGTTGTGCAGTGTGACATAAGTACTGTATAGTGTTACACATGTTCTTTGTAACACTCTTAAGTCCTTCCCCCTGTACTTTTTCTACTGGCTGTGCTGAAATGAGGGCCACAGCTCAGACTACTATGCAGAATTGCTTTTATATTCCTTAGTGCTAATTCCAAAAAAATGACAATAACAATATTTGGTAGTTTTAGGGAAGGACTGTCTAATCTGTCAATACATACTGATAAGGTGTTTTGTGAGTATTAATATGTAGGAAGATAACTTAAATACAGATGAGCAATTTCTAAAACTTCTGGAGAAATTCTGTGGCTTTTGGGGGGTAAAGTGTCCCCTGATACTCCTTCAGGGATGTTGCTGACTCTTAGGTGCAGGTATGCACCATCCATAATTGCATATATTTTAGCACACAGATCAGTTTCCTGCTTTACCGTGTGGCTGTAGGATTGCACTGCTGACACAAGAGAGTGAGTGTGTGGAAATGTTTGGTTTGGGGCTTAGAACACCCTCTGCGGGAGGAGTTTGGGTTTGGACACGATTTAAGCCACACATGGAATTGCACCTTCTGCCTCTACAGTGCGACCACTTCTGTCAGGCACCACCAGCTGTTCAGAGCCTGGGGAGAGCCTGGAGAAGCTTTGAAGTTGAGAGCACCACAGGCCTCTGAAATTAATTGACTTGCTCGTAGGTTAGGAGTGAAATAGAAAAGTAGCAGTATGCGCTGATGGATTTCTTACGTGATTTTGACTACATGAGTCTGGTTATATAAGATATAGATGTACAAACCCATGCTGTATTGAATTTGCTGTGTTGTGGCTGTTGGCGGCATGTTCTTATTTTAGTTTTAGTTTGGATATTTTTTGACTGGCAACACTATTTGAAGAAAAAAAAGTTTAGCTGGAATGGAGCTATACTTCCAAAGGAAAAAAAAAAAAAAGTTGTGTTGTTCCTGGCATAGCTTTCTTCATTACCTGAACTGGTACAATCTACTCTACTTGTTTTGAGCTGTACACTGTGTCTTCAGCCAGCACTGTTTATGGTGCCACTACCCAGACCTACTGTACACAAAATATAAGTTTTCCTTATCTCTGTGTCTGTACAGTCTGCCCACATGATTTGACTAAAGCTCATGTCTTCCTGCTTACATTTTGTTTCTGTCTTGGGACTGTTTTTGGGTTTGTGGGGATTTTTTTCTTTGTATGTGTTTTTTTGTTTGTTTGTTGGGGTTTTTTGTTTTGTTTGACTGGTTTTTTGGTTGTTTTTTCTTCTTCTTAGCCAGTTGATTTAGCATAAAACTTTAGGGTTTCAAATCTGTTCAGCCAATTCCTTTAGCAGCATACACTCTTGGCAGGGTGAGTGCTCTTTGGGCTCTGACACCTGGAGATGTGATGTGTCAGGGCATGGTTTTTCTACAAGGTGTTGGCTGTGAAAGGCTGCAGCCTGGAAAGGGAATATCCTCTTGTGAACACTGAGGATTTAGTGTCAGTGCTCCAGCAAAAAGCAGAGATCTCTCTAAATGCCACACTCTGGAGCAGAAGGTATATGTGCTGTATAGTACCAAAATTCAGCCTCCATGCTCAGAAACAAGACACTTGAGAAGGAAACAAGTTGGCCAGGGTTTGAAGATGAGTGTTGGATGAATGTGGTGTTTGGCATAGTGCACCCTGTGCTCTCCAGCATGACCTGCAGTTCTGGCTGGGTCTTCTGAGTCATGGCAGGAAGGGATCTCCTGGAGAGAGGGTGAATGGCACTTCATGAAAATCAGGCCCCCCTGCAGGGTGTGGCAGGGAGAGTATCTTGAAATAAAAGGCCCAAACTTGCCTATCACTTTTGAAGTTAAGGAATTTAATCAGTTTATATTAATTTGGGCCCACTTCTTAAAATGTTTAAACATGTGCATAAATATATTGTTATGAGAAACCCTAAGGCTAAAACTAGGCACAATGTTTTGTAGTGCTAATTGGTGAATGGTAGCATGGAAGGGCTGTGTGCCTCGTCATTGGGGCACATCTTAATTCTGGTTTTTCTGTAGAGTCCCCTTCCTTTCCTGCTGGTCAACTTACCTTCTTCAGATAGTGAGAGGGAAATACTTCCTTCCCCCAAGTGATGTCAAAGTCTGATGGATGACCTTCCTTACACAGAAATCCTGTAAAACGACCAGCTCCAAAATACTTTGAAATTTTGCAGACTCTTCATTACCTGTGGCTACTACCACAGTAGTACTTTTGTCTGTTTGCTTGTTTTGAGCTGGAAAGTAAAAGGCCATTTAATAAGATGGGATCTTTTGAACTATAGCAAATAAGTATTAGGGAAAAGGAGTGATGAAGTCTATAAAATTCCTGGATGAAAACAGTGATGGACTATATTTACCACCGAAGCTGTACTGGATGAAACAGATTAAAAATCAGGTTAATAACTTGCTTTCCAGTGGACCTTGCTTGCAGAATTCTTGCTTGTTCGTGGTTTTTGTTTCAGTACCGTACTCAGATTTAGTGTTGTTTCACGTTAAGTGTGTAATTTTAGATCTGCTCAGCTGTTTGTCATGTCCTTCCAGCTAATAGAAACAAAATGAATCATCTTTATTTTAGCAATGCTTTCTGAGATTTAGCTAATGAGATTTCCAGGTAGATAATTCTTGGATCAGTTACCAGTGTTTGCAAACCCCAGACCTGGATTGGGTACTTGAGAAGGTGATGAGAGCAAAGTGGAAAAACACTGTACTAAAAGGTAGATTAAACAGCTCAGTGTGTTTTGCAACACGTGCATAAAATGGTCTGGAAAAATGTTGGCACTGCCCAGCAAATCATCCTATGGGTAAGGAGGCCCTGTGTAACTGGAATTCACCACCTCTGCAGTTATGCAATATGGTGCTTCTGTTTCTTACATATTTTTACTCTTTCTTTCAGAAGGGATCTCACTTTTTCGGTTTTTTAACCTTGTATTTTATGTTGATTCATGTTGCTTCAATACTTTTCTGTCTGCTATGATACTAATGATAGTGCAAGTGTTAATCTGGTGGCTTTGGATAAACAAATTCATTTGTTTCTGGCTTAGTTGATTTATCTGTAGGAGAAGTTAATCATGTTTCTCAGTGATGAGGTGTAGCTTACTTGAAAGAGCTCTCTTGGAGGGATCACCACAGTTTTACTGTCACCTGTGAGTGGAATGTGGACATTTGGAGCAGGATGAGATGACAGCCTATGCGATGGAAACCTCCCAGGTTCGTTGGCGGAAAGCGAGAGGTGGACCACATTCTGATTTGTTTTGCTAGAGGATCTGGAATTGCCTAAATAGATGATGATGCCTGGTGCCTGCATGCAAGAGACTTTTTTAATTAAAAGAAGAATCTATTAGCATAGGGATGCCAGGAGAAAGCAAAGTTATTTTTAAAGCTTCCTTTCATACAGAAACTATTTTTGAAATGCTAATGGTGGTATGTTTGCCTGATGCTGCTGTATCATAAGCAAAATTTGCAAATGTTTAAATGCTATCCTATTTTGACACTTGGCTACGTCCGCTCAAATTCTGCTGACATGTTTTTACAGCTTGTAACTACATGCATTGAAGCTCCAGCCTGGAGAAATACTTTGCATCATGAATGCACAGGCATTTAGTATATGCAGTGTCTCTTCACAGCCCAACAGAAGGGTTCAGTGGTCACTGATGGAAGGTGCCTGTGGTCTGCAGTTGTAGCAGAGGACCTTGGACTTTGCCCTGTGCTGTTTGTTCAGAGAGCAATTAAAATGCCTTAGGTTGTATTTTACCCTGGAAGAAGACTTTTCAAAAGATGTAGTAATTATTTTAAGGGGTTTTTGTGCTTTGCTGATTCTGGGCAGAGTACAGAAACCACTTTGAACCAGAACCATCTAAGTCCCTGGGGACTTTTACACATGCCTTGCAGTGGGTTGTTCTGCACAGTGGTGACTTCAGCCCCAGGGCGTAAGAAGTCCTCAAAAGGGATTTTTTTTGTTGACTGTTTTAGTGTCTTTATTGGAGAGTCTTCTCCTGGCAAAACCAGGAAGTTTTTGGGCTCTATGGAGCTGAACAAACAGATTTTCTCCCCCTTTACTCTGGAAGTTAGAGGCTATTTCTGGGGAAGCACTAACTTTTAGGAGAGCAAGCAGTCCACTGAATCTCAAAATGCTGAGTGCACAAGTAGTTTATTGAGTTAGAACTTAAAATAGCCCTGACTTGGAAACCAAGGTACATTGACTCTTATCTGTAGTTGCTGCAGTCTGCTGATTTTGAATTTGCGCAGCTGAGGCTTCCATTTGAATGGCAAGAAAATTGTGAGACCTTTCAGCATCCTATCAGCCTCTGAACACTGGCACAGAAATATGTCTTTTCTTTTGTACTGCCCTGGTAATTTTTTTGATGTTACCGCCAGCATTTAAGGCTTTCTCGCCGTGAAGATGTACAGACAGATGTCTCATAAGGTACTTCATGTTCTCTCAGCTCTCACAGCCTTCTCATATACTAAGGAGATGAAGTTTTGGGAAGAGGATAAGGAGAAATGCAGCTAAAAATTAAGATAATTGGATGATAACAGTAAGGCAGTCTCTTCTTTCAGTTCAGTTTCACTTTGCAGTTCAGAGTTACCCTAAGGAGGAATCTGGCCTGATCTGTCTAATACCAACGGGAAGCTTTTCTTGAGGTCAGGGACCTTGGGGACCAATTTTGCCCTGCGTATCGATCATGAATGCTGCAAGCACTTCCAATGAACAGAGATCTACCTGGGCTGCAGTTCTGCCTTTACTGACAACTTGGTTATCTGCCATCTTTGGATGTTGTTGGGCTCTGCCAGTTAATTCAGAAAAGCTTGTGTGTGGAGCTGAGGAATGACGTGGTGATGGGGAACCTGAGTGGCTTTTGAAGAACCCTCTTTGCATGGCTCAGCTAATAGAGCAGTGCTGTAGTTACAGGGGCTTTTATTGTATAGACCAGTTGGGTTGTATTCATACCCTTTAGGGAGTAGCTGGTGAATGCATCTTGTATCTGCCCCAGGGATCTGGGCTGCAGGGTGTTTGTATCCCATCCATGGGTCTTTCCAGCTCCCCTTTCACTGGTAGCAGCTTAAAACGGACATGTTTTCCTGGGCAGTTCTTCTGGATATAAGCAATTGCTGAGCATTTTGCAGACATCGAAACCTCAAGCAGGTGAGGAGAATGGTCTGAGCATTCATTATTTGAGGTTGAAAAGGACCCACAGGAGATTTTTTAAGTTAAGCTGTGGTCCCTTCTGTGAAATTCTGTGAGAGCCAGGCTGTGTAACTGTAGGCCAATGGACATGGGAAAGGCAGAGGAGTACTGAGAGGCACGGATAGAAGAACAAAGGGAATTAAGTGCTTGCTGGTATGTATCTCCTAATGATCTCGTGTAAGATCTAAGGAAAAGGGTGGTACAAATGATGTGATGGGGAGGAAAGGAAGATTAAAAAACCTATTAAGCTTTTGTTGTAATGATAGTGCTATGTGGAAAATGAAAAGTTTCTTATCTTCTTACTTAGTTAAAATATGTAATTGTTCAAAATTCACACCACCACTAGAAGGTGAGTCATAAGATAATTGCAGCTGATCTGCAGGATAGGTAACATTTTAATAGAAGCAAAGGATCCTGATATCCTTTAAAAATGCTGCTTTCCAAAATACTGAAATGTACAACATGTACGTTCTGGCTGGCTTTCCCCATGTAATAAGGAGTATGTTCTCTTCATAGAAACAGGTGTGGACCATCAAAAGGCAGCTGTCCTTTGGCACCGCATCTCCCCATGAGGACTCCCTGCTGCGAACGCGAGCAGTGCTGTTCTCCCAAAGACCAAGGGGCAGGGAGCAGCAAAAAAAAAGGAGCAACAATTTCACTTGAGTCTGCTTGTTGTGAGAAGCTTTTACTGCTCTCATGCTAAAATAAAAATAGCTTCCTCTTCTACTGAGCACAGTAGCATCTGCCTGCCACAGGCAGACAGTGCCAGTGTCCAAATTATTGTGAATGCTCATTTGTTGGGCTGGAAGAATAACTAAAAATGTTCTTAATGTGCATAATGTAAATATGGAGTAATGTTTGTGGGTGATCAGGAGAGCGGCAGGACAGCTTGGGATGACAGTTTGAAAAATGTGGCTTTGTGTGGGGCTTTACTGAGGTTCTGGAGCCAAGCTCTGTTTGTAATACACTGCAAAGTGAAAAGCTCAGGAAAAGATGAATGTGAAGGATTTAGCATCAGGACACTTTGTCAGTGATTAATGGAACTTGGCTACTTTTGCTGCTTGGCAGTTTTACCTCTTCGTGGTGCCTGTTGCCCTGTGGGCCATCTGTAATCACACTGGCTGTGGCTGTTTGGACCCACAGCACAAACCAGGACAGAGCAAACCGTTCTGGTGTCCTGCTGGTGGCGCAGATTTTTAATCAAGTACATTACATATCCACTGTGACAAAGAAGCAGACATTTTCAGGTTTTTAAAAATAACTTTAAAAGGGCTGGATTTGGAGGTACAACATCCTTTTGGACTGTTACAAATTACTGTTGTTATTTTGGATGAAATGAATTTTGGAGTTCACCCCTCTGAAGGACACCATTTATTTATCGGTATCCTGAAGCTTGCTTCAATTTTAGCCTGGCGTCAGTCCTAGTGTAAATAAGGGGAGCTGCAGTGGCTTCATTGCAGATGGACACATCTCCAGGCTGGGCTGCTGGGGAGGGTGCAGGCTCACTGTGCCACAGGACCAGCTTTCCCTTGCTTCTGGAAGGGGAGGAGCAGCACTGGCTGTGAGCTGACTGGGAGGCTTAGGATGGAGCAGCAAGGAGCCTGATAAGAGCAACCATCACAGGAGCCACAACAGCATTATCTGCCAGAATTCTATTTTCCTGGGGGATAGGGATTCCGCAGTGCTGATGACAGGGTAGTCCTGTCCCTGCTTGCTCCTGGGGGCTTTCATGAGTTTCTTTATTCTCATTTAGGAGTTGGATTTCTGTGATCCTCGTGGATCCTTTCCAACTCAGGATATTCTATGATTTAGTCTTTGCCAGTCATGACTCTTATGTATAGGTGAAGCCTGATTTTGCCATCACTTCTCGACAAACCTTTCCATGTCAAAAAAGAATCATTATTTTCTCAAAATTTCTGGCCTTGGTTACCCCCAGTGGCCGCATGTGCAAGACCAGTCAGATTCTGCACTCCGCCTGAAACGAAGCGGTGGGTTTAGAAGCGCACCTCTGTGGAAAAAGCTGTATTTTTGCTAGGAGAGATCACTTCCTCCTTGCCGGCTCCTCCCAGCAGAGCTCTCTGCAGCCCTGCCAGCCTTTTGTGGAACAGGAGTGGCGGCCTCTGGCAGGCTGCCAGGCAGACTCCCCGTGCTGCCTCCAGAGGCTGTGTGGGGATGCTCCTGCTGCCCCTGGGGAGCAGGAGGGTGGCTGAGAACCAAATCGGTCACTGATGATTGTTCCTGATTATGTGCCAGAGTACGTCTCCCTGCAAATTTGAGGCTGCTTGATTTCCATGGCTTTCAAAACTTAGCAGTTCCTCCAGACTACAGAAAATGTGCATAATAAGGAAAACCAGAGGAGAAAAACTAACTGCCTGCCGTGCTAGCTTGCAAGATGGTTCATCAGTCATGCCTCCTTTAAGAGAGCACCTGGAAGTGGAGACATCAGGCACCCACATCTGCCAAAATACCTCACCCTCAGGTGGGAGACCAAAACAATCAGGATTTCATTGTCCCTGCCATACACCTGAGTTCTGTCCAGGTGGTGCACTTAGACAGCTGCATTAAAAGGGCATTACAGTCCTTTAGCAGAAGTTTATCTTTCACACACATCCCGTGTCTCTGCTTACTTGCCTCTCTTACTTATATTTTTGCATTCTTGTTATTTCAGATGTATAATGACAGGCTTTAAACAGCACATCACATAATTAGCTCTGAATGCATAATTTAACTCCACTGCTATGAGTATGGGAAAGTGCCTTGCCCTTGCTTAATGTAACAGGTGAAATGCAATGTATTAAACTCAACATGGTAAAATAGATGTCTTTGTCTTAGAGCAGGTCCGTATGAATGTTCCTCAGAGCTTGCTTTGCTGCCACTTGCCAGTTTGTACCATACTGGTTATCATAGATTTTGCTAGAAATGTTTCTGTACAGAAAGATCAAAGTTCTGGTTAGGGCTCGGTGGTTCCAGTTTTACTGCCCATAGTGGTCTGCATGGCAATAATAGCATTCACAGATGTTTTAGCATCCATAAATTACAAAGAAGCATCATGCAGTATTGAGTGGTTTGTTAAAGAGTGGGTGCTGGCATAGTGTGAATGTGTGCTATGTGTCTGCCTGGGGCACTGGTGTGGTGGAGCCCAAATGTGATGCTACAGGCTCTACTGATAGAGTAAGGAGCAGCTTAGCAATATTTTCCTTCCATCTCCTTGGTGAATAGCTTCCTGTAGCATCATTTGTTTTGGGATGAAAGTGTTACTGTTCAGTGATATGAGACATTAAGAAAATACTCCTGTGTTCTGTTTCCAAGCTGATTAAAAATGTGGGGGAGATGATAGTCCCTTCTGGGTTTGGCAGTTCCAGAAATAACCGTAATTCAAATCTTCGTGACTTTCATGTTGTCTCTGAGGTTTGGTTGGTTCAAGCAATTGAGAGCAATAAAAATGGTGCCAGGCTGTAAGTCTGTCTGAATTTGATAGGTGTGCTTTTCAGCCATGGTGGCACACGTCTTCTTTCTGAAGAGGTGTGCAGCTATTGCACAATGTAGTGATGCACTCAAGCTTTTTCAAACCAGGTTGCTTTATCTTTGTTCCTAAAGCTCTGGATATGATAGGTCCTCTTGACTGTTCTACCAGCTTAGTGGTGCCAGATTTTAATTTGCTCCCAGTTGAGCTAAAAGCTTTCCTGACCGCAGTGAGAAGAGGATCCTGTTCTGTGCAGTTTTGCACTTCAGTGGGATAAGTGCTGTGTTTAGGCACTTGCAGACCATACAAATCCTATCACTTTTCTTTGTGAATAAACAATATGCTGGCTCTTTTATTCAGGGCCAGAATAGCTGAAATAGCATTTATGGTATTTACAAAGGAGCTCCGCTGTCTTCATCAGCAATAACAGATTACTATTAACTGCTCTAGGCAGCAATTTTCTCATTAGGTGGTTTAATGAACACAGAAAGGTTTAAATTTCTTCTTATTTCCAACTTCCTTGTGGTAAACACAGCTCCTAGATGTACAGGAACCACGGCTTCCAGAGCAGGTCTTGGTTCTGAATGTGGGCTGCATTTATGAGTGTAGGAATTACAATACCAAATTCGTCAGTTCAACTAAAATGCCATGTAGATAAAGGGAAAAGGTGTTTATTTCTAAAGCCTTTTTTTTTTCCCAAAAAGAGAACTTCTGTAACAAAGAGTTGCCATAGGGATTTTTGGTTAACAGAGTAATTACACTATTAGAACAGAGTGGGCAGCAGCTTTGCTGCCATGCTGGAAAACAGACTGTTGCCTCACTGTGCCTATGGAAGAGATCTTTTGGGGATGTGCTTTGGGTCATAGGAGAGACCCTTTCCTGTTGTTATTTTCATAAGTTAAGCTCCTTACCTGTCTCTGATATTTCTTTTTTAAAATATCTTCCTTCTTTTCCATATTCAGTTTTTCCTCATCTTCCATGTTGAAGGTGAAACCAAAGGAGAAATTTTTGTGGGACAAATTAATGGAAATACTGTAAATTTTGACCTTTTGAAAAAAAAATAAACTGCTGTTTTCCAACCCTTTGGTATTTTCCATGTCTCTGATACTGACAGAGGTGTCAGACTTCCCCAAGTGACAGGCTCAAAAGGAGCTATGGAGGGAACCTCCACAGCATTATTCCTTCACCTGCAGTTTACTTTTTGGTAACCTGGAGATTCTTGTGTATTTTAATTCAGTTTGTGGCTGGTTGTCCTTTCCCCTTGCTCACTCTCCTTTTACTGCAGCCCTTCAGTGGCAAGGTTTTTCCTCTGGTGTCACTGTGATTCTCCTTCCACTCTTCCAGTTCTGCCTTCACTTCTCTCACTGCTGCTCCTTCACCTCCTTCCCACCATTCTAGGCCCTGGGTGCTGCTGGGGTGGATGTGGGAGAGTGGAGGTGCCGTGTTAGGTACCTGAAGTGCTTATGTGCTCTACCAGGGAATGGGATATCATGACCCAAGGGAACCTGTTGAGAACCTGTGTTTCTCGCTTCATCCAGTGCGTATGGAAAAATGCCCAAGAAAGTGCCCTGAAGATTATTTTCTTCAGCCTGTACACAATATCTGTTAATCTGTTTTTTCAGGTAAAACTTAAGCTGTATTGTGTTGCCCAGGAAGTAACTCCCATATTCTGTGCCAGTTGGTCCTAGTACAGTCTCCATTTGTGGCCTGGTGTTCCAGCACTGCTCTCTGTGCTGCACCCTGCAATGGGACTAGTGATGTTTAATTATTTCAGTTCTCCCAACTGAAACACAAGTACTCTTTCTTAATCTTTGTTTAAACACCTCAGTGCCTAATGCAGCTCAGTCTTAATCAGCCGGCTTCTTTCAGTTACTCTTAATCCAACTCAAATGCTTTTGTACATTGCAATTTCACTTAATTTCTGCAGGAGATTAACAGTTTGCCCGTATTACTTGTCAGCTGGGTAAACTGAAAAGATAGATCACATCAACTCTCTGAGCTCCCCTGAGAGTTTCCCTTGCCTTTGGTATAGCATCCAGCTTGTTGTGGTTTGTAGGCGAATGTGTGGCCTTTTTGCTGCTGCTGTCTGTGAATATGAAGCACAGTAGCTATTCATTCTCAGAGTATTTCTAGGTTAACTTGAATTTTCAGTCACTTGCATGCTCAGTGTATCTGACCTAGCATATTTGTTGGCTGTTCTCAAAGGTTTGGTTCAGGTGTTTTTCAAGACACTCAAAACTCTTTTCAATATCTCTGGAGTTTTGCCCTATTTTAAGATGTCTGTGCTCTGCTTTTAACCTGATAGAGGGAAAACAATTTTCACAGCTTCTGCTACGTAGCTTTCAGTTTTGGTATCAGAGACGCTTGGGGGTTGCTGTACTGTGAGGGATGACTCCCACTATTTCAAAATGATGACAGGGAAAATTTAGGAATGCTGAAAGAAGCAAAGACATATTGGCAGTCTTTCCTCTGACAAAAATTAGAAACAATTCTGCTGGCATTTCAGAAATGTCAGCTTCACGTTACAACCAGAACACTTTTTTTTTTTTTCCTTTTGCGTATGCTGAAAACCAGATATTTAACTTCAAATGAAATTTGGAAGAACTTCTTTTCTCGAGCATCAGTCACCATGTTATCTCAGATAAGGCTTATAAATCAGAAGAAATGTTTTATGCCAGAGTGTAATAACTTCAGTTTCGTGGGCGTTTGGCCATGGGATGCACAAATTTTGAATCGTTCTGTAGTCTTAGGTATGTGAGCAGATTATGAAGTCAAGTCTAATCTTGGCTGAAACAAACAGTTTTTTAAAACAAATTCTCTAGTGTTGTGTGAGTTTGGTAAACCACTTTAAAAGGGGTCTTGAAATGAAAATGTGAATAACTGACCTGATTTTTTAAGGTTTCAGGTATTTGCAGCACCAGCTGTAGTCTGTCGTTTTAATATGGGGATATAACGTGGACTAAGATATATGGCTTTGGCTTTCTAAATGTGAAAATATCTATATTAACTTTTTCCCCTGCATTTGTGTAAAACCAAAGCAAAACTTAACTAATACTGATGTTTGTGTTGTTTGGGGTTTTTTTTTACCCCCAAAGCTGCAATGTTCTGTGTAATGAACTACCAACTTACCTATGTATAAGTTCTGCAGAAGGAGAGTTAGGCAAGTGTTTGTGGTCGACACTGTGTCTTTCCTTGTTAACTGAAACGTGGGGTTTATTCCTTCCTATTTTTAAATGGATGGGGTTGACAGATTAATTTCCTGTCAGAATGTTGTCTGAATTGAGCATGGGAGAAAAACCTTCTTCAAGTGGTCTTCTTTTCCTTTGCCTGTGTGTTAATTTGTTTCAGAAGCAGCCCAGTAATAGAATGTGTTCTCCTCATCCGCTGAAGATACAAGTTGCAGCTGTCCAGGATGTCCCATTCGTATCGGAGGGTGTGGCTGGCAGGACATTAGTTGGTGTTCCTGAAGACACTATGAGCCCAGAGCTGCACTTCCCTCGTGTTCATTCCTTGCGCTGCCATGTCCGTGTTTGCCTGCATCCCTCCCTGGCAGCTGGTGCTTACGCCCATTTGTCTTTATTTCATAGCAAATCCGTGGCTCATTTTACACAAATCTTTCCTATCCATCCGTGAGCCTCCCAGGATGTTCCTAAGGATCCAAACTGGAAAAAAAAGACCATGCAAAATACACAGCATTTGGCTAATAAACACCTCCATGCAAGATTTTACACCAAGCACGTTTCCCTGAAAATAGTTTATTTGGCAAGCAGTGAAATTCTTGGAAAGAAATACTAATGAGGTACTAAGCAGGGGAAGGTCTGTCTGTGCTTTTGATTTGGAAAAGTGAGAACAGTCTTTCTAAATCTTCATTTCCTGGGAAATTAAAAACATTTTAATGCTTCACAACTTGAGCTCAAGCAGAATTTAAGTAGGGGAATGTGTCTCAGAGTCAGCAATGGTGAGAAGGAATAAGACAGCAAGAGAGCTGAATCTGTGAAGTGTAGTTGTGAGCAACTGGTGGTATGAAGAGTAGATGCCAACCTTGTCAGCACAAAGAATAGCTTTTGTCTCTCATTTCTACAGACATGTCCTGGAAGGCACTTGCCGTGAACAGGAGGAACCTGCAGCATTAATAGCATGCAGAGAGACTGTTCTGATGCAGAGAAAGCACTAGGTGGTTGTTGTTTCCTGTAAAAACTAAAATGGAGGGAGAGCATGCCAGAGGAGTAGGGAGGAAAAAGCCCAAACTAAGTTCAACTGAAGTGTTCCCCCCCAAAACAGGAGGCTAGTGGGGCAAGTTCACTTTAATCATTGAACATCTGGAAAATGATCCTATGGATTGATAGTGGTATGGTGACATCTTGCAGTGTAGATGTTGACAAGAATTAGGTAAAATAATTCTAATAGCTTACACTACTTGGAAGGAGAAGGTTCTGATTGATTTGGTATCTCTGTTGTCTGCTATATGGGTGTGGAGTGGCAGGATATGAACATGGTAGAAGATTCAGGTGTCTGGGTGACCTTTGCCTTCATCCTGCTGAGCCAGCATCATGTGAGGAAGGGGAGCAGCAGCAGCAGCACCCTGCCCGAGTGGCAGCCCCCTTGGTCAGGACATGGTGCTTCCCTGTGAGGGAGTGGGAGAAGGGGTCCTCCATGCAGCTGGAGGAGCAATGTGAGCGAGCTGAGCTCTGGAGGGAACTGTGATTTCTTTTCTTTCTGGCTCCTAAGGTTTCTTTGACCTGAGGGCTGAAGATACACATAGGAGAGGAAAATGTGATCCTAAGCAGAAATCCCTTGAATATTTATTTTCCATGAGATATTGAGGAAGGGTCAGAGGTTCTGGGAAGAAATGTCCAGTATTTTGATCAGCGAATGAAATACAATTTATTTGTGGGCTTTTATTTCATTTCCTGTTTTTGAGATTACTAAGGGATTTGCAATAAGGAGATGCATATTCCAGCTCAGTTTGTGACTTCAGACCTTTGGTGCTGGAGGTATACTCTTTTTACAGAACTGCAGTTGACCTTTCTCAAATAAACTAAAAGCACTGGAAATGTATTTCTGGCTTGCAGAGTTCAGGATGTCCCATCTAGAACATGCACTCACTTGAATAGCCTAACAGTCACAGTAATTGAAGTTTTTTCAGCTTTCAGTGGTAGACATGTTCTTTATGGAAGAGTTTTTGAGGGAAGCAGGACCTGCAGGATCTGCTATTGCGACAAAAACCCAACCAAAAAATCAACAAGCCAATACTTGCAAAGTTGATGCATTGCACCTGCATGTCCCAGTGTTGAAATGGTTGTGGGCAGGCGTCAGTTTTGCATCCTCCTGTTACTTTCCATGCAGGTGTCTGGGACCTGCAGCTCTGAGCTGTGGGGCTGTGGGCCGAGACCACCCTTCTTCTCACAAGGCTGTGGTGGCCTTTTCCAAGGAAACGCAGTGGGCTGGACGCAGTCCGGAGCCTCTGTGTGAGGAGAAGCTTATGGTCCTGCTAACCAAAGTAGACCCTTGGGCAGGGTGGGCAATGGCCCATGGGAAGCTTCAGGGTCACAGTGGGGTGCTGGTGGCTCCTATCTGGCAGTGAGTGCTGCCCTGGCTGGTGGAGAAATGCACTGGGCAGTGCTCCTGCCATGAGCCCTGATTCACTGAGTGAACTGAGTGAGCCCTCAGGCCTCCCTTTCCCCAGTCCTGGGTGGAGCTTGAGGTAGCAGGCTTGTGTTTGATGTTGGAGCCTTGGTTTTCTTTTCTCTTTCAGTGAAGTCCTACTAATGAAATTTGTCAGTGAAGTCTTCCTACCTTGTACCCTTTTCTTCAACAGCCTGTGTCAGGAGCTAGTTTGTGGTAAAGAAAACTTCCTGTTTTGCTTGATGCTGTCTTGCTGATTCTCGTGTTCCCTCCGCACTGGCAGAGGTGCATAAAACTGTCCAGTTTGAAAAGCATTCAGAAAGTGAACTTTAGGTTTCTGTAACTGGTTGAAACGATCTCTTTAGCAGATTTTCAAGTGTCTCGGTTTGAGAGAAATTATGAGGAAATGGAAGTTCATTGAGATATCTATTGAGTCCTGTCCCTTAGATGTTTCTAGATGAAAAAATAAATTTGAACTGAGTTGTAGAAACATCAGTAAGTAGCCTGACCAGAATTATTTGTTAGAAGAATGAGTGATGGATTTTATTTTGGTTGAGGCAAAACAAGTAATTGTGATGAAATATGACTGTCTTGGACTTTCTGAAGCTGATGCTGCTGTCATACCTTGGTTTGGTTTTGTTGTTTTTGTTGTTGTTGTTGTTTGTTTGGGGTTTTTTTTAGCAAAACTCCTGAGAGTTAGGTGTGAGAAGAGTAATTCTCCCTCAGCTTTGAAATAAAGGACTTGAAGACATATTTTTAACTGAATTTTTTCCACTCTAAAAATATTTTTGTTGTACTCTAATCTGTTGGAATCAGCAGAACTATGAAGATTTGCATCAGCTTGGAGACAGAACATTTTCTTGATGCGTTTTTAATTCCAAACTCTTACAAGTATATGTACTTTTTAAATAGAAAGAAACCTTTCATTTCAAGGTATGTGCAAAGACTTTTTGTGGACAGTTAAATAATCTAAAGTCACCTGGAATTTCTTTCCTTGCGACATTTTACTTAACTTTCCACATTTTGGAGAAAAATGCGTTGCCTCCAGATGAACAGTCTCTTTTTACTCCCATTAAATTCCATGTGGAGGTGTGAATATATATAATTAGAGACTTGGGGACAGGCTGTGAAATGGAAAATGAGAGAGCAAGACTTCTCCATTTCTGAAATCATCTCAGTGTCATCCACTAATTAAAGTGACCTTCTTGTACCTGGGATATTGTGTGGCTGTGAGAGCACTGCAGCATCTCCAGACAAGCATGGGGCAGAAGGAGCTTAAGGCAAAGCTTTTGGCTCTCACAGGAATGGAGTCCTGAAAGATGCATGATTTGGGAGGTGCTATGGCTGCTTTCAATGAGTCTGAAGCATATAAAGTGTTTTTAAAACGCTGTGGCTCTTTCCAGAAGGTGCAGCTGAATTAAGTGCATGCCAGAAGACCATGGTGTTAGGCAGAGCTTAGTGTAAAGCAGACCATTATTATTGTGGGGTGAGGCCCAATATATTGTCACACCTGTACAGCTCAACAGAAGTTACTTTTTTATAAAAGTATGTTTGTCTGCGAATTGTGTTGATCTTAATTTCAAAACAGCAGCAATATGCTTAACAGACTTAAGTAAAACATGAATAGTCACTTGACAGATGAGAAAGGCTCTTTTGTCTTTTTATTTGTTCACATAGGCTCCTGTTGAAAGCTGAAGCTTTCTGTTATACACAATTTTGAAATAGCTTTTAATAATCTGACCTGAGGCCTCAGATGTTGTACTTAACTGTCAAGTAGTAGAAGCCTGAATCAGACTGAGAGATTAAAGTTTCTATACAGGGAACAAAGTTCAGATTTACTATCAGAACTGAACTTACAGTAAATGCAACCCCAGGTACAAGAATGTTGAGGCATTGTGCAGGGTGTGGTAAGCAGCAGTTACAATAGAGATGCTGTAGATAGGAGAATGTAGGTTCTTTATCTTGCTCTTCTCTTGAGACTCTTGGTGCGGTAACAGAAACCTCAGCCTGTGCTAACAGGAGCAGAGGTTCTTGGAGACTCTGCAGCAGATATTTTCAGTTCATTAGAGGTATTAACCTGTCAGTCAGCTTGGAAGAACAAACTGAATGCTTTTGAAGAGAATCCTGTAACACTATTTTTCACGAGTACACTGCATTTTCCAAGAAATGTCAACTAACACCCACAAAATTTTGATTTATTAAGCACTCGGTAACCTAGGGTGTTGGTGTTTGTCCTGCTGAATTAGTTACCTGGAATGAAGCACTACGCAGGTGTTAGGCACATGGAGGTGAAAGTGTGTGTATATATTCCTTTGTACACCTTAATCTTTTAAAAATGTTTTGTGCAGGTCCATACCTGAGACTTGGTCAGTGAATTCCCTTCACCAGATGGCCAAGTGCTTTTTATTGATACAGACTTCAGTTGGGTGGTGCTCTGCAAATTTTATGGAAAAGAATAGCTAATATGGACTTCATGTACACTCATTAATTGCTTTTTTCTCTTTTATCCCTTCTGATGGAGAGGTTTAAGGGATATTGAGCCTTGGGGAGCTAGATTTGCCCTTTTTGGGGAAGGTGGGAATGCCGACATGATAGATGACCATTCCCAGAGCTTGGGTAGGTCATGGCTGTCCTTGGAGGAAAGCAGTATTGCTTTGGCAGAATATCCATCTGTTGTTTTCATACCTTAGCTGTGTATTCTGGTTTCCTTGCTGCATTACTGATAGTGTTTAACAAGGCACATTGCTAATGCTTGTCTTGTGATCCCTCCTCAGTCAAAGCCACATTTGCAAGGAGCAGAGAATATATCCCAGTCTGATGGACCATCCCAGACCAGTCAGTCTGGATGGACTTTCTAAATGCCATGGAAATAATTGTTTAGTTGTGTGACAACTTAATGCTTTAAAAATTATTTCTGTAATAACTTACTTGTATTTGCATTGCAACTTATGAGTCTGTGTCCCTGCCACAGCAGGAAGCACACTCATCCTGTAGGAATGGTCCACTGCTGGGAGAGTGAGTACAGAGGAGGGACACAGGGCCTCTTCCCTGGCTGTGCCCCTCTCCATTCTGGTGTCCTTTCCTCTGCCTCCCACTTGTGCACTCTGGTGCCTCCACTGGGTGGAGGAAGGCAGAAATTAATCTGGAGGGGAAATTGTTCTGCCTGAGTGGGCAGATAGAAGGAAACTGTCTCATTGACTGTGATGCTTTAATCTCTTTTTATGAGCTACCTGGAGCGCAGAGCCCTTTATTTGACCCACCACTAGAGCTGGCAGGGGCACAGCAGGATCTCTGCTAGTTTGAGCTGAAGGATTTACTGGCTTTTGCCAGCTGCCTTCCCCTTGGCAAATCTCCCTGTGAGCAGAACTAAGAGCAGGGTGTCTTGGTGCGTGCAGCTGGATGCAGCCCCCGGGAAGCCTGGCAGCAGCTGTTAGCCAAGTGCTGCACTGCACTGGGGCTGGGCTCCTGCTTCCCCTTCTGGTCTTGGAAGACCTTGTGTGCTCCGCGGCAGATGGGTGGGAGCGATGCCCGTGTTTCCTGAGGGTTCAATCCCTCAGGCCCTCGTGTGGGCCAAGGGCTGCCTTCCCCTCACTGCACACTGGCAATGTTCCTGGTGAAACTCTGCTTTGCACGTGGGCTGCATTTAATCTGTATGAAAGGAAATGGTGCATCCCTGTTTACCTTTCACCTTCCTATGTCCTCCTGCAATTGCTCCCTCATCCCTGCTGAACTGCGCCCTTAGGCCGGGACTTGCCATCAGTTTGGCAGGGGTGTTCCTGCTGCAGCAGGATGAGCTAGCAAGGACCTTCCCTTCCTCATCCTCACTGGATCGATAGGCTCCGTTCTCCTTCCCTTGTCTCCTCCAGGCAGGGGAAGAGGCTTGGATCTTTCTCCTTAAAATATTCATATTGTTGACTTTGACTATGACCACTTACTCACAGTGTGTGCCTAAGCTGTGTGGTTTGACCTCCATATGCGGCTGGGGGAAAACTTTCTGTCTGCCTGAGAGACTGACTGTGGGCACACTTGGCTTGCTCAAGAGACTGAGTTTTAGTCTATAACATAACAGGTGCATGAAAAGATCTAAATGGAAAATCAATGGCAGGCTAATGATCATAGCCAGATTAATGGTTTTAAACCCCTATTTTTCATATCTTGCAAATGAATGTAAAAATTTGCAGTTTCAAAGGAGATCTTGAACAATGTAGTACAAGTGTTAAATTTAGCATGAATTGGGGGAGAGCAGGGAGAGTGCTGCATATGGTCACATTAAACACAGGAACCATGAGTGGGACAGGCCACCGTGTTCCCACAGCCACAGCGCTGAGAACAGAGAGGGATTCTTGGGAAAATGCACCCTTAAAATCCTGATGGGTTTGTTACTCTTTCCACAGAAACCTTCAACCTTTTGTTTAAAGTAAGCTGCTCACATCAGTGGGAAGCTTAACAGCGCTCAAAACAGCTCCCCGCCCACTTTCCATTTTTATTGAGGGTGAAAAATACAGATAAATGGAGCCTGATAAGGTCAGTTCATTTAATGCAAGTCTTGAGTCCATTTTGCGATTAAATATACTTTCATTTTTTGCAAACTCTTTTCCACTTCAATTTTAAAATTACTCTTGCGTAACATGGGAAATGTTTTAAACCCACCACTCCATACAATAAACAGCACATGGAATAATACAGAGAAAAAGAGCACTGCTGTTATTAGGCTTTATCTGAAACTATATAATTTACTGTTACTGCTCTGCATAATTTCTCTTTATTGTTAACGCAGTATTTATTTTTAATTGTTATTAACACATTTATTCTGTGTTAATAGCCTGACTGATGAGCCAGTGTATTTTCTGAGTGTCTTTTAAGTTAAATTTCCTTCTAAGATGGTTTTTTTTAGGAATTAGAATAATGCAAGCAATATTAACAGTCAACCCTTTAGGCCAACTGTTGCCTCTTTTTTTCACACACCTACCAGTGCTGTGCAACATCCTGTTGCAACATCTGGTTACTGCCATCTAAACTAGAACTGTTTACTAACCACTAATTATAGCACTTGGCAATAGAAAAGAAAATGTTAAGCATACTGTGTTGGTATTTTTAAGGGTAACTAGCTGGTTTTATTTCCTACTACTCTTGTAGTTGCATGTTAGCTAACTTGCACCCGAGTGTGCTCTGCTGAAGGTTGTTTATATCTCCCATGCTGAGGTCTTGTCAGGCTGTGGTTGTTGTTATTTTTCTGATGACAGGGCTATAAATTAATTTTGAATTGCATAGCTCTGGGAGACAAAACCCCCACATGTAAATAATGGTCCATAAACAGATGAAAATTTGTGTTTGGACCATTTCAACCAACCTTGTTTGTGACTTTGTTATTAATACATTTTTTTTTTAAATTTAAAAAGAAAGAATAGGACTGAGCTTCACACTTCTCAAAAGGAGCCAAGTTTCAGCATAGGTGAATTACTCGGGGCACTGGAGGTTCATGACCTGAGTAAGCAAGATCTCTCAGATTAGTCCTAAAACCATCCGGGCTGGCAGTGCATAGCTGGAAGGGGTATTGCAGTCTTGGTGTCTTCAAGAGCACATCTGTGCTAACCAAGTCATTGGGTTTTGCTGTGTCTCTCTCTTTCATCTTTCTTAATATATTTATAAAAGAGAAGTACTTCCAGACACATCTTCCTGCAAAGAGGGCTTGTGAGAAACATTATGTGCTTTCAAATAAGGAATAAAATGTACTTGTTGATCAATTTTCTGTCCTCATTAAGTCTCTCAGAGGTGAGTTCAAGGGAAAAATAAATGTGGGAAGAGTTTGGAAATGAAGTCTATTTACAGTGAAAAAAGGTAAGTCAAGAATACGGAAGAAAGGCTGAAACTCAGTGGTGGGAGAGATGGAGAACAGACTCAATTATCTTAATGTTGTGCAGCTGCACTACCACATATATTGTTTTCACTTTACTATCAGATATTTAATGCATGTGGGTAGCCAGTGTTCTCTTTTTGTTTGTTCTAAATATTTCCTATGTGTAATGCAGTAAAAGATGTTGTTCTCAGTTGTTAGAACAGAACAATTTGGTAGAGCAAAAAACCGCCCATCAGTGTTTGCACACACTACAAATTTAATGACAGAATCAGACTAACAATAGAAAGTTTATTCCTGTGATAAAGGAAAGGAGAGAAAAAAAGGTAAACTCATACCTTGAATCTGGAATTTTAGTTTAAGGAAAAAAAATCTTATCATAGTGATCCAATTCTAGTAATTCATTGTGTGCACTCCTAGACCAAATTTGCTTACCGTGTACAGGGTGAATCATTCCCTCCTGTTCCTGGATGCACAAGTGAGATTATTTCTGTGTTGTGTTCCTGGAAATTCCAAGGGTGTACAGAAGAGTATCTTTCTAGCTTCTTCCAAGCAGGAATATGTCTGTAGCCAGCAATGTCCCGGAGGTTCAGATCCAAAGCTATGAAACTCAGTTCTCTACTATATAGGCTACTCCAGTGGGGGGTTGGGGGGGGAGAAGGGGCAAGATTAATTTTTTGGGTCTTGAAGGGAAGTTAAACTAAATAGTTCCCTGTTTGAGGTGAGGCTCGTTTCTTGGATTTGAGCTCATGGTGAGACAGGAAAAAATAGTGTTAATGCACAGCTATATATTACCAGTATTTTCCATTTATCTGACATTTGAAACAATGCTGATGAAGTTTAAGGAACAAATGAAGTAATTGTGCATTATCTTGTGATGTAGTCCTTACAAGAAAGAGAAGTATATAAATCTAAAGAATGCATAAATGAGGGAAGATGAGGAAAAGCACTCAGATAATTCCGCTGGTTTTCCACAGTGTTGCATGATTTGCTATTTTATTCTTCCATATTAATATTACATTTCAAGGTGCAAACTTCATTAAAACAATCCTTCTTCAATCACCAGTTTCTTATATTTGCTGGTGTTTCAGAAGACATGTGAGCTCATAATTGTTGAGTTTAGGGAAGAACAGTTTGCTTTCTCTCCATACATTGTATTTTGACAGACAGCATACATTCATTCCCCTCTTTCCTCTTGCTTCTGATTTTCAAAGAACGGGAGAGAAAGGGTTAAACATGTGAGGGGGGAAAAAAAGAAAATAGATAAACATCCTTTATAATGTTTGCTGTTTGGGAGGATAAAAGGAGGCTTCAGCATAGAAGGTCCCAATTAGGCACACACTGGTGAACAAGCAGTTTAGTTTTAGTTGGCTGTTTCCACCAGGAGGAAGTACCTTCAGTGTGAAGAGACTTCTCGGGTTTTGCGGCAACCCTGGAAGCAGGACGTGAGGACCATGCTTTGCTTTCCACCTGCTCTGCTGAGTGTGTGCAGGCATTTGGAGTCAAGTTAAGGTTTCACATGACCCTGAGATTGTCTCAATTACATAAGGGATGAGAACAAGACCTGACCACCTCCAAAACCCAGAGGAAGATTTAAGAAGATGCATTGTCATATTTGCTCCTTTCCTTGCTCTTTATCAAGCTCAGGTCTCCCTAATCTTGGCAATGGCACCTTGAAATACAGGTTACAAGTTAGGCCTGTTCAGTGACAAAACTTTTTCTTTGTCAGTCAGCATCAGGAAGGTAAGGGGCAATTGGATTGATCTTTAGTCCTACGTGCAGTGGAAGTCTACACCTTCTCTTTTCTTTCTCGTCTCAGTAGACTGTGGAGGGAGATCAGTGTCAGTGTCAAGGAGGAGGGGAACTTTCAGTGAGAGAAGAGTGACAAGGGGAATGCCATCTTACGACTACCTCCTTGCTGCATGTCCTTCGGAGTCAGCAGTTTGGTGCGTGGGGTATTTGCATGCAAGTTACGCTTTGGAATATGCATGTCAGAAGCCATTTGCTTTGGGAAGACAATTATAGGTCGAACACATTCCATATTTTTCCATGTGCTTCATTGTGAATAGGTACAGAATAACATTGCTTTTATAGAGGCTGCTTTTTGATTATGGTAAGTGTCTCAATGTTGGTTGGAGCTCAAGAATTAAGTAATTTTAAACAGGTTTAAAATCTGAGATAGCTGAAGCTATTTTTAACGCGTGGGTTGTGATTTGGCTCTCCACAGTCTTTGTCTTCTCACCCAGTTTTATCCATTGTAGCATGGCTGATAAACAGCTGGTGTTGTGTGCTGTGCGTTCTTTGTCTCAGCCATGAGGATGCTGACTTCCTCCCTTTTATTTCAGGAGGTCATTAGTGCTGATGAGATTAGAGGTTTATAACTTCAGGTCCAAGTCATTATTCCTAATTTAATCAATGCATTTGAAAATGTTTCCTCTAATAAAATTGTTATGACTTCACATGATTTGTCATGCTTATCAAAAACATGGTTTTAACATTTTTGTATTTAGAGACAGTGAGCTTGTGCAGAAGAGTACACGTTAGTACATCATTGCTGGGCCAATTTCCTGCCTCTCTGTCTCTCTGCTGTAAATCAAAATAACCTAGTCAGTGTAATCACAGTGATGTACAGCCAGCGTGGCACTGGAATCAGGCCTTCGCAAACAGCATAAAATCCTGGGAGAGGTCCCTCGTGCAAGCATGATTACTTCTCTGCCGCCACCTTCATCATTCAGCTGGGTGCTTTGCCTCCATATGAAAGAGACAATCAGCGGGCTCATGATAAAGCAAAAAATAACCATCTATAATGTAGAGGCTTGACTGGAGAAATGGCTTTTATGTTGCAAGGGGAATGAGATAAGTAGCCTCCCGCAGTTACTAAGGTAAGGGGAAAGCAGCAGTGTTACAGCAGAGCTGGGTGTTTGTTTAGAGGCTTTTGAAGAAAATTCATCCAAATGCTTGGTTTTCAGGAATGCTCCTGGAATGTGCTAGAACTACTATTCAATTCAAATTACCTCTCTCTTAAGCAGTGTACTGCATGCATTTGGGTTCAGGTGAGGAAGGAACAGGGGACATGAATTTGCTGTATGCCAGGTGGATGAGTCCCCTGTTGGAACACACAACTGCTGCTGCTCCATGTGCTGCTCCCCCAGATCAGCTTCTGTGGGTTGGAGCAGGAAAGGAAATCAAGTGAGTGATTTTGATGTTACAGGTGATGAACTGATACAAGGGGGGAGGATTTGACTTTGTCTAAGGTTGAATGAGGGGTCTGTGGGAGGGCTGACAATTTCATTAGCTCTTGGCCTTGCTTATCATCCAAAAAGCAGAGTGGTGGAGTTGAAGGGGTGGATGCAGCTGTGATAGAGGGGCTGCTGTCCGGCCGTGCAATGCACTGGCAGCAGAGGGGTGTCAGCTCACTGGGATTCCCTGCATGGACTTTGGGGTTGTTACTGCTCCTCACTGCTCCTGGAGAGGAAAAGCCTTCCTGTAGGGCAGTGCTTAGGATATAAATGACCAAGCCCTTTTGCCCTCTTCCTCTAACCCTCAGCCACTTGGCTCCTTCCCTAAGCCACTTGCTCCTTCTCAGGCAACAGTCTAAAAGCAGCATGTGGGTAAATACACCAAGAGAGGTTTTTGCCTGCGTGTTTTAGCAGCGCGGTGGCTGTGGATACAGCAGCGTAGCTGGCAAATCACAGTAGGCAGATGGCAGGTCTCGCACTAGGAGAGGATGTGTAAACGACCAAAGATAGGTTTTAACAGTCTTTTTCAAAGCCAGAAGTTTGTCACTGTATAAGCTCTCAGACTGAACATCCCAGTGAAATTGCAAGCCTCAAGTCTACTAGTGGTTTATTAAACGGTTTTGGCAACTGAAATGGATGCTGTGAATCACCATGTGCATGCCTGAGTGTGGGGTGTCTTGAGTGTCTCAGGCATTTGCTTCCTCTGTGCTGGCTGATAGGCTTACCCAGCTGGCCAACCTGCCTCGGGTCTGCAAAGGATGGGCAGGAGGAAAACTGACCCTGGGAAACAGCCATGCACAAAATGCTTCTCTTCGTTGACAGGTTAGGGCAGAGCCATTGCTGGTAAAGTGGTGGCATGTTGAGTGTCACTGGCTGCCCTGGTGTCTCTGCCTTTGGGTGTTCGCTGGAACCACGTGCCTCTGCTGCCACGGGAGGGTTGGTCCAGTTTGACCTTTAGTCTTAAGAATGAGAACTGCTGATTGCTGTCTGCATCCCCAGTCTTTGCCGTGCAGAGCTGCGGGGGGCGTGCTGGTGCGCTGCAGACAGCTGAAAAGATTGGGCTGGCTTTTCTGCCATTCTGACCTCTATTCTTTCTTTTTTTCCAGACTGATCTGTTTTAACAGCAAGACTCAGTTAAGAAGAAGAGTATTTCCTGTACAAATTGCCCTGTGCAAATATGTAATGTAATTCAGCTCTGTAGCACTGCCATATTCTCTATGAACATCAGCACTGACGCTGCCCATTAGTAATATCCATTTTCTTTTTTCAGCCATTTTAATACTGCAGAGAAATAATTTTCAGTTCCCAGGACCTGACAGGTACAGTGATGTTAGATACCTCAGCAGCAAGGAACCAAGGGACGAATACAGTCAGATTACCACAAAATTAGGCTCAAAGCCTTAGCAGCTTGAGCAGCAGATCATCATCAAATCAGCAACCCAAAACTAGCTCTAGTGATTAAACTAACCTCCTTTTATTGACGTCAATAGTGCAACTCTCAGTAACATTTGTTGAGAAGGAGATGTGCTCCCAGGAGAACCAAGGTTTTCTTTTTCAGATGCTTTTTTAATGAGGATGGAAAGCTGAACTGAGTGAGGTGTCAAAAGCTCCGGCTTGTCCCCTTCTGAAGTATGCTGCCTATGCCTGACATCCACTTCTAAATGGGCTCCTGTTTATTATGTCTGTCTCATGTTTGTAATTTTTTCACCCTCTTTGTGTATTGCTATTCTCACCACTCTTTTTCCCTTTTTTTTGCTTGAACTCTATGACTCATGCCTCAATTTTTGTTGATGTTCCCGCTCTGCTTAAGGGCTCCCCATTCACTGTAAGAGTACCTTGCAATATGCAACATTACATTGTCTATCTTATTTGTTTCATAGCTAGAAAATGAAGTTAAGTCATGGAATGGGCTTTATTTGTGGAATGAAAAGAAGTGTTTCAGCAAATGATCAATAACATCAGCAGAGCCTAGTTGTGTATGGTGTGGGGCCCAAAATATGTGTGCACTTAGAAATTCAGGCTGAAGCTGGTGACTAGTTTGAGGTGGACAAAGTTTTTAACTCTGACTTCTTTGAACCAAACAGATGAACCTCTGGAAATACCAGAAACAGTAGCTTTGGAGAGAAGAGCTGCAGGTTTCACTTCATGACAGTGGTCCTGGGGGCCTTGGCTGTAGATTGAACAGTCTGATTTAAATCTTTACGAGTTTTATGTTAGGAGTAGGTCCAAAATGGACCTTGGGGAGCACCCCGTGGGAGCTGTTGGTAGGTGAGTGGCTGGTGTGTCAAACCACGTTAGCTCATTTGAAGCAGTTAGCACTTGGAAGAAGTGGGGTTAGGCTTCACTAGACCAGTGGCTCTGGAAAATGGGTGTTGCACTGTGTGGCTCCCCTGTTATCCCCTGTGCCCTGGTGAATGCTTTTGGAGAGGTGGAAGGTGGTGTTCAGCCCCTGCGTTTGAGTCCCACCCAAATGCTGGGGGAAGCTGGGGCAGATGAACACACACCCGTGTGTGTTTGTGTGGGGAGCTAGTGGAGTTCAAGGCTTCTGTTTTGCTAAGGGGCCATTTTTTTGCCTAATGAGTGAAAAAGCTGTTTGGAGTTTACTGAGTCATGTATCATTACTGCTATACTGCATTTAGGAGCTATTTGCTTTTGTTTTCCTGCTGTTTGACTAATGGAGTTCAGCTGGGCAGTGCCTGATCCTGCTGGCATGTTACTGGCACTGAAAGGTAAGTTTAGAAAGAAAATAAACCCCTGGAACTTAATTCAGTGGTGCCAGTCCCTGCTGCTGGCTGAGCAGACTATTGCTTGAAACTCTTGCTCTTAGGTGTTTCTTCGTATTTTTGTTTTATTTGCATGGGGGAGAAGATAAATCTGTTCAGCAGCATCTGTGCATCACCACTGACATTTTAATTCTCAGTTAAAAGATTTTAATTAAAATCCAGCATAATTTGGTATGAAACATGAGATTGAATTGGTATTATACATGCAGACTGAACTAATGTCAATTTATGTATCAGTTTCAGGAACAGCTCTGTCTGATTAATCCATGCAGTAGCAATGTTTGCTGGAAGGGGCTCTAGTTGCTCTTTTTGTATAATTCTGCCATTATTCTACCAAGATAATTATAGAGAGAGCAGCTTTGTGCTGGTTTTCCCAGTTTCTCTCCAATGGAGTTCTTTTCTTGTTCTGCTTCTCTGACTCTTTCTGGATGCTGTGTAATCATCCCTGCAAGACATGATTGCCCTCTAGGCTTCAAGGAGAGATTTGTGTGGAGAAAATGTTTGCTCTTGCAATGCTTCAGAATGTACCAAGATTTTTTATAATTATGCAGGTTGCATTTGGAAAGGTGTCGGTGGAATCCCTTCACGGCTCTGTCTTAGCTGTGTGTCAGGGTGTGACGTGTGCTTACACAGCTACACGCCGGTGCTTGTGTGCCTGTGTGCTCACGCCCATGTGTCCTGTCTCAAGCCACAGGATTTAGCACAGCTTTACTCTCAATTCCTTGTGTTAGTCACAAGTGCACTATAAACATGTCCAGGATGTGTATTTAAGATACAGCTATTTGCCAAACATTGTCTCTTTGCAAAGGCTTAAATAGAAAACACAAGAAGATTTTCCAGGCCTTAAGTCCCATTCTTCCCTGTAGAATAAACACCTGCATCTAATAAACTTGAGACATTTTCTGTCTCTGAAAATTCTGATTAAGCTATGGGCAGCACGTAATTCTCTTGGTGAAGCTGTGCGTATGGACTGCTTGGGAACCTGTTTTTGGGTTTGCGTGGGACCAGCTGTGTACAAGGTCTGCTGAAACAAATATTTTTTCATGTCGTCACTGTAAAAGCCTATAAAAAGGAAATGGTAGAGGTAATGGGGCAATTCTGTGTATATTTGCTGGTATTACACGAATAAGAGCTCTCAAATACAAGAAGGAAAAACAATTACAATGAAAATTTTAAGTAAGAAACCAGCATATGGTATTATCCAAACTGAGCCGCTTGTTATACCTTAATTATTGAGGAACTCATGGTGAAAGGGATATGGTTTAGGTTAAGAGGCTTTAAGTCCATGTCTCCTGCCTGCACTCAGATTATGTTTATGGTCAGAAATGAAAAGGATTATTTTTCAGGTATGTAGTCTGTCTTTTTTCCTGCAGATATTCCAAGCAATCATGTTGAAAAAACACTCAGGAATGATGTGTGGTGTCTTTTCTGCACTCGCAAAGAAACATCTTATTTTACCAAGACACCTGTTTGACTTATTTTTGCTGCATGCTGCTACATTCCTACCATGAAGATACGATTCACAAAGCATGTAGGTTTGATACAGAGCTAGAGCAGTCTCTGAAAACAGACGGGTGGTTTTGTGGCTCGATATTACAACATGTCAGCAGCACTCACAGCTGAATATGCATGTCTGCCTTCTATTTCCTGCATGACTGTGGGTGCCTCAGAGATCAGCAAAGCACTAAAATATCTCTTAAGTTTCACTGAATACAGTAGATCTGTGTTTAAACGCTTTGTTGACTCAGCAAGAGCTGGCGATGTGTCAGATCTGTGCTTCATGCAAAACAAAGTAACGGAACTTGTGCTTACCTGGATGTTACTCTGGAGTCAGATCTGTAGCTTCAGTGGTAAGTACCTCTGCCTCTGTGTACAATGTATGGGACATCTGTACTTGAGTTTTTCAGAAATGGGGTGCAAGGAAAACCTGCTTCATACCCAGTCTTGTATATTTGCCTATTGGATTTCAGAATTCGATTTCAAGCCCTGTGTTTTCAGGCAGCAGAGAAGGAGAAAGCTCCAAGCTTAGCATAAAGGTATCCAGAATAAATGTGTGCAAGGTAACAGCCCAGCTCAGTTAATACTCTGAAAGTGTTCAACTCTTTAGTTGTTCACAGATTTAGTTACATCACTTCTCCATCTTCTGATAGCCACGTTGACCCTGAAATCAAAGGATGTATGCAGACCCCTTCAAAATTTGTCCTTTGTAATATAATATTTTGTCTGATTTCTGGATGGTGTAGTTTTCATAGTTTCATACACTTTCCCAATGTTGCGTGTGAGTTTATTCTGGGGCACATTCTTATTGGTAGGAGCAAACAGTTTTCTGTGAGAGTTTAGGAAGGAACCGCAGACTGAAGTTGGGTTATGCCATCTTTCCAACCAAAATCTGTCTTGGTGCGGTGGTGCACAGTGCAGTGGTGCTTGTTGAATGAGCACATTTCACTTGGAGCTCTGAAATCAGTGTTTGAGTTTTAAAATACCAGCAGATGGTTGCAGGGTGGAGTATTCATTTTTCATGAGGGCAGTAATGCTATTTCAGTTTTCTGAGCTACAGCAGTGTGCTTTGATCAACAGAGTAATTTAGCAGTTACAGAGTATCTGATGTGCCTCAATTTACCAAGTAGCTGCAGAATTCAATGACAGGTAATTTGTCATTTTTAATTGTCTTAGGAAAGTGAGTTAGAAATGTATTATTTTCCAAAGTACATAGTTACAAAACACGTTTGCCACTTTACTGCATACAAAGAGTTGATTCTTCTTGTCTCAGTTACTAATGATCCCAGATGAAAACACCCAATGGGAAAAAAAAGGAATTGATTTGGCTTATGTATAGGCATAAGGAGGAACATATTTTCAATAAGCTTCAATACTGATTCAAAATCAGAAAAGAGCAGAGACGAAACCCACTGAAATTAATGAGCTATGGAGTTTAGTGTCTATGGCAGTTTTAAGAAGATTTAATTTTTGTTAATGTATATGTAAAATACCTGGTACTGTTACAGTGTTTTGTACTTTTCTCCTGACTCCAAATATGCCTTAAAATAGTATATCCAGAAAATATGGTACAGTTAAGAATGGGATTTCCACAAATCTCATACATTGCTCCTGTGGGCTAGATTCTGTGTTCATCACATTGAGCTAAGTAAAGAACAATTGCCTTGGGAATTCAGTGTGATTCGGATCAATGTGAGCATTAGGGCATTCATATTTTACTGCAACCTCTGTTGCTGAACTACAAGACAGAAGCATGTGCGTACCATTTACTGTATCCAAGGACATTGTCTAGATTGTTTTCTATCTTTTCTGTATTTTTGCTTTAGGAAACATGATGATAGTGTTAGAAACTGCACTGTAAACAATGTATGCTGTATGCAGCAAGTAGAGCTGTTCTGCAATTACATAAGGTAGTTCAGATGAAAGAGCCTCTGTGTTCTGTGCCTGAGAGAGGAGACTTAATTAAGACAGACAAATTCTCCTGGGTACAACAAAGCAGTTCTCTGGTTACAGCCCTGATTAGACTGTAGTTCTTCTAAATGCATTACCAAAGTCTTCATTATTGTAATTAAACAGATATAAAATATGTTGGCCCTTCATTGCATAAAGTTTTGCTTTAGGGTTAAGACTAGAAATTTCATCATGAGCTTTGAAATGGAAAGCTGACAAGCAAAGCAAATTATTTCTATAGTTTTCTATAATTTTTGAATTACTGTCCTTTTTAGTCTTCCATTTAAAGGCAGACACTTAAAAAAAAAATCTTAAGAGGTCTATTTACAGCAATATTATTTTCCTGAGGCAACCAGCTAGAAAAAACTAGTGTCATCTGTAAAAATGGAGCTCAGAAGCTGGCTTCTCCCAGGCGTGCTGGGTTTGGAGCAGTCCAGCCTGAGAATGGCTGTGCTCCCCTGGGTCTGGGGCACTCACTGTTGCTGGCTCCTGCCAGGGTGCTTTCTTGCTTACCTCTGGCCTCTTCTTTCCAAGAGTTAGTAAGTCCTGCAGCTAGATAGAGATGTTGCTCCAAGGTAAATAAAGGGGAAAAGAATACGTGTTGGGGAGCATTCATTGCTCATACAGCCACCAAAAGGCTGATGAAAAATAACAAGAAAGAAAGCAGGGAGTTAGTATTTCTAGAAGAAAAAGACTTTTTCTTAATGTTTGTCTTTTCACTGTATCTGCTTATGTAAAAAGCACACCATTAAATTTAGAATCTGTTTCTCTGGTGAGAGGCATTACCTTTAAAAGTCTCGAAAAGCCAAAGCACTGGTATTTAAAAAGGACTTGAGGAGCTCTTGAATGAACAAATGCACAGTCACACCTATTTTAATCTAAACAGAATACTAACAAATGAGCAGTGTGACCGTGGGAACTAAATGTAAGTGTTTGTAAGATTAAAACTTAAATTTTCAGCAACAACTGAATCCCACAGTTGCTGCAAAGCATGATCTATTTGAAAGGGCCCGTTGAATGAACTGAGTTCTGAGCTGATTTTTGTCCATGCAAAAGTGGTTCCCAGTGCTCACTAATGTCACCCTTCTGCTACCACTTGTTCACACTTGCAAAACTAAACATGGCCAGTATTCAATGGTCCTTTAGTACCCTCTCCAGTCGCTCTGGGCAGAGTGTGTAGGTGTTAATGATAACTATGCAAGATAAGGGAAGCTTGTGGTTTAGCAATGGGGCCTGTGGCTTTCTGTCCTCAAGAAGGCAAATACCAAACTTGGATCTCTTAAAACAAAAAGCTTCCCCAAACCACTGGCCCAGCTGCTCCTGCCCCCACTGCTAGAGACCCCCTTTTCTGCCATGTATCCCCCACAGGTGAGGTGATGGATGGAGACCCTGACAGAAGCTGCCTTTTCTCTGAACGTACTGAGATCTGTGTGTCAGAAACATCTCTGAGTCTTGTGGAAACTACGAGACAAATCCAGAGCAGATAGTGTTTCCTAAGGGGTCTTCCTGGGCTCATGAGCTGAACTAGAAGCCACGAGGTTCCCACTCTGCTGGCTGCAAATCCAGCATTTTTCTTCTTGCTCAACATTTTCTAAATGTTGCAAGTGTACAGAACTGTTGGAGATTTGAGGTGTTACTTTCTCCACACAAGTGCCAAATTATGTTGCAACCGAAGTATAGTTACACTGCGGTTAGAGTTCAAATTTTTTCTAAAACCTCTGTAACCACTAATTCATAATGTTTAAATATTAACTGGGTGGAAGCAATTATACCAGATTGGTCATACACTTAAACTGTAAAAATGCATGTGTAAAACCCAAGGGATTGTAATACTCAGTTATGCAGATAGTTTAATTCTAAGACAAAAGATTTATGATTATTTAGCAAATATATATATTGACCAGGATAAAACTACATTATAATTGCATTCCTTTATTTGTTTAAAAAAAACCAAAACCAAATGAGGAACTAGGTTGTTTTTTTCCCTAAGACACGGGCTCTGGGAAGTAAGAGAGTTCTGCCCTTGAATGTGGGTAATTTTGAAGAAATTAGATTAAAAATTGTAGCACATCTCCATAGCAAATCAGTTATTCTTTAAATAAATTGGATGTTTATAATGCTGCAGTTTTCAGCTTATCAAGGTGCTTGTAACCTTCATATAATTTACTCCTTATTTTGATGAGTAATGTAAACATTCTCTGTCTGCATTGGTAAAAATTTGGAATATGCCTACTTATGAGTCACATAATAAGATTTAATGAGGCTACCACAGCTGTCTCTTGAATACTTCTTTCTTTTGTATTAGTAGAGAAATCCGTGTTTTGCTTGTAGGGGAGATGCTTTATTTGTCAGACCGTTGCTAAGTGCTCCACTGAAATCATTGTTTCACTTGTATGTTGTTTCCAGGCCTGCCAACTCCTTTAGTGGTGTTAGGAGCACATTTCGATGCTCTGATACCAGCAGGCATGATTTATGTCTACACCTTGCTTTTCAGCCCAAGGGTGCTGAAGGGGGATGTGTGCCCATAGTTGCAAAGCTAAAAAGCTGTAGATGGGAGTAAAATAAAAATACAAGTAAAAAATACTTGAGGAATTTTTGAGTCTGTGGTTAAGTACAGAGACATTTCAGTGCCCATATTGTAGAGGAACAATCAGAAAGTTTTCCCTAATCCTTGTTTTGTGGTGGAGCGTGTTGACAAGGTGTCAACACAGGGGTTAATAAATTGCAAATGGGACAGGCACGCCACGTGCGCAGGGAGGTGGATCACACCTCCACCCACACCGGGTGAGCTGCGGAGCGCAGGGGCTGCCACAAGGATCTGTCCTGTGGGCTCCTGTGGAGGTGGTGCCTGTGCCCCCACGGAGAGCACACCAGCTGTACAAACTCCTACACCCCAAGGGCGCTCTCCTCAGTTGATAAACAGTTTCCTCAGAGGAGCTGAGGCATGCTGAAAGTTGCTTTTCTCTCTCGCAGAAAACGAGGGCCTTTAGATAGCACGAGGCAAAATTTCACCCCCAAGTGCATAAAACACTGCCCTGTCTTGCCCATATACTTCATATTTGGCTTTATGTGTTTTATCTCAACCTATTTAATAATTCAATTATGAATGACAATTGGAATTTTAAAAAAAATCTCATTTAAACCTGTTTCATTACCTAATTTTATTGATTTTTGTAACTTCATTGCTAAATTTAGGTATGGAGTTGATCTGAATCAGCGTAAATGTGATTAATGAAGAAATAATTTAAGTTGATTAAAAAGGGCTTAAAATAATGTGATTAGCCTGTTGAGATTTGTGTGGCTTATTGGATTACACATTTTATTCCTGGAGGATTGCTGTAAGATTCAGAATGAAATTAAATTGGTCACCCTATTTTGGGCCCCCAGTGCTTGGTAATCTCCAGTGCCATGATACCAGACAGAAGGCACTGCCACATTCAACTGTTTCATTTTGGAAAAGCACAGGATTTAATTTTTGAGTCAATGCCTGAATAATCAGGCCAAAAAATAGCACCAAAGTCTGGTCTGCTCTCCATGAAATAGGGCTTAAATGAAATCATGTTTGATCTCGTATGACATCCTTTTGGAAGGAATCAGATGCTGATTCAGTTTTGCTTTCTTGTTTAAAGTCTTGGCTTGATTTTGAATGTATTGATTTCCAGGATTTAAAAGAGTGTATAACCAGACAATACTGATCTTCAGATAATCTTTATATAATTATCTTAATAATCAGTGATCCTTGTGATTCCAGCGCAGAATATTCTGTGATCTAAAACCTGTGACATTAGTCTACATTTTGAATTTCTAGGGGATCCATAAGAAAATGTGATTTGAAGGACTTTCTAAAGTACATTGATTAAGGATTTAATTAAACTACTCAATTGAAACCATTACATTCTCAATAATAAATAATTCTGAATAAAAGTGCCCAGATATCCCTTAATTAGGGCATGAAGTGTCTGCTAAAGTTTTTCCTTACATTAATACACATTTTTATTAATACTAATTTTATAATTATTAATACAATATGTGTATTTATGTCTTGGTTTGAAAGACAGGTGTCTGCTCAGGAAGGCAGGAGCCCCTCTTGAAATGGAAAATGCAATCCCCTTCCCTCCAAATTACTACAAATTTGAAATTAAGGGGCTTTCAGGCAAAGATATGAGGAATAGGAATAACAGTTTTTTCTAATATATATAAAACAAAGCAATAGTACAGAGACACTGGTTTAACCTGACAGAGTCAGGGTACAACCTGACACCCTGCCGGGCAGGGTGGTGGTAGCAGTCCGATGTAGTGGTGGCTGCAGCTCTCTTTGAAGTGGTTCTGTTGAAGGGGTGATCTTGTAGAAAGGTCTGGTCCTCCTTGGAAAGTCCAGTGGTGGTTGTGTAGCTCTTGTCCTCTGGGAACCCAGTAGGTAAGGGCTGCTTGTGCTGTTCCAGACCCCAGATTTTTATCCAGGTGGGAATGCTTGGTTCTTCCCCCTGGGCAGAGCATCTCACAGTGGGATGGTCAGTCATGGGACAAGGCACCGATGGGCCCATTAACAGGAGATAGTCCGGAGGGAGGAGGCAAGGAACGTTGCTACACCTGGTCTCAACAGCTCATGGTAATAGAATACAGGGTAACCCAGGACAATTTAACTAAAAGAATCTGTAATCTCTTATCTGTTTCCCAAAGTCTTCCTTATTCTTGTGTCACTTGTGAACTTTCCAGTTGTCACGGTAAATTCCAAACTGAGAGCATCACGTGATGGACAAATACAAAGATATTAGAACTTTTCTGTCCTGAGTAGATACTATGTTTATGCAACCAACTGTACTGTTTTGTGTGTGATCTTTTTGTTATATTCTTTGCTGATCAGCTGTGGTGATGAAGTTGGCTTTTTTCCCCGAAATTATTCTCCTGCAGAAGAGTCCTGTAAATAAGGATTGCCCCTTGTGTTTTTAGAATTATGACCTTGTATTTTGCTCCTTATTGGAAGATACTTATTTTTTTATGTATTGCTTGTCAAGCAATCTTTTGACTGCTGACTCACATTCTGTTATTCATCACTGTTGAAACTTGTCTTTGTATCATCTCCAGACTCCATGTGTATTGATTTTATGCTTTCTTCCAGGTCACTCTAAAAATGCTAAATAGCACTGGGCTGAAGAATGGGTCCCTGCAGGATCCCTTTTGAAACATATCTTCGTGATAAGTGTTTCACATTTACTGTTGCATTTGAAAGTTATCATTTATCTTGTGTGTGATCCATTTAATGTCTTCTGAGTTTATTTTTATTGCTGTATCTTCTTAATCAAAATGTCATTCACTACCAAGTCAAAAGCATTGCAGAAACCATAATACATTACAGAGTCTATTACAATGACTTTATGTGTACCAACCAAACTTTTCATATCATAAAAGCAGAGATATCAGGTTAGTCTGACAAGCTCTGTTTTCCATAATGTTGGAAATAGTTAATGCTAATCATCGTTTTATTCTTAATCAAATCTTTTTTCAGCTTCTCCATTATTTTGACAGTGAAAATTACCCACTCATAGGCACAGTGCCAATCAAGTATTTAGAGGTGTTATGAAGGGGAGTACCAGTTGGGCATGTTTTTCCTTAGCCAGGTCTTTCTAAATTTAGTTGGCTTTTCCTCCTGAGTTGCTACTGGCATTTTCTTATTCTTTTAATTTGTGTCTCAGATTCAGAGGAGGTTCTGTAACAGAATGAGGATTTGTACAGTGGAGTTCTCCTGGGACTCCTGCAGCTGAAATCCCCATTTTCCAGACCTTGCTGCTACTACTTCTGCTTGGAGACAGAAAGCAGCAAGTGTCTTTCTCAGGTTTATATTCCCTGCAGGGTGATGAGTTCAGTCCATGTCCAAGGTCTATGTCCCTTGGAGACTAAGAAGGATTAGAGCCTGTGAGCAACCCAAGTACTTGGAAATAACAGAATGTTTGGGAATGGTAGTGGTGGGAGACATTAGATCCAGTGAGCTGGGTCAGTCTCTTGCAAACTATAAGCCTCCTCCCAACTGGAAGTAGATCTGGCACTTGGGCTGTCTTAAGCGAAGGGGCTTTTTCCTCGGGGAGAATTGACATTATCCGTGAAAAATCTTCATCAGGTGGTGTCTTCCATAGGGTTATACGGAGACATTGTGTGTATGTATTGAAGTGTCATACAGGAGTCTGTTTCTCACTGTAGATGTTGCTTGATGCATAAAGGGATACTTGCACTTGTGGAAAACAGTTGGATGCAACTTTAACAATAATGGCAGAAGGCGCCATGAAGTGGTAGCCTCATTATAGGCTTTCGTGTTCTTGTGCTCTTGGAAGATTTGCAACCTTGGCTTCATGGCCCTATTGATAAAAAAGAAGGGAGAAGTAGTAACCTCAGTGTGGTCTCATGCCAGAAAATAAACCCTTCCTGTGTTGTGCGCTTTTCATTTCCAAAAAGCATTTCCAGATGAAGTCTTTATGTGCTGCTGGTTTTTTCTTTTGCTCTAATTTGTCATTTAAACAGCAAAGGTAAATCTTCTTCAAGGTAAAATTGAATAAATTTGGTAATACTAGTCATTTAAAAAAGAAAAGGAAAAAAGCAAGTACACAACAAAGCATTTCTTAAACAGCAAATCATTTTGGTTCAGGTGTTTTTCCTGAAGATCTGCTCCAGGCTTTGGTTGGATCTCTTTCCAGCCTTACACTACAGTACTTGAAAGTGGTTTTTAGTAATGGAGCAAAAGAGGAAATCGGACAAGCCATTATAGTCTTGCCTCCTGTTGAGCTTCTCCAGTGGGGACTATTCAGCATCCCAGAATAGTTAAGCTATTGTCTTGCCTCAGTTTTCTTGCCCTGGCAGTATCCATTTTGCAGGGTGACTTTCTTCATGAGAAGCTGACTGTAGCTATTATTATAGGTCTTGGTGACAGTCCAGTGCCTGTACTCAGTGTCTTTGTAATCGTAGGGAGTTGAGGAAATCCCACTGTAAATGCAGATATTACTTACTGTTCCCCAGGGCACTTTTCTTTCCTGTGCCTGAGCTCCCTTAGTCCTTGCTCTCTATGAATTACGATAGTCCTGAGGCTTCTGCGTGGAGCTTGTGCTTGAGTTAAACTGCTGGTTAGTGACAACTCACTGGCTTTGCAGACATGCCAGCGGGACTCTTTTGGTATCTGGAGAATTGTTGGACACTGTGTTCTGAAGCCGTTTCTCATGTATGTGTCCATGTTGTATTTTTGGTCTGCCTTAAGTTTTCTGTTTATTCCATTATGTGTGTAACTCAGCTTTTGACAGCACGTGTGTTAAATTTTGGATCTGGTCTTTGTTCCCCACGTGCCCAAATCCCTGAATTAGTAGGAATTTTGCCTTGAGGAGGCTACCAAGGTTGATCTCACAGCAGTAACATCTGCTCTTGCAATCTTCTGAGCTGTATTTTAGCCCAAGCGTGACTGGCAGCATCCCCACAGCTGCCTGCACCAGGGATAAGGTGGTTTGGCTGTTCAGCCCCGGTGCAAGGGTAGCTGCTTCGTGCCATGAGTTGTCAGCCTGGATGAATTTTGAGTAGGCAACCTTTTCTTTGTTGACCTGTGAGTTGTCACAGTGGGTATCTATCTGATACTTAGATCCTACAGGCCTTGCCAAGAAAGATTAGAAGGAGTTTAGCTCCTTAATTTGATGTGATAGTAGGGGCTATGAGAAGAGTTGATAAGATCTGCAGAATGGGCAGTCCAAGGATGCTCTCTGAGGATGGCCAGAACACAGCTGAGATTTACAGAAGAAAGCTTTGTGTGCTAATGATGAGTACCGGCTTCCAGTGATTATTGCTACCTGTAGTAATCATGTGCTGGTACTGTGGGTTCAAGCTTTGAGCTGCATCTGATCAAATGGACTAAGCCTCACACGTGTATGAGACCCAGTTGCAGCCCTGGCCCAGGCTTTGACTTTGTGTTCTCTTGAATGGTTTATGTAAATCTTCCCTGCTCTGGCTTACTTCGTTATAGAAAAATTACGCTGTCATTTGTCAGCCTGCTTACATGGTGCTTTGAGTGCCATTAGTGACTCACCGACTTCTTTACTTTCTGTTTGAAGGTACATTTTCCCACCACAAGTACAGTAAAGCCTTAAGATTTTCAGGGACTGGGATTCTGTCTTTGTATAGCTGAGATATCTAGAAGTATCCCAAAAAAACATATCCTGTAGAGCTAATTAGTTTGTCTTAGAAAACAAAAAATCAGGTAATCAGTTGGCCAATTAACTGGATCATCTGGAGTTTCCAGAGCAGATAGCTTCTAGGATGCACTGTTTATTACAGTCTATTTGTGAGGACAGACTAAGTTGTCCGTTACTGATTCCTTAGTGCTAGGTTCAGGAGCAATGTCAAAGATTAAAATCAAACTAATGAAAATGTGAATTGTTTTTTGGGGAAATAGCTCTTAATCACACTTAACAAGTTTATCTCTCAGGATTATTACTGAATTTCACATCCTTTCCCAGGAGCCCTGCAGCTCTTTAAGGGTTTTTGGTGTCTTTGGGTAGGTGGTGGTTTTTGCCTTTCTTATCCTCCTTAGCAGAATCCTGGAAGACTGTCAATGCTTTAGAGAGCCTTCAGGTAACTTAATTTCAGACAAATATTAATTCATGAGCTTGACCTTTGTGTGCAGGTTTGCTATCCAGGTCTTATTACTGCCCTGGTTCCTAACTTCAGATGGGCAATTTATGTCCTCTAGTTTTGACAAAGAGGGTGGGATGAGGTGGAAAGCATGTTTACTCATATTTTTTTAATCCCACTTATTTATTTCTGTTAGCTCTTTGATTTAAACAGCAGAAGTTTGAGCAGTCAAAGGTCAGGGTGGATGGGGTGGAGTTTTCCCACAACTGCTGATAGCTTAGCGATCCCACTGTTTATGTATCCAGTCCCTCTGACGAGGATGATGTGTTCAACAGGAGAGCTTCTCCTATTTTGGGAGTGTGCTTAGACTGGTGTTCTGAATCCCTGCTTTAGAAACATTTAGAAAACGTTAGGATGCAGTCAGGCCAGCACACAGATATGTCTCCTTGGTCCTTAATGATTTCAGAGCAGCAGTGCATATGCTGAAATCTAAGTGCATATTGATGTGGTCTTGTGTTTGAGGGCTTGAGGTATTTTATATAATGGATATTATGCAGGCTCAGGAGCGGGAAGGAGATGGAATCATCCTGTTAGATCACCTTATAGGGGATAACCAAAAAACTGAAGGAAACCATAGTTCTGAGTCACTTTGAAAAAAGTGTCTTGCCTTGGAAACACAAGGTTTGCCGTATAAGTGGGGATTTCCTTTTTGTGCTTGCACACTGCATGCAAACTGATTGTGTTTGTTTCCAGGACCAGTGCTTTGTATAGAGCTTGGTTGTCACGGGCAGGAGAGATCTTAGGGTGGAAAATCTACAAGTTAGTTCCTCGTTTTCACATTGATGTATATTTTTCTTTTTGGCAAACATCATCTTCTGTTTTTGATTTTTCACTGCCACAATAAATCCAGTTCCATCAGTTCAAGTGACTGAGGGTAAAGGGCAGTCCTAGGCCAGTTACTGCCCAGTTACCTAGGCAAGATCAATTTTGATGACCTTAGCATCTTGCAGAAAGATAGACTTTCCAGCTCCAAGATTCAGGGCTGCATCTCATTGTGCTTTCTGATTGCTTTGGTTAATGAAGAGGAACAAGTGCTCCTGCATGGCTGAACACTGAGGAGAGGTTTTTTGATAATGCAGTGTGAATGTTCTTGGCAGGTAGCACAAGAGAGCAGGTTTCCTATTTATCTGTGTAAGATTTTGGCAGCTTTTAGTTTGCTAGGTGACTGTACTTGTTCCTGTTCTTAGTATCCAGTAAAATGGAGCAGCAGTTTAGCCACTGGAGACACTGCAGCACAGTATTCTTAGCTGGACGTCTTGTCTTCGAAGATCAATCTGTTGAAATTGGATTAAGGTAGAGATTTAAAGAAAGCAATAGCTACACTAAAATTAGAAGGCTGAGTCTGGAGTCTCAGTTGAACTAAGCTCAGCATAAGATCAGTGGCAAGGCACAGGATATCTAAATTGTCCTCTCCAGGCATTGATGTGAGTGGGGCTCACTGGTGGGAGGATACTTCTTGAAGAAAACACTCCTCTGCTCCCCAGGGTGGTCGCTGGGAATCTGGAGGTGTGTGGTCTGGCTAAACCATGGTGTCAGGATCCAGAGGTGCTTGTTCAAACATTAGGAGAGTGGTAAAGCAAAGGCGAGTGCCTGGGCTGTCAGGCTGAGAAGACAGCATTGGAACAGAAACACCTTTCGAGTTTCTGCAAGACTGGAATAATTAACTTTGTGATAATTATGAATGAAAACTGTCACGTTATGTCTAAAGTAACAGCTCTCACTTTGAAAGACTGAGTATGCTCCTAGTCTGGAGAGACCACGAGGGGAACAGCCGACGCAGTAATAAGCTCAGCAATTGCAGTTTTGCGGGGTTTGTGTGTACTGTACATTAGAGTGAGGACATTTTTAGTTAAAATAATCTCATCAGTGTCAATAATACTTAAATTTTGTTAATTTGTAGGCAATTAGTCTGTGGATTAGGCTTGAATTTTGTTCAATTGATTGAAAGATACAGGCAAGTCCTACTCTGAGATGACGGAGTGCTGTTATACAATTCTGATGTTCCTTACATACCACTAAGTACAAAACCAGAAGTATCCATCAAAAATAAAAGCAGGGAAAGAGGACACAGAGGATAATCTAATTCCCACCAAAATCCCTGAGGGGTTAAGACTGAGTGTTAAAAGGGAACCTCTGTTGTTTGTCCTTGAGGTCAGTTAGGTTTTTTTTCCTACCTTAATACCTGAAAAATGGCTGATTAATTCCCTGACTTACCTTGATCAAAAGGCGTAGGTATCTTGGAACTAAAAATAAATGTCTTTTATTTTTTGCAGGAAAAAAGTAGTTATATAACATTCGTGCCTTCCTAGTTAAGACAAAATGTCAGACCTGTAGATAAATCATATAGGCTGCTCTGATGAGATTTCCAGGTCTGGCCCTGAGGAACCTCTCTTAAGGAATGAATCACTGCAGATTCCAAGGCCATTAATACATTTAACTGTATGAGAAAAATAATCCTAATTAGTCATCAATCTTAAAGCTAAATATTGCTCCTGTAAACATAAGGGAAAAAAAAAAGAAGAGGCTCTTCTAAAACCCGTGGGGTAATCTGCTGCATTCGTTTGTATTCATTAGCATCTCCTGCCTGAAGATTTTCATAGCCAAAGCTGTGTATTAAAACACAGTATGTTAATGCAGGAACAGAATATTTTAGCATAAAACTGTAATTAAAAAAGTAGCTGACCTGAGGCACTCACTTTGTTGACTTTCTTCCTGTTTCTTTAAGACCCATTCTCATAATAAGTACTAAATAAATGGCAAGAGGAATTATTCTTGTCAGTAGAAGTCTCTGTACTAGAGTAATAAGAAATCTTTATCATAAGAAGTTTAGAGGTTTTAATTTTGTTCCCAGCAGATCCCATGCCTTTAAATTCAGTGGTTAGGGGCCTGGGGGGTTGGAAATATTTTGGATATTATTAAATGAAGTGAGTGAATGACAACAGCAATTTTGTAGAAACATTCATACTGACTAATTTGCTGAAAGTAGCTATACAAATATGCAAATGAAGAGTGGAGAGGTTCTTACGAGCACCAAGACTGATGCTCTGTGGCTGGGGGAGCTACACAAGGTCCTGCTCAGACAGTGCAGAGCATCAAAGGACAGAGATGGGTGGATGGAGGGCCCTGCTAGAGCTGCTTATATGTAGGATTTGCAGAGGAGTATGACTTGAGGGAAGTTGAATGACACAGCAGATAAAAACTGAGCTGAGTGGAACCAGCTGCTGGGGTAGGGAAGGGAAGTCCAGACTGCAGAGGGTTTGGGAGTCAGGGGTTTTGGTGACTCAAAGCAGATCCCCAGTGGCTGTTGGGAAGCTGGTGCCTGGTGCACATTTGATGTCTGGGCCTGAGGCAGCAGGGTGGAGGGCTGTGTGCTTAGGCCCAGCATCAACATTTCCTTGCCTTGGGACTCCTTTTCCATTCAAAATCCAGGCTGAGATTGCAGCTGAGGTCCCTTCGACAACAGAAGGCAGAGAACTAACAAAGTATTGCTGGTGGCTAGGGAAATAGGAGGGAAAACAATTTTAACAAGTCTTTCACAATTAATTGCAGTCTTGAGTGATGTTTTAAAAATATTTTTGGTAGCTGTTGGATAGTTTACATACTAATGGGGTGGATGGAAATCATGCAGAGAAAAGAATTATTTATAATTTATAATTACTGTGAGCCGTTTTGAATTGGTAATATGCAGGGAAAGGTTCAAATTTAGTTGCTGCACTAACATTACAGACAGCTTTGCAGGCAGCTGCGTTTACATCAGTTGATACTGAAAAGACAATCGCGTGTCTGGCTGAGTATTTTCTCAAGAGGAGTTAGAATATATTTCCTAAAGACAAAGGCTTTGGCTTTTTTGTCTGGCTGTCCATTTTCCTACAGTGCTTTGTAGCTGTTGTACACAGATATGACCAGAATAACTACTTTTCAAAACAAGTGGGGAGACAAGAGAGTGTGATATATCTGCTTTGAAACTGGACATAATGTATCCAACTGGATACTGCCTCCTCACAGCTGTAGCAAGTTGCTGAGATCTGGAAGACAGTTTAATAGCTGCAAATGTCACTCATGAAAACTTGCTATCTCTAATGCCACAGTCAGTCAAGTCGCTTTATAGCTCAGTATATTTTATAGCTCAGTAGGGAACTGAATTGTGGGGAGGAATAATATGTTGTGTTTTGAAGTTCAGAGGAACATTCATTATCTTTACATAAATGTACCTTTTCTATTATTTATGCGCTCGTGGAATGGCCAAAGAAAACCTGCTAATTTTTTTTATGTAATTATCCCACAGGATCCTTCAAACCAAAAATGTGGAAGAAAGAAAACAGTGTCCTTCAGCAGCATGCCATCAGAGAAGAAAATAAGCAGTGCCAGCGACTGTATCAGCTTTATGCAGGCTGGGTGTGAATTGAAGAAAGTTCGTCCAAATTCCCGGATTTATAACCGTTTTTTTACTCTGGATCCCGACCTGCAGGCTCTTCGCTGGGAGCCTTCCAAGAAGGATCTTGACAAAGCCAAGCTTGATATTTCTGCTATAAAAGAAATCAGGCTAGGGAAGAACACAGAAACATTCAGGAATAATGGACTTGCAGATCAGATTTCTGAGGACTGCGCGCTGTCGGTAATTCATGGTGAGAACTATGAGTCCCTTGACTTGGTTGCCAATTCAGCTGATGTGGCCAATATTTGGGTATCAGGATTAAGGTACTTAGTTTCTCGTAGCAAACAACCCCTGGACTTGATGGAAAACAGCCATAATACCCCACGGTTTGCCTGGTTAAAAACTGTATTCGAAGCAGCAGACATTGATGGCAATGGCATAATGTTAGAAGATACAGCCGTGGAGCTAATAAAGAAGCTTAACCCCACCTTAAAGGAATCAAAGATTAGATTAAAATTTAAGGAAATTCAGAAGAGCAAAGAGAAACTGACAACGCGAGTAACAAAAGAAGAGTTTTGTGAAGCATTCAGTGAACTTTGCACAAGACCTGAAGTGTATTTCTTACTTGTGCAGATATCCAAAAACAAGGAGTACCTGGATGCCAATGACCTCATGCTGTTTTTAGAGGCTGAGCAAGGAGTGACCCACATAACAGAAGAAATGTGTCTAGATATTATACGCAGGTATGAGCTTTCTGAAGAAGGGCGATTGAAAGGTTTTCTTGCAATTGATGGATTTACTCAATACTTACTGTCCTCAGAATGCGATATTTTTGACCCAGAGCACAAAAAAATTGTCCAGGACATGACACAGCCTTTGTCACATTACTACATCAATGCATCCCACAACACATATCTAATAGAAGACCAGCTCAGAGGGCCAGCTGATATCAATGGTTATGTCAGAGCTTTAAAGATGAGCTGCCGGAGTATTGAACTGGACGTCTGCGACGGCCCAGATAATGAACCCATTATTTGTAACCGCAACAACATGACATCGCCACTTGCCTTTCGAAATGTCATTGAGGTAATAAACAAATTGGCCTTCTTTGCCTCAGAATACCCTCTTATTCTCTGCTTGGGGAACCACTGCTCTGTACAGCAGCAGAAGGTGGTGGTGCAACACATGAAAAGGATCTTCGGAAACAAACTGTACACAGAGGCACCTTTATCCTCAGAAGCCTACCTCCCATCCCCCGAGAAACTGAAAATGAAGATCATTGTGAAGGGGAAGAAACTGCCCTGCGACCAGGATGTATTAGAAGGAGAGGTCACAGATGAAGATGAAGAGGCTGAAATATCCCGAAGACTGTCAGAGGACTTCTCAAGGGAACCGAAGCTGATCTGGCTCTGCAGGGAGTTGTCTGACTTGGTGTCCCTATGCAAATCTGTCCAATACAAAGACTTTGAGACATCCATGAAATCTCAAAATTATTGGGAAATGTGCTCCTTCAGTGAGGCGGAAGCCAGTCGGATTGCAAATGAATACCCTGAAGATTTTGTTAACTACAACAAAAAGTTTCTGTCCAGGGTGTACCCAAGTGCTATGAGGATAGACTCCAGTAACTTAAATCCTCAAGATTTTTGGAACTGTGGTTGCCAGATAGTGGCAATGAACTATCAGACCCCGGGGCCCATGATGGACCTACACACTGGTTGGTTTCTACAGAACGGGGGATGTGGGTACGTTCTCAGGCCTTCAGTGATGCGTGACGAAGTGTCTTACTTCAGTGCAAATACCAAGGGTATTGTTCCAGGGGTCTCCCCCCAGGTCCTACATGTCAAAATTATCAGTGGTCAGAATTTTCCAAAGCCCAAGGGTGCATGTGCAAAAGGGGATGTCATAGACCCCTATGTCTGCATAGAAATACATGGGATTCCTGCAGACTGCACCGAACAAAGAACTAAAACTGTGCAGCAAAACAGTGATAACCCCATTTTTGATGAAAGCTTTGAGTTCCAGATCAACCTACCAGAGCTGGCCATGATCCGCTTTGTTGTTTTGGATGATGACTACATTGGGGATGAGTTCATAGGGCAGTACACCATCCCGCTGGAGTGCTTACAGCCCGGATACAGGCACATACCACTGCGCTCTTTTGTTGGTGACATAATGGAGCACGTTACCCTCTTTGTTCACATTGCAATAACCAACCGAAGTGGAGGTGGGAAGGCACAAAAGCGTAGCCTCTCAGTGAGGATAGGGAAGAAAGCAAGGGAGTACACCATGCTGAGGAACACTGGACTCAAGACTATTGATGACATCTTTAAGCTGGCAGTGCATCCACTGCGAGAGGCTACTGACATGAGAGAAAATATGCAGGTATGAGACTTCCATTGTGTGTGTTGGTGTGTCCTGAATGTGGAAGTGGAAGTCCTGGTGTAAGCTGCTGGTAGGGCAGGCTTGCTGAAGCTGGTGGAAGCTGGTGAAGCTTCAGGCCTACAGCTCTTGTCAACTTTTAAATGGACATTGGCAGGCTGATAGTTACAGGTGCTAACTAACAAGCAAATGTAGGATTAGCCAGAAATGTTTTATGAGAGACTATGCCCTCTCCAAATATGTTTTACTGGGGTTGATTTTTTTTTCCCGAGAAAGCAGAATTGAGGGTGCATTTGTGTCCCCTGCCCCCAGTCTCAAATGCTTTATTTCGTCATTGGTTCTAGAAAACATCAACAAGCTTTTGGTTTGTGAACTGAGTGAGGGTTAGTTATGCTCTTAATTTTCTTTGGGTGAGTATAAGAAGCAGTCAGTGGATGTGTCATTAAGGTCTTGCCTACACCAAAGGAACCCACTGTGCAAAGAGCAGCATGCTTTCCCGAGTGTCTGTTGCCACTGTTTGCCCCAGGGCTGCAGATGTTTGACATAGGCACTGAATGGCACTTGGATTGCAGTTTCCTCCCTGCTGAATAGCTGTTTTGTCTTGGCTGGTTGAGGGCTGGCACAGACACCAGTGCCATGCCTTGGCTCAGAGGGTCCCCTGGCTCTGTCCCCACACCCTTGCTGCTCCATGCAGCAGAGCCTGCTGTGGCCAGCAGCATCAGGGCCCAGGTGCACAGCACTGTTGCACGTGCTTGGGTTAGACCTTCCTAGCTGGCAGGCTGTGAAGTGGCAGCAAAGCCAAACAAGAACCTGCCCGATGCTCTCTTGTGTGGTGGGGGCAACTGCAGGTTGGAGGACAGCTCAATTCAGAGCTTCAGGCACCGCCTAGAAACAAAAGTGGGTAGCATTAAACAATGAGTTTTCCTGAATAAATAACTAGAATCAGCTGTAGCTATCTCCTTGGTAAAGATACAGAAACAATTCATTTTCTTTTCTCTCGAAAACAGGAGAAAAACGCGTAGTGCTTCATTGAGCCCACTCTTCTGGATGGAGTCTAAAGCAAATTAAATGTTGACAGCTGGAAAAGTTTACAAAATGACATAAGCTTTAAATCACTCCCAAAGGAATAGTCTCAGCATATTTTTAAGAATGGGAAACTCTTCCCAGCCTTTCCCTTCCTTCAGGCCTTGAAAGTAACTAGTTTGAACTGCTGACTCCACCTTCTGTCTAGGTCAGGCACTATATGTGAACTATCTAAATGAAAATATTCTGAATTTGAGTCAGAAACAGTATTAACGTGCCTTCCAAGCGAAAGTTCAGTAAAAGATCATGTTCTGGGGAATGCTGCGTAAAGACACAGTTTTGGATTTAACTGCATGCTCTTGTATTTAATTAATGAGAAAAACATCTTTTACTCAGCCAGGCATTATCTGATAATTGGGTTTTTTTCAGCAAGTTGTGGGAGGAACATTTGCAAGGTACGGGTTGTTATAATACTCTTACTTGGGTTTTGTGCATCTTGGTCACTCCTTGTATGACTCAAGAAGCTAAATGATGGGTGCATGTCAGCTGTATATCCTCTGACCTGATAAATAAATAAATCCTGGCATGCCAGTTTGGTTTGACCTGTATATCCGGTATTGATTTTCTTACATGTAACCTATGAAGGGGAAAGAGTGTTTGTGTTTCTTTATGATGTGGTAATGCAAGGCTGAAAACAAAGTGAGTTTTTCCTGTTTGCCTTTCCCATGGGAAATACAAGGTCTGTCAAACTTGTTCTTGCTGGAGGATGATAATGATGGGAGAACAAAGTGATTACAGCATCAAAAGCGGTTGGAGTCTAAGCAGTTGGGAAGAGAAACAGCATTTTAGGCTGATGGTTTAATACGTTGGGGACCAGAATTTGTCCCTGTTAGGGCCAGATTTGCAATGCAAAGTAGCTGAGGAGCTGGCAGTTGGGATGCTTGTGCCTGGGAGAAAGCTGGAGCTGGCTGTAGGCTTCAGGACAGAAAATGAGGCTAGCAGGGAATTCCTGTGTGAGACAGAATCCTGTGGTCCGTGGGGGACCCGGGGACGGTGAGGAGCAGGATAGCACTGTCTCACATCAGAGGGGAGAAGCAGGAAAGGGCTGTCAGGGTAATGGCAGGTGGGGGGGACTGAGTGGCGAGTGGCAACACGTGCTGAAGTGTTTGTGTCCCTTCCCCAGAACGCCATGGTGTCGGTGAAGGAGCTGTGTGGGCTGCCGCCCATCGCCAGCCTCAAGCAGTGCATCCTGACCCTGTCCTCGCGCCTCGTGAGCAGCGACAACGCGCCCTCCGTGGCCCTCTGCATGAAGGACACCTTCCCTTACCTGGAGCCCCTGGGGACCGTGCCCGATGTGCAGAAAAAGGTCCTGGCAGCGTATGACCTGGTAAGCACTTCCACGCTGCTACCTCTGCCTTTCCCCACTGCCTTTCCCCAGGCTGTGCCGCTGGTTTTCACACACCCAAATGGTCCAGTTAAATAAACAAGGCTCTTCAAATGACTCGGGCTATGCAAAGTTGGCCTTCAATCACCACAATGCCATACTGGGCTTTTTGTCATTGTTTCCTTTTTTAAACATGATTGTGGCTAGCACAGGTTGGCATTTGAAGAGGACTTTGTTTACAAAACTAGCGGCAATTCAGCCTGTACTGGCACTGTTAGTCCTTGTCCTTAGGAGACGGTAAGATCTGTGTGCTGCCCTTTGCTGGCCTCCCCGCAGCAGAGCACAAGGCCATTAGATAGGGAGCTGCAGCATGGGAGTTCCCAGGCAAAGCTGAGCCCTCCCTTTCCCTACCCTTTGCAGCAGCACTGTTAAGTACTGCCCCTGCCCCAGTGTTGCTCTTGGGGAGGGCATGGCAGAGTTGGAAGGGAAGGTTAAAATGCCATTTTCTTGCATGGGGAAGGAGAGGTCAGTATGGTACAGGAATGCTTATACAAATGCAGAGACACAAACTGGAATCATTCCAGATGAGTGCTGCTGCTCATTGTATGACATATGTCACTGCTGTGGGTGACTGAGCAACAGCTGTGCGTGACTTCCAGCAGCAGAAGTTGCTGTCACACTGTGCCTCTTGGGCCGTGGGGGTGCCCCGCTGCTTCCCGTCCTTTTTGATGGTCTGCAGCAACCGATAGCAAGATGCACAGTTCTGCCAAGCCTGACTTAAATATTGCACTGTGGCAGCCAGACTGAATCACGACTCTTGTTAAGAGGACAGCGGTTATTTCTGCAGCTTGTGTTCATTGAGGAATAAAATGGTGAATAATGGTGGGAGTATCATATTGCTTCCAGAGACCCTGATGTGTTGCAAAGAGTGATCGTGGCTTTGACCAGCTGTTCAATATGCCAAATGCTCACCTCCTTTCCATCTCACTTTTTGCCTTTGTAATACACTTTTCAAGGGAAAATCAGCTTGTGGGGTGGGGGAAGACAGTGATGTTGATCAAAATAGAAATACTAAAAGTACTCTGAAATAACCCCTGGGTTCCTTCCAGAGCAGTTTCTATTACTTGGAAGTGATTAAGTTCTGGTAATAAAATGCCAGCTGTAACAATACCAAAACAAGGATTTGCAAATCCAGTTGATTGCCTTATTTTAGATGGAACTTTCTTGGGGTAGATTTTTTACATGGTGTCATATCTTTCTGAAAGAGCAAATACCATATAAATAAGAGATTTTTCTGTCTTTGGAGGCCTGCTTAATGGAGTTTTACCAAAATGAATGTGTCATCTCTTATCTTTGTAATTATATACTGAAGAGTACACATGGGACTTTTCAAGGCCTCCTTGTACTCTGGAAACAGTTTTTCAATTTAAATAGGTGAAAGGTCTCTTTTGGATGTAGACAAAAACACTTGTATAACTGTTTTAAATAATGGTTGTTCTCACCTTTGTCTCCAATGGGGGAAGATGTAACTTGAATGTTAGGAGAGCGTGCAAACAGTTTAAAATCAGAGAGAGAGAGAAGGGAGTTGTGCCTTGCCTGTGTAAGGATTGATCTGAGATATAATTCTGTTAAGGAGAACATGATGCTTTTTTTTTCCCACTTTGGCTGTGACTGCCTCTTACTTGCTAAAACTATTCGCTTCTGGAAAAGAAAGCTGGATTTAATAAGTGGTTTTGCTACATTTTGGATGTTTGCCTTTTGAGACAATGCCAGGAGCAGAATATTGAAATCTATTTAGCCTTTTCTGTGTTTGAATAAATGAACTGTCTCTATCAATCTTGATACTTGAAATCACAGTGTGGGAAGGGGTTTGCATTTTGAATGTTGACAAGGGGCTTGTCCTTGCTGTATAATGACTTCATATAGTCCAGGGTGTATTTCTTTTTAATAATTTTTTTTTTGTGCAAATGAGAGCACAAGGAGATGTTGTTGGAAAGCAATATAAAATGCTTTAGCTTATATCTTGAATTAAAATTAATAAATACTATGGTTCAGCCTTTCATATTGTTGATAAATATGGCTTCAAGGAACTGGATCCACAAGTGCTTGCTGCATGTCTCTTCACTTCAAAGCACTTTTTGAATGAATAGGCCTAAGAGCATTTTTAAATGCATAAAATAAAATCTGTTTATATTGGCCTATCTCTTGTATGAACAGGCTATACTTCTTAATTCCTTTTACAGTACAATGGAAAAAAGTTTGACCCTAAATCTCATAGTGTGACTGCAGGTCTGCCTCACTCACTGGGCCCCACAACATAGGGAGCTTGAGTGCTGGGCAAACACTTCTCACCACCTCTGAAAACACTACATGTGCCACATTCTTTAAACAGTCTGCTTTGAAAATAATTTCTGATAAAAACAGCCCTAATGTGTTAGATCTTTTTCCCCTTTCAGAAAATTGCCAACTGAATATATCTTTTATTTTTCCATGGAAAGTATGGACCCTGCCTGTGTGTTTAATGGGGCATAAAGAGGGCTGCTGGTCCAGGGAAATGGAGGTGCAAATGCTCAGAGACCTGCCACAGTGATCTGGAAAACAATTAACTGTCTGTTCCCTCCTGCTTGGCCTTTGTCAGCTGTGAGATAGACAAAGACCTGTTAATGCAGTTTGTTTGTTTTTTTTTTCCCTGAGCAATTAATTTTACCATTGTGCTCTGCATTAAATATTTTCTTTTGAGAGAGACCTTATTAGAATAAAATTTAATGTGCTTTGTTTAAAGAACTGGAACAATTTGTCAGGACTGTGTTTCTCTCATTTTATGGTGGCATTGCAGTGGCATAGTGGAGCTGTACTGCTGGCCATGTCTCATGGGGGAAGAGGCTTCATTGGTAATACTGGGTTGTATGGGAGTTTCTGCAGAGGAGAGCAGGGAATAGGATTTGCCAAAGTCAAGAAAATAAGGTGGACTGTTGACAGTACACAGACAACATTTTTGAAAAGTGTGTCAATGATCACAAATACAGTGTAGAATGGCTAATTTCAGTTTACAGCTTTAGTTGATACCATACATAGAGCATGATGAATGGATTCAGGTCGTGTTGACATTGCTTCCTACACACCACATCCTAGGATAGTGTACCCTGTCACTTTTAGAGTTGTTCTTCAGAGCTTTCCTTTCCCATGAGGAAGGGCTCTTGCTCTGCCTCTCTACCTGTGTGCTCCTCCTTGTCAGTGGTTGCTCAGGTGGGCAGCATGTGCAGTGTGCCTCACAACCTGTCAAATTAATGCTGGTGTTTTTGATCACACCTAAAAAAGGAGCTACTCCATGTGAAGAGAAGGGATGGGGCCCAGCTGGACCTGACAGATGGTTGAATTATTCATTGCAAACAGTTATCCTGTGAAGTTAGGATTTTTTTTGGTTGAGGATTGTTTGGAAACAGATTGTGGTTACTCTGTCTGCACGATATATTCATGTGCTCATGCAAGCATGCATGAACTCAGGGACACTTGTCCACTTTGCATTTCAGTTATTGGTTAAGCATTGTTTTCCTCCAAGATCAAATGATTGAATCATTTGAAAATCAAAAGCAATAAACAAGTGATAATAAGTGTTCTTGGTGTTACCCAGTCTCCTGGCTCGTGTGTGTACAGAAGTTTTTCTAAGAAAAATGAGATTTCCACGTTATCTTCACGTGCTTTCAAATCATAAATAACAAGAAGTGTAAAAGAGGTTGAACAGTTAAGCTATTTGTTATATAAACTCATACGTTAACAGTAATGTTTTTCTTTGTATTCAAGCCTGATCTTGCTAAGTTGAAGCAGACAGTTACGGAAGGACAGGGTGGCTGTAGGTACTTCTGGGAGATGGCCGGGTAGTTAAGAATGTGTTGGCCAACATGGAGATGGATTGGGGATTTTTGAGAGGAGAGGAAGCATCTGTGAGGTTGCTGGGAAATAGGTTGAGGTATTTTGTGGCAGTAGTTTTGTTGACATGGGTATTGGTCCATGCGTGCTAGCAGAGGTCTGCTGAGGTATGTGAGGTGAACTGCTCTTTGTCTGCTGTTCCTTCATATTCAGTCTTTTTGGGCTTGTCTTGGTGCAGGCATGACTTCATTCCCAAGAAAAAAGTCCTTTTTCCCAGTTATTATATAAAGGCAAAATGACTAAGTAGATTTTTGTGAGCTTTTTCACTGAAATTCATACCTCAGCTGGGATAGAGTCATCCCCAGAGAAACATTTTTCACAATTCTCTAAGCAGCTGAAGACAAGGGATATTGCAGAGCAGAGCATCCACTGCCAAAGAAGTGTCATAATGCACTGACGTCAAACACAGTCCAGCACATTGGACATTGTCTTGAATTTGTATTTGTTTTAAAGAATTTTCCATCCAAAATTGGACACAGGCTGGGAGAGTCAGTTTCTTTTTCCACTTCTTATTAAGGAAAGTCATGTTTCTTTCTCTACTTCTTACAATTCTCTTACCCACTGCTCTCAAAGTTTCTTGCTCTGGTTGCCCATGTCCATTAGTCACTACTGAAACAGAACCTGAAAAGAGTCAAATCAGAACTCCCCTTAGAGAATGAAGTTCCAGTTGTGTACTTTGTTACTTTGTTTTAGCATAAGCTTGTTGAAAACTGACCTCATTCTCTCTTTCTCTCTCTCTCTCTCTTCCTCCATTGCTCCTGTTGATCTGTAGAGGACTGGTCTGCTCGCACAGATCACATCCTGCAACAATGATTCCATATTTTCCCAGAAATTTTTTCTAACTGAAAACATGAAATTGGAATTTAAGGTGAATTTTATGCTGTTTCTTCTCCAGTTTGTGTCAGTAAGGTATTTTGGATGTTTCCAGCTCATGTAACCATCCTTGATAGCTGTTTCTGATGCTGGGCTGTTGCAGGAAAAGTCTTGGGTACCAAAATCTGGCTTGAAATATACTGGGACAGAGACAAGGTGGTGGACAGAATGGTGGCCAGAAGCATTCCTTCCCACATCCTGGCACCGCATACCCATCTTTCTTTTCTTGCAAAACCTGTTGGCACACAATTGATTGCCTGGCTCTTTCTCGTCCCAGATGTGTACAAGAAATGATCAATGCTAAAGGGAATTCTCTTCAAATTTTCATGAGCTCAATTTGCACTTCGGCTGTTATTTCAATTGGTTGTATTTTTGTAACCTCTTTTATTTTTGATTGATGGTGGGTTTTTTTTTTTGTACCCAGGAAAAACTCTTCATTGTCAATGAAAGGCATAGGAGATTGGGACAATGGCCATGAGGAGACACCTAAGAGAAAGCTTCCTTTTGGTCTGATGTTCAGTCAATTTCTGTTCTAAACTTTGGAATATTTATGAACGTTTTCCTTGAACTGTCCCTTTTTTCTCATTTATCTTTCCAGCAGGAGCAGTGCTTTAATTTGCCACCAGGAGCTTTTCCCCTCTTTTTTTGTCTTTTCTTGGTGAGACTCTGCTGTGTTAATTTCCTCTCTCCTTTTCAGTTTGCAGAATAATTAATAATGAAAAGAAGAAATTGGTCTTCAGCACAAGAGTTCATTAAAGTAAAAAGAACATTCTTTTGTTCAGTTTGTACTGATCCTGTGATTAAACTGCCTTTAGTACAGGCAATAAATAACCCTGTTAATTTCATGTGAGTAATATGATGCCCTCAGCATTAAGATATTTTAAATTTCACTTAAAGTTTATTTAGTTTAACAGAAGTGAAAAAGTAAAGCATTTGCGTGAAGCACTGGGATTTTAAATTTGATATTCCATGCTATTCTTAGACACTGAAGTGAGACAGGTCAGTTATGTTTTCAACCCTTGGTCTGTTCTAGTTTCTGGGTCTCATATACCGGATAAGGAGAGAACTCCTGGGTTTGTGCCAGCTTTTCCTCCTATGCTTTTTTTGAGAATCCAGCATGATTGTTACAGAGTGCTTCAGGTGGATTGAGGTGAATCAAGTTTATACTTCTTCCCTATACCAGAATCAGGTTTTGTGTGCTTTCATTCTTGTTTTTGTCCAGTTGCCCCCCAAGCCCCCCAGTTATGTTAAACACATCAATCAGTAAAGTTTATCACCTTCTTTCTGACATGGGAAATGCAAGTTGTCCTAAGAAATCCTGTCAGCTTCAGCAACCACTAAAAATTTCCTCCTTCCAAGTGGACCCAGATCCCAACATCCATCCTCTAAAAGTTGCTTTTCAGTAAATGTCGCTTGGACATTAACCCCTTGAAGCTCAGCATTCAGGAGTTAACACACACTGGTGGAACTCAAGACTCCTGAGGGAGGGAGTAGGACATCTCTTGCTCTGTGACAGTCACTCATGGAAGTGAGCTGCCGTTTGGGAGCTGACATTAAACAGCATCCTGACGGGCTCCAGCTAGATGGCTGGGGCTACACAGCTGCCTGGAGGGCTGCTCAGTGCAGATCTGAGCAGAGGAAAGGTGCATGGAAATTCATGCTGCAAACATCAGAAAGCTCATTTTTCACTTTTGAGGCAGGTTGGCGGGTTTCAAAACATTACTGGCAAAAGTGAGCTTGAGAATCTCAGGTTGTCATGTGATTTATGGGGTTACCTTCCCAGCAGAAAATCTCACAGCCTTCCATGTCGTGTTTTTAGGGCTGCTGGTTCTTGTCACTTCTAGAAGATGTAGGTGATATCCTCAAGCAGGGTTTCAGATGTGATGGCAGCTGGAAAAACAGGGAAAGATTCAGACTGGGAAATCACTGACTCATTTCAGAACTAGTGACAAAAAAGAAAAAGCATGTTTAGATGCCATGACCCTATGCTGTAAATTTATTCCTGGATAGCAGTTACTTGCCTGTTGTACTCGTGTCCATTTAAATCAGTCTGTTCTTCAAAGTGAACACCCAGGCTTTGTCCTTGCCCCATCCTGTTGTTGCCATCTTTTATGGCAGTGTTGGGAAGCAGGATCTTGTGCCCACTGAAACTGCACATGCAGCTCTTGTTGGGAGCAGAGTCTGGCCTGTCATGTAGGGATACAGGGTCCTGCACACTGTTATCAGAGGCAGTGAAGGTGCCATAGGCCAGCCAAAATCTTATCTCATAACTGGCTTGGGTCCCATTATTTCTACCTAGTTCATTATTTCTACCTAGTGCATTATTTCCTAGAAGAATATATGAGGGAGGATGCCAGGTGATGAACTGAGGTTGTCCCCTAATGCCAGTCACTGAGCTGAGGAACTCTGAAACCACTCTCAGGATTTGTTATGGGACAAAAGCTGCTTATTTTTGTCAAGATTACTGCTGAGCAGGAAGATAGGAATGGGTTAAATTCTGCTACATGATCTGCTTTTAATTGTTTGTTCTTGCTGAGCTGAGAGCAGTGAGACTTTGATGTCAGCATCAAAGGAGTGGAGGGTTGCTCTACCTACTCTGCAGTAAGGGAAAATTGACATCCTAGTGCTACTTTTCTCTTAAAAAATGAATATAATACCTTCATGTCTGAGAATCCTAAAACAGGCATGCCAGAAACTCCTGGGCATGGGTCCAGTAGTTGCATGATTCTCAAGCCTGCTTTTTTTGTGTGTGGTAGGATAATTTCCTGTGGCTGTATATGTGTATATATATATGTGTGTGTGTGTGCATGTGCCTATATAAAAACCTCACAAGTCACGTTCTGCTTGAGGGATCTGAGCACAGGAGAGTCTGACACATTGGATGTCCTGTACCAGCAGCTGACCTCACGGGACAGACCTTGCTGCTGGGGAGGAAGTGCAGGCACAGTTGCAGTGGGGACCTAAGCCCGGGTTGTGGCTGCATGGGGTGCGGGAGCCATGGAGATGCTGGGCTGGGCAGTGCGGGCACTGCCTCCCGGCCCCAGGTCTGCATGTGCAAGAGGTGCATGTTTGGCCTCTGGCTGCTTCTTAGAGACTTGCAGGATTTTTGGGACTCTTACTGTCTTCGCTGCTCAGACCAACCTTCAGCATTTGTAGTTGTCGCTGAATGGCTCCTTCAGCACAAAAGGATAATGTGCTGTGGTACATTAAAAAGAAAAGCCAGAGAGTGGGTAGAAATTGTCATTTCTTTCTAGATGACAAGTGAAAATATCAAAGAGGAAAAAAAATGAAGCGATGCATGAACAAGCAAGTAATAAGAATGAAAGGCAAAGGATACTATCAAAAGTAATTTAAATTTAAAAATTAAAAAATAAATCCACTGGCCATGTTCTGTTAAAACACAGTTTTGCACTCTGTAGGTATATCGGGCTTTTTTCACTCTGCCTGTGAAGCTGATAATGGATTTTGTTTTCCATGTGTTGCTCTTTATATCAAAGGAAAAGCATAGGTATTTTTATTAAATGCAGCCTTAGTACATTTAATTAGAAATAAAGATGGGATGAGGAGCAAAATTTGGATCTAAATTTCTCCAGAATTTGTAAGTTTGAGTGTGACAAGTGGAAGCGTCTCTCATTCCTTGTGTCTAATTAAAACAGTAAGACGTGCTAATTTGCAAGTGTTAATTTATTACTGTTATGCTGTCTTCCCCTAAAATCATTGAAACCTACTAGCTGGGTTTTCATATTTAGCATATTTGAAAGTAGGAAGGCTTTTAGCAGTTGCAGCATTTTGGCAAAGCTTTCAGGTGGTGACTTTTGTAACTTTGGGGTTTAACATTAGGCAGTCACTCTTCAATTTGCTTCATTTCTAAATGGGACTGCTCTCGTGCTGTTTGAGGTTTGTGGTGAACATCCTGGGACAGTGAGGTTATTCTCAGGCACAGTTGGTTATACAGCACGTTCTTGCCTTCCGTAACACATGTATGTACCACCTTCTGCAATTTCACAGAACGGAACAGTGGAACAATATTAGGCTTCTGGGCTTCTGAGAAGTTTTGGAAGCTTGTTACCATCAAAGGAGAATAGTATTTGCATGCAGGGAGGCTCAGGAAACTTGTCAGGTAATGAACCCTTCATTTGTTTGCTGTTAATGGGCTATTCTAGGAAGATGTCTAAGTAGGGAGGTCTCTTGAAACCTGTGAGTAGGCTTGTTGAAACTGCTGCTTTTGGTTTGTGTGGTTTTAGGTGGATTTATTCTTGTTTTGTTTTGATTTTTTGTGTCGTTGTCTTTTCTGTTAAGCTTCAACAGAAATATTGAGGATAGGATAGGATTTGGATCTCAGTTTCTGCAAGGAGAAACTCAAGAACTACTATAGGTGTCTGAACTGTTGTTTAGCATGAAGTTCAGCACAGGCTTAAATAAATACCTCTTGGAATCAGCTCTATTCATGACTTGGTAACATTTTTAATAACCACCTATGTCTAGGACTGTGCTTCTCCTTTTAAGAAAAGTACCAGTTAGAAAGGACTTAGTTGAACATAGAATGAAGTTTGTCTCCTAACTCTACCTTCTTCTGAAATCACTTTTGTTTCCTTCATGTTGTTTGCGGTGGTGTCTCACGGATGTAAAACAGCTGTTCGTTAACTTTTGGAGCAAAACATTTTCAGAGCAACTGATTCTTAGCTTGATACAGATCTGGGAGCCTCCCGAAGGAGGGAAGGAAGGATCCAATATTTATCATATTGCTCTCAGAGCAGACCTCCTCTCCAGTTTTAGCCTTTGTACTTTCTGTGTGTTAGATGTTGCAGGAAATCCTAGTAATGCTGATTTTTTCCTTTTTTTTTTTTTGACAGATGATTCAAGAGAGCAGGGTTCTTATTGAGACGGCAGACACCACTCACGACAAGATTGTTCAGTGCCAGAAAGCAGGTAATCCATCTTTATTGAGCAGTTCTGGATGGAAGATGGGAAATAATGTGCCATAATTTACTTAAAGTTTGTGACTAATGTAGCATTTTTCACCTGGATGTAAGTGAGCATTCCAGTCTTTCTCTGGCATTCTCTACCCTCCTGAAGGCTCATCTTCCAATAACAATGCAGGTGTGGGATCAGACAAAAATACTCAATTTTCACCTTAGAAGCTGTTTCTCCATCTGCTCTACAGCTCTGAACTGTCTGACAGCATTTAAATTAGTCAAATGAACCAGAAAGGCATTAAAAAGAGGGGGGTGAGAAGGCGTGGTGCTTTAGTGGGTGCATTCTCTAGCTCAGTTGTTCCTTTGAACACAGAGCAGCAAGAGGTTTCTATACGCACAGGACCACAACAGTCCTAAACACTATTGTTTCTGATAGGCATTTTTGGATTTGGCAAGTGATGCAGGCTACAGCCATTTGCTTCTATTAAATATAAACAATGAATGAAACTGCTGTTCTGTAGTTAATACTGTAATTCATCTTTTTAATTAGGAGAAATTGGAAGCTGTTTCACCAGTAGCATTTAACTGATTATGTGGTGTAAGAGCAGAATGAAACCTAGTCTTTGCTCTTCAGCCATTCTGGCATTGTGGTAGCAAAGGGATGAGAGGCAAGTGGCCGTGTCTGGCTGGAGGTTGTGGGCCTCGTCATTGTGACATGCCTTGGCTTCTGTGTATCTGCATAAGCAGCATAAAATTCCTCATCCCAAAGCCTTCGTCCTCTGCAGAGGGTTTAGGAAAGGGACAGTAACAAGAAAATGCAGTACCAGGAGGGTCTCTAGATAGTATAATTTAAGAGCAATACTTTTCACTAAACTAGGCAGACTCTCAGCAGCATCAGCCACCTTTCTGCCCAGCTTGATCTGTGCACAGAGAGAAGAACCCACGACATTTGCCTGGGCACTGGAGTCTTTGTGAGCAGAAAATAGAAAGGTATAGAAAGTGCCACGCAGTACCATGCCACCACACTGATGTCCAGAGCTTCCTGCCCTCTCCTTCCTTCCCCCTGGAAAAAGAGAAATTTTTCAAGTGTGTTCAATTTGTTGCTGCATCCGCTTGTATTTTCATTTTTGTTTGCTTATGAGCCTTAACATTTCTGATTGAGAAGGCAGCTGGAGAGACATGAAACACTTCTCTGAAGCCGTGGGATTTAGAGAAAGGACAAGACTAGGAGAGAGAGTATCCCTCCCCCTGCTCATTTGCCAAACAGTTTGTTGCAAGTGTTACTCAGGCAAATTTTTCTGTTACACTTTCAATGTTGCAAGATGAAGCACTCAAAATTAAAAGGTGTCAGAGGTGCAATTCCCTGTGACATTGTCCTTTACCTCACCCCAGCTGTGCTTCCTTTGAACATGTGTTCCACCAGACCTCTGCTGCATAGCCTGTTTTGGGTTTGTGGGTTCGCTGTGCCTCAGGGTCCTGCTGGCTCTCCCAGACTGGTTCTTGTAGGACTGGTTTTGTTGTTGTTTTCTTAATATGCAGGCTCAGCCCAGTGCACAGTGGTCAGCAGCAGCTTGGAGGACCGACCCTGCTAAATGCTTTCACTGGCGTTGCTACCTGCAGCCTAACAAATGTTTGTGGCTCCCTCTCTCTGGGGCAGTGCTGTATCCAAGTTACAGATGGAGAAGTGAGGTCCAGAGGGAAAAATAACTAAAAGGATGCTGCACAAAGGCAGGGCTGTCCACACAGAGCTAAGATCCATTAGCCTTCATATTTTTTTCCAGGACAAAGCAAGTCATTTGAAGATTTTCTTTTACTAATTGAAATGAAATGATTTGTAAGTCAGTTGGCATGAAGCACACCTGCAAGGAAATGTTGCTTGGGGTGCAACTATTTAGACTGTTTTCCAAAGGATGTACTGCAGGAACTCCGTTACCCTCGACAAGCAAAACCTGTGAGTGGGTAAAGTTTTGGAATATAAACAGTAGAGAGAGAAATGTGTGGGGTTGAACAGCCTCAGTGTTATTGAGCTCCTGGAGTTAGTGCGAGGGAAGGAAAAACTATTGTTAGTCTTCCAGGAGTGCTTTGGGCAAGCTGTGCTGAGTGCAGGCTTGCCTTGGACTGTCCTTCAGCAACCTGCCAAGCAGCCTCTGCATCTACACCATGCAGATGTTCCCTCCATTGGCATTTCTTTGATGTCATTTCAATGAAGCTGGAATTTGTGAGTGACATTTACCCTAAAGTGTTAGGGGAGGGAGAGCTATGAAACAACTGGAGATGGAGCTTGGTTTGTTCAGCCAGGATAGGCTTCAAATGCTCTGGAGTTATTTAGTGCCAGTTTGGCCTTTGTAAGTACAACTTAAGGGAACACAAGTAGCTCTTTTCCATTTTGTCTCTTAATCCACACCAGACTCAGAGAAATGGTTGCATATACTGTGCAGATCTTGTGAAACTGGTGGGCTAATTGGATACCTTAAGATTTTTAATCTGCTCCCAGATTTCCTGAATTATGGTACCACTCCAAAGATCTGCAGACGTTTGCCACAGAAACTAGCAATGAAATGCAACAGGGCTGTGGTTGGAAGTCTCAGTTCTCCATGCTGCAGGGGTATCAATCCTGTGATTAGAGTTATGTGCTTCTGACGTAATTTATCATTGTGAAGTACAAGGGCTTTTCTGTATGACTGAGATTAAAATTAACGAGGAGATGTGCATTGGAGCCTGCATTTGCTGTGCTGAACAGGTATCTTCCACATGTGTCAGACAGCCTTCAAAGATGCAAAGTCATCAGCTCAAGGAGAGTGACAAGCGACTGCCTTTTGTCGCAGTATTGGCAGTAGTGCAGGCTGCAGGCAGAAGTGCTGGAGGAGTGTCTGTGTGGGGACCAGGGCTTGTGTAGAGCCCCAGGACCGGCAAGTAGAGCCACAAACCAAGTGGAAACACAGCCCCAAAACTGTACATGACACCTTTATTCTGGAAAATGTTCTCCCAGGATGGAGCCATAAAAGGAAAAGGAGGGGGGGAAAGCACAGAAGGAGGTTTTAGGAAGTCCCAGCTGCAAGACTGAAAATGTTCACTCAACATCTATAGAGAAAATCAATTGTGCACTGAGTGATGTGGCAATCTGTATTTTTAGGAATGGAATTCCATGAAGAGCTTCATAACCTTGGGACAAAAGAAGGTTTGAAAGGAAGAAAATTAAGCAAAGCCATTGAAAGTTTTGCATGGAATATCACAGTGCTGAAGGTAAGCGCGGAAAGCACCACCTCCTGTCTCGTATTAACTTTATAAGTAAACCTTTGCTCTTTTAGCTCCTCTGTTTGTACATCTTACTAATTCTGAAGCAACATACTGTTCTTTTTTTAATGGGATGTATCAATTACCCCCAGTATTGATATTTATCAAATATATCCATTACACCTCTGATTTGGAAACTGTGAAGGGAATTTATCTAAGCCTGAACAGAACAGGAAAGATGGCTTGTGTTTGTACTATCAGGGACATGGCTTTGGTTGTCTGTTCTGCCCCATGCACCCTGAAAGTGACCTGTTTAAGGTCATTGTGTCTCAAAGACTTGTTTTGTAAAATAAGAACTTCCCTTTGGGAAAGGACAGGGCAGGAGGGACTGTCAAGAAAAAACACGAGGAATATATTGTAGATCCTGCAGGGTTAGGTTTCCAAAGCAGAGCGCTGTCCAAACAGCTGAAAAGGGGATTTTCATCCCTTCATGCTGGCTGTGCAGTGACACACGTTGGGGTGAAGTGGTTACTCACTGGGCTTTAGCTGCTGGTTCAGTACCAACCAGCCACAAATTGTCATGGTAGCTGTATGACTGAGCCTGGGTGAAAACAGCTAGGGACAACCAGAGATGGAAAGAGGAGAGGATTTAGTGCAGCCACAGCAGAAGACAAGGAGAGGACCTGAGCCAAGCATTCAGGTTGTCAGCATTCAACTCCCACCTTTCACAGCCTCATTGCCCAACTTGCTCTGATAGATCACACTTCCCTTCTCTGTCCCTACTGCTCCCTTGCTCCAGCTCCCAGGTTGCCCTGTCTGGCAGAATCTCCCTGTGACCTCCCAGTGTCTTTCCTTTTGCTGAAATCCCAGAGCAAGCCATCTTGATGAAAGGGAATTTTTACTAAGTTCCTCATCAAATATACCCCTAAATGTATCATGCAAGAGTAGCAGGAGATGCATGCATCAGCATTGTGCTGGAAAGAGCACTAACATATCTTGAGCAGGAGAGGGAAAAAGGAGCTGGGAACAGAGAGGCTGAAGGGCAAAAGTGTGTGGGAGAGGCCGTTAGTGGTACAGAAGGGTTAGAGAAGACCTGGGACACCTGTGGTTTCTTGCATACCTTGATTCACTGTGAGAGAGCGGAAAAGTGAGTAATGGAGTCACTGTCAGCTCAGTTAATAGGACCTCTGATGAAAAGTCAACCTTAGAGACTTAAACAGACAACCTATTCCACACAGAGCAATTGAGGTTAGTAGCTAGAGTCCCCCCCTCCCAAAAAAAGCACACTAGGCAGTTCTGAACATTAATCTGAATACCTTTAGCTGTGTTAGGTAAAATAAATGTCTCATGATCAGAGTCACTCTAAATGTTTTGATTTTTTTAGATGTTTGTCAGATGTGAAGTTTGTACCTCTGAGGGTGACCTGTGATTAATGAAAGTACAAGTAGGGTATCAGAGAAACATTTTCCATGAAAAATAATTGCTGCCTAGCACATATTGTCAACATACTGAAGAGCTTTTAAAACATCTAGTCAAGGTCAAGAATAATTTACTTGTTTCACTTATAAGCCACAATTTCTTTTCTATCTTTCTCATACAATAAAATATTAACAGAGTTTGTGACAACTATCCATGAAATGCACATGAAGCACTTTTTCATTCTGACTGAAGTCCAACTCAGGAATGACATTAGAAAACTGGGAATGAAGTTGTGCTTTGGGTGTGAAGTTGTGCCTCAGGTGCTTCGATCTCTGATATGAGACTAGTAGTAATTGTTCTGATTTGTCATCTTTTTTTTCCTTTTTTCCCTTAAAAAATCCTGCCTTTCAGTGACCCTGCCCATAACAAACCTGCATCTCCTCTTTAGCACTGAGTCCTCTCAGTGCTGGTGAGAGCTACTCAGGAGGATTTGGTGGGAAGAGACTGACAACCCTGCCCCACTCAAGCCATAGGTGTCCTCCCTATATCCAGTGGCAGGGTGGACACTAGATGTTGGTATAGCGTTGTAAGAAAAGGAAAAAAATATCCCATAACATCTCACAAATGCATCAGCTGCTTCACATGAGGTAGGTGAGTGAATGGCTGATGAGAGAAAGCCTCTTTGTGTGCTCAGGTTTGTTGGAGGCAATTACATCATGCAGCAGGAGTCAGTTTATGTGAGGTGCCCGTGAGCAATAGCAGGTATTATGTTGTGCTTGTGCTGTGAAATGATTAATAGTCTTTTCCTAGGCTAGTGAAGCCAAGGCATATTTAATTAATGTGTTTCTTTATAAAGACTCATTGCAGTAGTAAGCTTTGAATAAAAGAGGAGATGCAATAAGAAATTGCCACTGGCAAAATCATTAAATAGCTACAGAGTGTAAGATTAAAGTGTATTTTCTAAAAATCCTAACTGTGGACATTCTTCATGTTTAAAAATGCCCTGGGGTACTTTTAAGAGGTGAATCAAAATAGTATGTCATTTTCTTCCTTAGTTTATATAAACTTAATTACATATTAGTAATACCCACTATAAGGACAAACTGTTTGCCAGAAGGTAAAAATGTCACTAAGAACATGGATGTTATAACTTGGTGACAGTCTAACAAGTCGGCTTTGACATCAATATTTATAAAATGTCACATCTTCCTCTTTGGTTCCATGTTGTGTAGAACACTGTCAGGCTAACAGTCAGTAATACTGAGAGGCATAACTTAAGTACACTGGAGAGAAGAATTGTGCTCTCACAGCAATATTACAGGAAAGGCTATGATCCCAAATTTAGTCTCACTTCCATTTTTATTTCCATGCAGCACCAGCTTTGTGTTTTCATTTTCCTCTCTGTATTTAATTGAGTGCCAGTAGAATGCAAAGGTGGCAAAAGAAATTTTGTGTTTACCCCCACACAGGGACCATGGTGTTAGGAACCCTTCATTTCACCCTACCAGGCACACAAAGCTGCTTAGCTGAGACAGCTGTTGTGGTCTGACCCTCCCTTGTCACAGAAGGTCATGATTCATTTCCGTGATTCATTTTCATGAGGTATTTCTTGTTTTTAAAGCAGGTGACTCTTCATTTCCCAGAGCAGAGGCTTTTACGTGGGTGCGTGGGCTCGTGCTTGTTTCTCCCCAGACGCTGGTGCTCCTCCTGCCTGCCTGGCGAGGCCACCTCTGCTCTGGTTCCTGTGGCTGCTTTTGCAGTGAGCTCCTCCTGCCTGCGCTAGGAGAGAGGGGAACACCAGAGCCTGGAAGGCAAAAGCTGAGAAGCCTCCTTGGGGCAGTTCTGGCCTTGAGCTGATGAGTCCTCCTGAGAGCTGGGACATAACCCCTGCCCTGCCCTCAGTGCCACTGTAGAGCACCGGGTGGTTTTCAGGTCAGGTACACTCACATGTGGGTGATGTCATGCAGAGCCAGCTCGGGTCTGCTCCTGGCCATCTTGGCACAGGACAGAGCCAGCTGCCACCTCTCCTGGGGCTCTCCTGCCTACTCTGTCTGCCTCTCCCATGGGATCTTGTACCAAGCATTTTGCAGTAACTGAGGCACTCTTAGCACCTGTCACATGTGCAAACCACTGATTCAATGACTGCTATATGAGTTTTTGGGAGTGTTTGGGGGGAAAAAAGTTGTAGCCTGCAAAACTAGTCTCCTTACTGAGGAAAAGCTGTCACAGACTGCCAGGAGGTGTTTACTTGAGCAAAGAAGTTGGGATCTGCTGGAGTCCCAAGAGCCTGGCCAGAAAGTCAAACAAAGTTTGAATATGTTGACTGTGGTTCAGATTTATTGCTCTCACACGGACATGCTTTGACTGTCTGCAGATAGATTTTTCTGGGCTATTTGTGCTTTGGTGGATAAGCACATACAAAGTCTGGAAACAATACCACAAGGTACTTGTATGTTGATGGTAAATATCCGGATAGTTAATATGCCAACATACTGGCTTATTTATAGACAAAACATGGGAAAAGAAGATAAAGTGGCATTTACTGTTTTGGTCTTCTGCTGAAGGGCAAAACACTCAAATGTTTGATTCTGATCTGCTCTGAAATGCGCATGTGTTTTAAAATCTTTTTTTGCTGCTCATGATAAGATTCTGCCTCTGCTGTCCTAAGCCTGTCTGTTCTGTCTTACTAGGACTCCAACTGTTAGGGCATGCCACGAGACATCAAGTGGTTACATTTTCAGGGATCGTTTCAGCTCTCATCCATGAATGTATCTTTTAATTATCCTGCATTTAAATTAATGCTGATTAGATATATCAAGAGAAGTTTGCTGAATGCAGAATGCACACAATTACTAAATTGCTAATTTAGTTCTTTCTTTGGGGGAGAGGCATCCACAATTTTATGATGTGGCTGTGATCAATGTTAGCTCTGATGTAAGTGATTTTATGCAGCAAAACTGTGTAGAAATAGCACTTTTGCAGGCTGATGTCTACAAATGACCTCTTTTTTCACCACAGTCATTTGTGACAATCAGCCTTCAGTTGCTTGGAAGACCTGCAGCATCCAGAGCCCCAAATGTACACTTTAAGGCTAATTGTAGAGATAAAAGTGAGTTTTCTTACAGAGGTACATACAGACTACCTGGCCTCACCTAAACCAAGACAAATTTATCATTGCTATAAGGTATCAGTTTTCTTTATGAAGAAAAGCTATCTGTCAGACAGTGCTTGTTATTCTAAAACACCTTAAACACAGAGTTTCTGGTGATCTTTGGAAGAACTAGGTCCATTCCCAGCCTTAATTTAAGGATTATTATGGAGGACTATGGAAGTGTTTTTGAATGGATACTCTACAGTATTGTAAAATCTTGGGAGATTTATATGGGTCTTTTCACATCAGTCCTTTTTCCTGCAGTTAGGCAAGAACCATGGCTTTGTTCCTTGGCATGCTGCAGAGTGGACAACAGAGCAGCACAGCAGAATCTTAGGAACCGTATATGTAATTAAGCAGAATGCTAACAATATATTCTGCCACATATTATTTAATTGCTACTGAAGGATTTGCATGACAATTTATTCTATCCCCACAAAGCTGCTGCGTTCTATGTACCATATATTTTATTCACTGTAAGTGTCAGTTAGGCTTTCCCTGATGCCCAAGAATTCCTGATACCTTATCTCCCTCCTTTTCCTGGCATATCTCTGTAGATATAAGCACATTGGTGCTCAATTTGTGAAACTGCAAAAATAGATGGAATATAAGCCATAGTGTCTTAACAACAAATTCTTGTGATTTGCTGTCATCTTCTGACAGTGATAGTCCAGCAAGAGCAGTAGGCAGGAGTAGTTTGTGTGGCGTGGAGTCTTCATGCCTGCCTTTAAATGCAGGGCTCACTGCGTTATTCCATATCAACTCACCTCATGTCTACTCGTACCCAGATCTAGATAAATGTATTTTGAATGTGATTATCCCAAAGGCTCTTTTTCCAGAGAGGCTAAATATATTTCCTGCTGTCTTGTCCCCACATGGTTTGCATTTGCTTTGTTGATGCAGTTCAGAGTGGTGTTTCAAACTTTTAAATCTCTCCAGACTGTGTGTCCTGGCTACTTTTGAGGGATCTGCTGGCTTATCTCTGCTGGATCTGAGACCTGCTCAGCTACAGTGGAGATTGGCTGTGACCGAGTGGCAGATTTTACAAACATATGAGGAAATGCAGAGCTGTTCTGATGATTCACATAGTGACTAGATCAGCTTGGTCTCTTACACATAAACTGAAGGACAAAAAAGAGAAAACTAATACAAAACGGCTGGCTTTCTGAGAGTGCTAAAGACAAGGTGAGGAGGTCCATCAAGGTCAACATCCATTTAGTCCTGTAAATATCAACCTGCTTACTTTGAAGCAGTTAATTTAAAAGTAGAGGGAAAGGTGAGGGAGGAGGTAGATTTAGGTTTTTCTTTTTTGAGTCTGTGAAAGAGTCTGGAGGAGTCACATGGGAGCACAACTTGTTCCGAGGCCCTTTGTGTACTCTGAATGCAGTGGTGAGTGCAGTGGAGGCTCCCAGCTTCAGAGCTGGTTCCAGGGCAAGGCCTGTGCTCCTGGCTCTCAGGACAGGCTCCAGGGCTCTTCTGTATGTGGAGGTGTTGCAAGATTTTTCTGGGAGAGGGACTTTAGAGTCCTTCAAACGATCTTGAGTTACAAGATAAGGAGGTAAGTGTTGTGCTTCACATGCCAAGCTGTTTTGATCAGTGTATTTTGTAAACCAAGGGAACCAAACCATGAGATTATTAGGCAGGATAGGCAGATCTTTCTTGTACCCAGCAGAATGCTCTTCTCCACTGATTTGGCTGATAAAGGCCTCCTCCATAAATGGTGAATGCACTGGTTTTTGTCTGTTTTGCCCAAGCCCAAAGGCAGGAACCAGAGCTCTTTAACAGACAGTCTCCGTGGATTTTGTCAGTTGTATCTGGTGATGGAAACTTCTCAAGTTGCTTCAACACTGCGTATTAGGGTAAAAGGAGTCCATCAGGAGTACTAGTTAATCAGCTGGAATATCCTGTTATTCTTGGCCCTCAGCCATGCTGCCAGAGCATTGCTCCAGGGAGGATGTAGTGAGCGGTCTCAACAAGTACAGCGTGACCTCTCTGGGTACCTGGCTGTTCCCTGCAAGTTTTTGAAGCACTAATGGTGTTTCTGACAAGGTCTGTGTTTTCTTGGCCAAGGAAAATTCCGAGACACGAGTTGGATTTAGAACAAACTAAATATTTGTGTGTGTTTAAAATACATGTGAAGGCCACCCAGGCAACCTTAAATCTTCAAGTACCAACTGCCAGCAATACCAGGGACTAAGCAGAGAGCAAAGATCACCAGGGTTCAGAGCTCTTGATGACCTCCTTCATGATCCTGTGAGTTTCGTAGAGCATGAAGTCCCAGGATAGCCTGACAAAGAGGAGAGACGTTGTCCCCTATTAATCAGTTATTTCTGGGGTTTTGTTGAATAATGTCACAGCAGGAGTGTTTCACTGACTGATAAGGAATGATTGTCCAGACATTCAGATCAGGCAGAGTGTGTGCTTATCTGTCCGGGCACAGGGACCCATGTGGGCCTGCACTTACCTGCCTGCAGTGCTGGGGCTTGTGAGGAGCAGCACTCACCTCCCCACGACACAGCCCCTGCAGAACCAAAGCCAGTTAACAGTTGCTGTTCTTCCAGGGAGTGCACACAGTTTTCTCTCTTTTCTCCAGCCTTTACCACCTATTTGGGTACATAGAAAATAGGACTGGAAGGGCCTGTGAGAAGCTATGTCATTCCTCCTGCTGATGAATATTTAGCTGCTGTGGATCTAAGCTCTGCTCAGATATCTGGCATGGAAGGTGCTTGGTATGAGGCTGTACTGTTTTCCGTGGTGATACTCAGTACCTTGCAGACCCAGGGACCCATCTGGCTGCTGGGGAAAGAGCTGATGGCCAGAGTTGGCTGAGCAGAAATGTGTTTCTGCCAATTTTCTCACTTTGCTCTTCTTCCTTCAGCACCAGGGCTCTACTCCTACAGGTGTTTCACAGTGGTGGGTTTAGGGACAAGACCCTCCTGCAGTCAGTGTGGACCCAAGTGTATGACAGACCAAAAATGGAGGGTCACTGAAGTTTGTCCAGAAAGCAAGTACTGTGAGCTTCCTTCCTTTGATGTAAACATTTTGGGTTTTTTACTGCCATACAAAGTTCTGCAGTTCAGGTCTAAATATTACTCCTTCGGTTCCACTGGGATGGGTTTGTACGTGTGCAAACACACATGCATGTATGTATATAGGAGGTGAGACAGGCTATCAAATATATGTGCAAAACAACAGCAACTATGACACAAAAGGAAGAGATTAGAAAAGTGAAAGGCTGTGTGAAAAGCGCTGAGTGATACCTTTCTGAGTTCTTGAATTTGACTAAAATAAGCCAGAGATGGATCACAAGCAATCTTGTGATGTCTTTTATTTTGAGTGATGTGACAAATTGCCAAAAGCCATGGCTCTGATGCCAAGCTGCTGGCTGTGCACGCAGGGTGAGATGCATTGTGTTGTGGTGGGAGACAGGGACCAGGAGCATGTGGGGTCACCGTGCCTGGTACCTCTTGTGCCAGGGCCAACTCAGCAGCATGGGCTTTGAGCCCAGCTGAGGGTTGGCACGCTGAAGTGCTGTGCGTAAAAAACCACTTTTAGTGTCACTTCACAAATGGAGGATTATCAAGATGTTTGAAAGGCAAAATAGATGCCCAGCTCTCTCCTGGTGTAGGCTGGCAGCTCAGTGAAGCCCTCTGCTTGGCTGTCTGTCATAACTCCATTACCTCTCTGTGCCTCACTTTCATCTCAGTCTTTACTGTCTTCTCCCCTGCCTCAGTGCCCCAGTTGTATCATCTAAATCATGCCAGTGTGGGGGGCGAACCACCTGTGATCCCCACCCTTGATCTGGACTAAGCTTTGCATGGCTCTAACACTGTCCCATCACCATGATGCAGTTCCTGTGAGTTACCGCTCCATATTTTGTGCCACTTTTGCCCTGGGGTGGCTGTGTGGGACCTGGCCCTGCTATGCTTGTGCCTTTGGGGCAGACCCATCACAGCCTGAGCCTGAGCCTCATCTGTGATGCTTGTCACCCTTCTCTACCAGCCTAGCAGGGATTTTGGCACCTGGGTGTGAAGGGTAGCTTCTCCTGAGGGGGTGTGTCATTTGGTCCAAAGACTCTGTAACTGGAAAAGTAATTAATAATGTTCAGGTGGAATACAAAGAGAATTTGTTCTCTGAAAGCTGTTTTGAGCAGGAACAAGATTATCACCTGTGTAGAGGTTATTTGAAAAATCAGCAGGTAGGGTTACAATTTTCTTGAAGATACTCATCTTTTGAGGAAAAGTAGCTACTCCTGCACATATGTGCTTGGGCAGAAGTGCAGAACTGTGCTGGAAAGTTGGTACTATTAAGGGGAGGCAGGGGGAAGAGGAGCAGTGGCATGAGGGAAAGGTGGCTGAATGCAGGTGGTTCCCCACCAAAGGAGGATTGCTTGGGTATAAAAACTGGGTCAGTGTCATCTCACATCCCTTGGAGGAAAAGACAGTGCAGCCAGAAACTGCAGGTGGCACAGGAACTTAGGCAACTTCTGCCACCATCCCCTCCCTCCCCTGCAACGGTGACGTTTTCATCTGAGACATGGATATCAAAGACTGGTGTACTTGCAGTGGAGTTAATTAACACAACCTGGAAGACATGGAAGTTGGGAATCTAGTTTGTGCCAATCTGACAACGTGACCTTGTTCAGAGGAATTAAAAAGGCTGTAATGAAAGTGCAAGTTCCTGCAGAAATTCACACATTTCTTGCTTCTATCTGTAAATGGCTGTACTAACAAAAAATGAAAGCAAAGAAGCAGCTGCCTGTGTCAGGTGTTCTGGATTGCAGTGTAACCCCAGCCAAGATGCCAGACCTGCCCACATGTCTGAGGCAGCGAGGCAGTGCTGGGGGGCTGGGAGCCTTCGCTCTGGGCCCTCAGGTGACACTGGGTGAGTGCCCCAGGCAGGGCCACTGCCCCAATGCCTGGCACTCACCGAGGGGCTTGGAGAGACCTTTTCCTTCCTGGGTTGGCAGTGGCCCACACTACCTGGCCTGGATGTTTATTCATGCCACTGAAGGCCTCAGAGAGTGAAGGGCTCTGCTTCTGAGGCATCCATGGTGGGTCTCCACAAGGGAGCCTCCACCCACAGCTGCTTTCTGATTTGTTGAGTATCAGGGAGAGACCAGGACACTGATTTGTGCATGGCAAGAACATTAAGAGAAGATTGCTTGTATGTTGGTTTTTTCTGCACTTGCTTATTGTTAAATCTGTGCTGTGCCATTCCCTGGGAGCTGTAACTGGTACTTGCCTGAAACAGTTGTGTTTGAATGGTGTATGATAAGAGGTTTAACATCTTCTAAAAATTACCCTTGTGGTATATTTGGAGCTCCTTACAGCTCCTGTCAGCAGATCACGTACAGTTTCCCAGAGCTTACAAATGATGACAAGCTGACTGCCCCTTTTGTTGTGTGAATTACATGCCAGCATCTACAAAACCTGCTCCCTGTGGGGGAATGGGTGTCTAATTTAAGATAGCTCCTTGGGGGAGCTCAGGAGGCGATGAAAGCTGCCGGTTGCTTCACTGGAACTTCCTCCTCTGCAGTTGCTAAGATGGTGTTTGGGTTTTCCCTGGCACTGTCAGTGGCCTCAGCGAAATCCAGGAATATATTTTATAATGGAGCAGTACCTGGCCCTTGTGCTTGGCTGAAGCATGGGGCTGGCATGTCTCTGTGTGAATGCCGAGTCCTCACCTTCTCCCTCCTGAGCATTGATAGAAATCCTCTCTACTCATGTCAGAATGTGCATAATGCAATTGTTAGCCAGGACCTTTGGCTTCTTCTGTACTTGTGTGAGTATATGAGTCAGGAGAGCCGAACTCTGAATCCAGCAGACAGTGATTTGCTGGTACGACCTTCCCCGTTTCATTGTGCCAGTCTAGATTCCCTTACTGCCTCCTGACATTGAAAAGTGTTCATCCACACCACTGCATATTCTGAGGGCTGTGGTTGAAGTAAAATGCTCTTTAACTCAATGGTGGTATTGATTCATTTTTGTTGTCTGGAGCCACTAGCTGTAGAAGGCTGTGGAGCAAAGACTTCTGTGTTTACGTGTGTGATTATTGGCAATATGGGTCTGCAGGGAGAGCTGGGACAGTGAAAAGCCACAAACTGCATTAAGTGAAAGTTGTGGGTGTTCAGTGAGACCAGGCATTTGCTGTGCAGTTATTATCGCCTAGATCTTATGGTAGATCCTATAAGCCCTAAATGTGGCAGGCATTCCCAAAACCTTCCACAGGAGCTAGGGAAATCAGAGGCCCAAATACTTGTGGGTGCAAGTAAGCTTTACTGTAGGAACAATGGATTGCGAAACTGCTGTCTTGTATTTTTGAACAGCTACAGTCTTTTTTTTACCTGGGTCAGATGAATTCAAGTGTCAGGTGATGAAACCTGTGGGAGATAAGGGACACTTTCTTGTGAGTCATTTCCCCAGGTACAGGTGGGATCCATTTGTGGAGAAAAGCGGACACAAAACCAGTCATTCAGGTGGAGAGGCGGCTGCAGTTTATTTTTAGATCACAAAAAGATGGCATTTCTGATGTCAGAAAGGCTATTAAATGAGAGCAGTTGGACTTAGAGGAGTAAGTTAAAAATGCCTATTTAGTAGTTCTTTTCTCCAGTACACTCTGTGTTACAGGTAAGACACAGGTCTGGTATTGGCAGGAAGAGCCTGACTGATAGGCTGTGGTCGCTCTGAATAGCAGTAATAGAGGTGATAGTTGCAGTTAAGTTCTCACTCTGTTCCCTGGGTTCCCACTCCATCGGGTGGTGACCTAGGGATGCTGGTGTATGTAGCAGTGAGGAGGAGCTGAGCCACATGAAGGCACAGAAAAGCACCCAAGAAGTGTTTTTACGTTTTCAAGCGCTCGTGGGGTGGGAGTTGGACAACCTGAGTGGCCTAATTTATCAGTCTGGGATAAACAGGCTGGGACTGGAGGCTGCCAGCAGCAGCAGGACAGTTTCCTTCAGAGGGTAGCTCAGTGATCTGATGCTGGGTAGTCTAAACTCATCTTCTCCAACCCTCCCCAGTAACAGTGGAGGTATTATTACAGCCCCTGTATCAGGTTTAAATATTGAGTTCAGTTTGACTGAAAAGCCTCGTGTTTTCTGTGGCATAGTATTGTAATGGACTGTAAATTATTCTTGTTCAGTTTCCCTCACTGACACTTTGGGGCAATAAATTTGGAAATTAATACTACCCCTATCCTGCACCGCTAATTTTTGTGCTTGGCTCACTCAGTTTGCTGTGTGTTTCCACTCCCATCCTTCACAGAGGTTTCTCACTTCCACCCAGGCCTGTTTCTGACCCCTGCTGATTTTCTCCTCCCCTCCCAGTTGCTTCCTTTCAGTAGCTCTCTGCCTGCTGCGTCAGTCAGTGTTCTGCTTACAAAAATAACCCTACCCGCTCCTGTTTGTACTTGATTTCACATCTGCACTGGGAAGGCAGGACTGGGATTCTCCCAGGGGAAACAACCCCTGTTAGCATGTGAAGCCCATGGCTTCTTTGCCCACAGGAGCGTCTTTAACCACTGGCTGGCAGAACATGAGCAGAGAGGGTGGCTCAGCTCTGCTTTTACTGAGCTCACTGTCCAGTCTCACCAGCAAACCTGCCTTTGACTGAAGGGGACCAGAATGACAGGGCTGATCCCTGCACAGCAGTGAGGCGAATCAGAGCATTTGCTTAGGCATCCTGTAAAAACCTGTTCACTCCTAGTAGTTAGACAGTGGTTTGTGGTCTTTTTTCTTTTGGCACTTTACCCTTCATGCGATTTGGAGGCTTTGGTCTTAGCTTAAAGCTTTCTGCTTCAGCATGAAGTTGTTTGTGGCCTGTGCTGCTTGTGAACGAGTTAGAAACTGGCTGCCCACAGCTCTTTGTGTGAAGGGAGGAGAGGGGTCTTGTCCCCTCTGGGGGAGTAGGAGTAGGGAGCTTGGGTGGCTTCTGCAGATTCCCATGGCCCAGTCAGCTGGTGGTGTTGGCCAGCAGCCACTGCAGCAGCAGGATTTGCAAACCACATAATTGCTGGGGCATTGGTGCTTGTGGCAGGCAGAAAGGAGCAGACTCTGCGGAGCTGCACGTGAGAGCAATGCTGAGGGTGCTCTCTCCACAAACAGTCTGCTCTGACTGGCACAATTTGATTTCATCTTGATTAGATTATTTCATTTAGTATTAAGCACAGCTGTAGGTAGTTTTTTAGCTGTTATCTTCAGCAATTTAAGGAGAGCAGTGACTGTTTGTGTGACATTGCTGCAACACTCCCTCCCTCCAGAAAAACCCAAACCAGCACAGGTGTGTGTTGTCTTCAGTCAAAACAGAGTCAGCTCAGAGTTGGCCACTAAACCCTTTCCAGGTTCTGATGAGCTTAAGGGACATTTTGCTGGCTGCACTGCAATGAAGGACATGATTTTGATGCTAACTGTGTACTTGCAGCCTGTGCATCTGAGAGTCAGCGCAGAGGGCACCAGGGAGCAAGGGGTGCCAGCCAAATGTTTTGCTTGGGGGTTGCTTTTCACAGTTGTTTCATTAGCTGCAAAACATCTCTTTTCCTGCAGCTGGTCCTTTTACTCAGAAAAATAAAATGCAAAAAAAATGGTGCACCTTCTGCCTCATGTTTCTTCCCCTTGTTTTGTTTTTCTGGGACTCTCTGGACATTACTGGAGTTATCAGTTAGTACTGGCACTGGTACCTGTCAGAAACTGGGTTTTGTGACCAAAGGAGGACTCAGAAATAAGTGCCTCGACATACAGCTTCAATTTTCATTTCATGGCTGTGTATCAAAAATAAACAGTGCCCAAATTTCTTCAGTGATGTGGGGTTTTCTTAGTATTAATTGTCCACTCCTGGTCTCCCAGCCAACCCTGTGATTTTAAACTTATCACCAGAAAAAAAGGCAGGTTCCTAGCATGGAGGGGTTGACAGCCAGAGTCTGTACATTCGTGGCTGTGCTTGCAAACTGTCTGCCTGATGCAGTGCCTGAGAGACACACAGGCGGCTGAACTACTCAGCACATGGCTAAGATCAAATTAATGGCATTATTTCTGAAAGCAAATTCCTGCTGCAACACAGTTACAGTCAGTGTTCACATTCATTGCTTTTGACAGCATGATATAACGTAATTTAATTTAAATGCCCATGTGAGACAGAAGCATAGACATTTATTTAAAAAATAAAAATAAAAGCCCACTCTTTTTATACATAAAATGCCTGCTTGAAGGAATAAATTAGTAGTCATACAGTGCAGTTAATTTGCAGGAGCCCCTGGATTTCAGTGAAGAGCTCTTTTTAAAGATCAGTAGGGAAAGCTGTAGCATGAGTGCTTTTGCCACTTAGGTGTTCAAGCAAATGCTTGGTGTTAATTCCTTGTCAGGCTTTGGTCGAGGGCCAGTAGGGTTTGGGAGGGCACTCAACTGAGTTTGAGAGCAAGCTGGCCATGTGTGTCCTTCGCCTTTGTCTTGTTAGGCAAATCCTGTAAGAGAATTACAAACACAGGCCCTCGTTCCTAAGTTGCCATGGCTGCACAAAGCAGTGATTCCCTCGTGCTGGCAAGGCCAGCAGCCAGAATCAGAAGGTTTTCTAAGTATTTGCTTGTTTGGTAATTGCCTGACTGTTCTCATTGAGATTCTTCTTGTTTGTTCATTTCCACCTCCCAGGCTGCCCTCAGGGTCTGTGTTTGGCTGTGTCACATGATTTGGGAATATACAAGTGCTGAACTGGCAGTTTTCTAATTTCTGGAGAGCCTCACCCAATGTGGTGGAGTGAAGGCTGTCTCTTGGTATCCAGCACAACCATTTAGATTTCAACTGCACCTTTCCAGCAGCTGGAATAGAAGGCAAGAAGGCAAGGCTGTTCTGCAAGGGAGTGCCATACCAGGAGAGACAGACAGCGTTGCGTCTTCCCAACCTGTTCATGTCATGCCTCGTGCTTTGGGATTGACGGCTTGGCTGTGCAATGAGCTGTCACCAGCCTCCTAGAAAATTAAGCAGGCTCATACAGAACAGCTCTGTAAATCCCTTTAGGTCATCCTCTCCAATCCAGACATTTGGGATGAGATCCAAATGGCGAATGAAATCAGTGTAAAAGTTCTGGGTTTTGTGTGGGACAGCCTAATATTGAACAACTGTCAGATTGGTCTAGTTTGGGAGTTTAAATAAAAGTAATTAAAATCAGATGGAACTGGTTTTCAGGTAATATGAATTTTTTTTTAACACACCACATTTACCCAGTTAGCATCAGGCTCCATCCCTGGGTCAGAGTACCCACCTGCAGTCACAAATGCACTAGGTGTGTACAGCCCATGGTGTGTAATGGCATTTGAGCCACAAGTGAGTTTAACGTTTGGTCGGTGTTACAAGTTAGGGCCATTCTAATTTCTGCTTACTTTGCTCATTATTTATTTATTCTATTTATTGTAATGTATTTATTAATTTTTATTAACGTCCTCTGTGTCCCTTTGCTATGGTATCTGAACCCCTACAGAGGTATGTGCCTCAGACAGGGCTGGGCTGATCCACTGGTGACCCACATCCTGCTGGGTGCTTAGGTCAAGCCTTGGCTGAATGGGCTCTGTGCAAGTGCCATAATATGGATTCCTGCCCGCTTTCCCTTGAACTGCTAAGAGACCTTTTTACTTTTATATGAGACCAGGTTGTTTTGGAGTTGCCTTGTGAATTTTCCCAGCCATCTGGAGTAAGGCTGTTGTCCTCTCTCTCTTACAACTGGCTGCACTGAAGAAGAGATTGTGCTTTGTAAATGGTATTTGCAGAGATAGTTGCTCCTTGGCTCTTGTCCCAGCAGTTGTCCTTAGGTTAGGTGCTTGCTGGCAGGAGGCTGCTGGCTGGGATGCATCGCTTTAGGGCTATATGTCTTGGCGAGGCAGTGAAGGCAGTACCCTCAAGGCCTCGAGTGCTTCTTGCAGGTGTGGTTTTGTTTTTGAGACTCGTGCAAATATCAGATGCAAACAGGATTTTTTTCCCTGAGTAAGGAGTAAAACAGTTGGGACATACAGGGCAGTCAGGGCTGGTTCTGTGCTTCCTGGTGCTTTTGCTGGGAAAAGGAGCTTGGGTTTCTACCCGCTTACCCCCTGTGCAATGAGAGACAGGCAGGAAAGCCTGAGGCCAGCATCTGTATGGCTGATTCATGAAGTAAATGGAGAAAACATGACATGAGGAATAATTTGGGTTAGATACAGAATTAGCAGGAGTTTGTTCCTGTTAACTATCCATCTCCTCCTCTTTGTCATCATCCTCAGCCTTGTTCTCCTACGTGTCCCAGCTGCTGGCTGCAGTGCACTGAGCTACAGTGCATTGAGCAGATCAGCCCTAGAGCTTCTGACCTTGTTGCTTGGCACAACCCTAGATCATTTCATTTGGTTTGTATTGTGTAACCTTGTGTCAAAACTGCACACAATAATCTATTTTACAAAAGTTACTCTTTGCTGCTCTTGCTGACAGAGATTTAGCACTTTATATATAATGGTGACTGCCTTTCCCTAGGTGGATGTTTTCTTTTCTGTACATCTCCATTCTGTTCTCTGTGTGATACAATTGATTCTCAGCTGTTTCCTTCTTGCATATTATTGCTAGACCCCACTTTGAGAAATGGGAGAGAAGGTCTCTGGCTGTCAGTAACATGCTGATATACCTAAATGAGATGCTCAGCTTGATGTCTGAAATCACCAGCACATCCTGCAAAATGTGATGACTCAGGCCCCAGTGAGCACTCGGTCGGATCACCTGCTTTACTCAGTGTCAAAGTTGTTGCTAGTTTCAGCCAGGTAGAAGCAAGCTCTTGCATTTGATTCAGAATGGGTAAGTGAGAAGCTGTGCCCAAAACCCAGACCTTAAATGATGTACCAGTAGCACAAGGAATGCCATTTAAGTGCCATCTTTTATATTTGTGGTCTTTTAATTTTCCTGACAGGAAGTGAATTTCTGCTGTGCAAGGGTTTAAAAATAAATTTGCAAGTAACATTTGAACCCTGCTTTTCCTGTGGTGTAACTCATTTTTGCAATCCTTTGTTTTTCAGTGTGTGAAAAGTGATTATAGCTTTGTGTCTAATCTTTGTGTACAGTAATTTTTTATGCCAACATGTGCATTATGATCTCTGTCACAGAAAATAAAGCAAAGCTCTTGACAAACTATCTGCAGGTCCCAATGAAAAGGATGGGTTTTTACAGTCTGCGTTGATTCAGCAACACTATATTTTTGGAGCAGTCTGTTCTGAAATGTGAATGTATCATAATCAACTTCATATCAATTGTTCCCACATTTTACTTTGAAGGAGGCATGAAAAAATCTCTGCTTTTGGTAATAACTTTAACGTAATAGTCTAATCTTTTCATTAATTATTTTCTCCCCAAGATTACATTTTCAAAGCCATGTGCGATCATTTAATTGTGTGCCTCCTTATTAATATTAAACACAATTAGTCCTAGTGTGACACGTTGAAAATGCACCCGTTGCAGTAAATGCTGCCTCCACACAGCGTATCCCAATATGACAGCAGCTCTCCGGCATTTGGAGTCCCTTGGCACAGATTGTCGGTGCTGTTACCGTGCCTGTGTTGCCTCTGAAATGTGGAGTGGTGCGATGCTTGCGGCAGTTTTATTTGACTGTGTCTGGCTTTTTCAGCCGCCCGCTGGCATCCACTGGCAGCCTCTGGAGATTTTACTTTGTGATTAAATAGTAATGAAAGAGCTTGATTCTTTAAAAATAAGTTAAAAAATAACACTAATATCATGAGCATGATGTGGGATGGGTGTTAAGACCTCTGTTATTTGTTTGTAATTACTCAGCCCTTGAGGACTGGAGAGAAAAGCTCCCATAATGTGCTGTCAGAGAATGTGTCTGCTCAGGAGATAAGCAACTGTCCGCTTTAGCAAGCAGCAGATTAGAAAATGGCTTTCACAGCCACTGCTTCAGCCTCCCTGGAAACACGGCCAGTTTGGAATGCCAGGAAAGCCCTATTGCTCAGCATGGGATTTTCTCCTTCACCAGTAGCAGTGCCAGGTGCTCGTGTGGGGCACCTGTCAGGGCACTTCACTCCTGCAGGGGCCCAGTCTTGGCCTTCAGGGTCCTCCTGCAGCCCCTGGTGCCGGTGTGGGAGCTGCCAACACAGAGACTACGGGTGCTGCTGGTGCCATAAGCAGGGTCGCCAGTGCTGGGGGTGCCCACAAGAACCGTGTTGCATGGCCTGTGTGTTGCAGGGTGTTTCCTAGAAAGCAGAGAAATAGTAATTATTAATGTACATGCCCATATATTTATATTTATGTAGACATATACGTGCAACGTATATAAAAGAAATAATATTGTGAAGTTGAACACAAAATGGTGCCACTAACCTAATCCACCAGTCCCAGAATGGGTTGCTATTGGATATAGAGCTGTCATCTTGACTCATAAAAACTTTGGTATTTGATTTGGAAAAAAAACCAACTGAACCTATAACTATATGGAATTTGTCCCATCTATAGCCATTGCCACTGTCTGTCTAGAGCTACTAGTGCTTCTTAAAGCCTTTCATGGGTTGTCACAGGAACTGAACAATACTTAAAGCCATGTCAGATTATGGGTTTTCTAAGTAGTATTAACCTGTCAAGGTAAAGGTTTATAATCTTGCAGTTGGTTGACTAGCTGCATTATTTGTCCTGTAATGTGAATTTGTGCTGAGGCTCTGCAGTTAGGTGTAGTTAGGTGTATGAAACCTGACTTTTAATGTTCCCTAAAGCTAAATTAAAATGGACCCCCTTGATCAGTTTTTGTTAGAACACTTGATTAGTCTCTTCTGGCTTAATTCACTGTCCTGCCAAATGCTGAGTTTAAACTTTCTCATGAGTATTTATTTTTAGAAAGGCTGATGATACCAATAGCAGAAGGGAGATAGATGGATAGATGCTGAAGTAGACAGTCATGGTCTCTCCTTGTCTGGAAGAGAGATGCTTTGTTTGTAAGGGCAAGCAGGATGGCTCTGTGCACAAAGATGATCACAATGACTGGTTTGTGAAGGTTGTTTCAATGCAATCATGCTTGTAAAGTTTACTCTAGCTTCTATCCAGTATTTAGTTCGTTAAGGTGTTGACACAATTTTGCTGACATTCTTCTTAAGTGGATTATGCTCACAGCCAGTTTTTCAAAGCAAACAGATGGCTTTTCAAGCAGAGCATGCACACAGATTTTCTTTTTAATGGTGTCTGTAGAATTATGACAGCTCTGTCAGAGAGGGCTAGTTTGTCGTTAATTTTCTCATGACAGATGATTCAAAATCATTTCTGCTTCTTCGTCTTGCTCAAATGAACCAGCTGTTTAAAAATAAAAACCACAAGGAGACTAAGACATAAATCAATTGGTCTGTACATGAATGGAATTGCACTATTTTGATAAGTCCACTTCTGTTTCTAGATCACTGTAAAATAAGAATGTTTCAAAATATTGGAAGTGTGCTCAGGAGGCGTGTGTTTCTTCTTGGAATTCGAAGACATGCTGTGCATTGCCTCAGACAAAATCTGTACTCTAAATTGCCTGGTTACTCAAATGTGAAATCAGAATATGCATAAGGGAGAGCGGGTGGCTTGGCACTTTCACGTGGGGTGTGAAGTCCCTTGGCTTCTGGGGACTTCAGATGTGAGTCTTGGCAGGGCAGACTCAGGCTGTCATCCCCCGAGTGGTGCATCTAATCCCAAATAGCTTCCGTCCGTGCGTGTCTCAGTCCCTGGACAAACACACAGTTTGTGGGCCACCCTGAGAAAGATTTCCACGCTTTGCCCTCACCCTGGAAAGGGTTTGCTTCTTGCACTAAGGGGATTTTTCTGTTCTCGGACATGAACACACAGCACCAGGTTTTGGCTTGGAGAAGTTAAGGCTGCAAAGCATTGTCACACCGATTTTTCCCTGTTTGATGGTGAAGTCTTTGGTGTCTTTGGTTCTGTGTGCATAAGAAGTAGCAGCCACCCCACTGCAGCCAGCGGTATTTCATCCTAAACCCAAACTATTTAAAACTGCATTTGTGCAGTTTGAAGAGATGGAAGATGTATTGAGGAGATACACCCTTTTTAATAACATCATCATGTCGTTAATGATACATACTTTATGTGGTGGTGTTGTCCCTGTCACTACAACACTGGCACGATTCCTGTGCCATTTGCAGACAAGGGAGGGACACCAAGGTGGGCCGGGTGCTCCAGGCAGCTCCAGGGCTCTTGAATTCCTGCCTACTGTCTTTAACCATAAGCAAAACCTCTGACATGAAAGGAAGCTCACAGCTACAAGAAATAAATTGTCTGCTGCATAAATTATTCTTGTTTTGTTTTTTCACACCGTGCCTGCTGACTGGATCCCAAGCTCTTTGTCTGTGTATTCCCATAACTGTCATGCTGCTGAGACACAAATCCCTTCAAAAGAGCTTCATAGCAAATAGCACAGAGCCGCTCATGCAGTCCCAGTGCTTTTTGTTATTCTCACACTGAGTTGTATTCCCAGCATCTGGATGGTGATTTGCATCATTCAGCAGGGACAAATTCGCAACACCAGGAGATGAGGTAATCACATTCTCAGGCACAGGCTGCCATCCCTGGATGACGTGGTGTCCCACGTGGTTGTTTACCAGTGCTGCAGCCTTGCAAGCCACCATTGTTTTTTCATTGTGAGCATTGTGTACAGGGGTTCAGGCCTTGTGAGTCCAGTGCCAGGCGCTGGCAAAAAGGGAACTGTGCTCATCAGCGTAGTATAAATCCTTCCTCTTAGCTCTGGGGAAAGGGAGAGCAGAGATGCTCCCATTGCTGGAAGGTGTCACACTGTGACTCATCCAACACATCTGATTTGTTTTGAGAAGGAGGGGCAGTGTTCAGTCACCCCTCCAGTGAGCCCAAGGTCCTGCTGTAGTGTCTGTTGTCTCCTGTGAGACCCATCAAAGTACCTGTCAGGTTAGGTGGCAGAGAACCGAAAGGGACATTTCAGTCAGTGGAGGTATTCCTTCTGAATGTGAGTGTAACCAGCTGCAGCACATGCTGTGCTTCAAGCTGTACTTGGGGTGACATTAGGAGAAGAGGAGCTCAAGTTTTTACTGATACTGAATTTTAATAACCAGATGCATCTCCTGGCTTTTATTTATTTGTATCCTGTAGCTCCAGAATCTTGTTGCCTCACAGCACTTGAGGTATCAATATTGCGTAAATATTCATTTTGGCGTTTCTGAACCCCAGCTCCTTAATAGAAATTCCATGTAACACATTTTTCCTGATTGTTACAAATTGGATTGACATCCTGTTAGTCATCTCACGTTTACGTGCTCTGAGAAGATACAGAAGCAGCGTGTTGTTCGTGAAGTCTCATTCCCATTCGACTTCTCAAAGATCCCAAACAAAATGGTTCAGAAGGATTCACGGGAGTGCTACACAATGATGTGTTTCATGTGGGCACAGCTTGGCCTGCTCTGCTCAAGGCGTGCCCAAGGCTGGGTGACAAATCCAGGTGCAAGGAGGGATGGATTACCAGGGTCACACAGCTCTTAAGGGGCCCCTGGCTGGGGACACACAGCCATTGCCATGTGGGATCTGATGCCAGGGAGTAGGGACAGAGCAGTGGCATGGGGAGAGAGGTACCATGTTCCATCGCTGCCCTGTCCCTGGCAGGACCTTGCTGTTGACTGTGGTAGAGGAAGTGCCTTCTCCCGCAGCCTCCCTCAGTTCGGGTTGAAATTACCACCACTCCCAAGGGTGGTGACATGGAAGTGGGGGGAGTCTTGTGCCTGTCCCACCCTGTCCAGTGCTGGCTGCTGCCTTCCTCACTGTGCTGACACCAAGCTGCAGGAGGGGCTTCAGTCCCATTTCCAGGGGCCAGAGACAGTTTGAGACGGGACCTGTAGGGACACGAGAGCAGTATTGCTGCTTTTGGTCCTGAGTGATGTGTGCAATCCCTGACTCTTTCCTGCATGTCTGTGCATCCCCAGGGCCAAGGAGATCTCCTGAAGAACGCCAAGAACGAAGCCCTGGAGAACATGAAGCAGATCCAGCTGGCGTGCCTGTCGTGTGGACTGAGCAAAACTGGGAGCGGGCAGGCGGATGCCAAGGCAAAACGGTGCCTGGAGGCAATACAGGAGAAGGATACTGGAGATGAGAATGGGAGGCTGTGAAGAGAGGCAGAGCTGTCGCATTTGTCACAGATTTCAATATCTCTAAACTATTTTTTTAAAGCATTTAAAAATTCACACAGGACTGCCCTCTACAGGGTGTGATAGTATTAAAATCCTCACAATGTCAGTATTTTAATTCAGTTAATTTATCCAAGTTAAACTCTGGTAGTGAGATGTCTAATGAAGCCAAGCTGTCTGTATGCAAGTGCGCGTGTGTGTGCGCACATGCAAATCGTGTAGACACCCTTTCATGCATTACATTAGCCATTTGCTAATTTATTCCTTTGTCATCTTTGAATAGGCCTGTTCATTCTGAAGATCAAAACAAATTGAGAGCACTTGTATCAGTTTTGGGCTTTATTTTACTCTCCAGCTTTTATCATTTAACTTCTAGGTTATATTACTGTTATGCTGTTTAAACAAACAAACAAAACACAACAAATATCACTGACAGCTGTTCTTGTGAGGACAAAACTGGTGGTTTGCTGCAGACCCTGAAGGTGATTTTTAGCGAACAATTACAACCAAGTAAACAGGATATTAAATGGTCAGAGTTGCTAGGTAGATTATCAGTTTATTTGAGTTGTATTTTTTGCTGAATTTAGCAAAGTGCTCTTCAGGATACACCCAGACAGCACATACTAACGTAAGAACTAGCTAATTTAGTTTATTCCAGCAAAACATTTCTTACCTTGTAGATCTGCAAGACAGCTACAATCTTTGCTGATAGGCATTAACTTGAGTAGTAATGACCATAGCTAGTCAGCCCTGTAATTATGGGGAGAGCTGTGAATACCCTTCTGTGGTCATGAACTCTGAAGGTGACCTTCAGGCTGTTCTGAAACACCCAGTGGTGCCAGTATTGAAAGGAAGGTTTTCCAGATTTCACAAAATGTGAGCTTTAATGCAAGACGTGTGAGAGGTCAGGCCTTGCTTACCACCTTCTGCGTAGATGTTGGAGTCAGCTGGATGAAGCAAGCAGGCTCCAGCCTTATGTTTTTGTGGTTAAGAATCATGCTGTGCTAGAGATTTAAAAGCAGGGCTGAAGAACTGCTACAGATGTAGTGTAGAGAAATAGCTTGGGGAAAAACAGGGTGCCAGTGTTTTTGTGCAGCAGCTACAAGTATTCTGACACGTGTTTGGGGTAGTTCTGAGAATTGGCTGCCTCTTTGTGCCACTGTAGAAAGGAGACAGAGAATGTCCCGAAGCAATGCATCCTCATCCCTCCCGGTGTCTGGCTCATGTGTGCTCACAACATTCATTTCAATCGTTTAAGTACTGTGCTTGAGTGGAGTATTTGTGTTACCTTTAACAGGACTAAGCGTTTTATGGTTATAAAAAAGACTATATTTATTTAAAGCATTGCTTTTATTTTTAAAAGCTACTTTTTAAATTAATTTGATTAACAAATATGCTAATTTTCTGAACTTAACAAAAAGTAATTGCTGAAAGTTTGATCATTGGAAAATCTTATATAGCTATTGTGTTAAGTTATTTTTGACTTCTTAATAACACTATTATGTTCATGTTGCACATTACTGAGAGAGTAAAGCTATGAAACAACTTTGACCCATGATTTTGCAGTGATTTAACACATGATCCTGGATAAAGGTGGGTTAGAGTGGGTAAGTTGCTTGAGAGAAGGTCCTGCTCTAACAGCAACTGTGTTATTGCAAAGGTTGTTACTCAGGTGCAAATTACCATCAAATACCATTTCAGTAAAATTTGCCATACTTGTTCACATCTGGCCCTAAATCCTCTGTTTATCTCTCCCTTAGATTATGAGTGCGTATTCAGACTTCACTGAGGTCTGGAGAAGTGTCTTTTGTGTTTCAGGCAAGGCATAAAGCCCACATCAATGGTGTAAGTGTGCATGTTCACGTTTTGCCCTCTTGGGTTACCTTCCTGATTTCATCATGGGTTATGTTTATACAAAAACAACACTTGGCCTTCGGTACTTACAGTTAGGGACCATGGAAACAGTTAACCTGGCATCACCAGCTGCAAAGGATCAGCCTTTGGAAAGCATCCCTCTCAGAAGGGAGAGGTTGCTTCAGGAAGGGTGAGTGGCTTGCCATTTAAATCTAGAAATACCTTGATTTTCTCCATCTAAAAGGCTGTCCTAATGTCTGTACAGGAACTGCTGGCAAAATACTTCCTCTGATTCTCGGAACAAACGAACATGAAATTACAGAGAGAAGGGCTTGCTTTCTGTGCTCACATGTACTACCACACAGCTACCACACAGATCTCACTCTGGATGCATTAGGAGAACCAGAAGTGGCTGGATAGAAATCCCATAGCATGCACACACACCTTTCATGCCATGTTTACTATTCATGTTATGTCCTCTGCCAAGGCCATGCATTCTGTACCAAAATATGGGCAGTAGAGAATTTGGGGCACCCTGGATTGCCCCAGGCAGTTGGGACTATTCTTGGTGCTGGCACCCAGAACCCTGCAGCTGGAGCAGCTCCACCCTCCCTCCTGCACCAAGAGAGGGGCTGGCAGCAAAAGCTCATCTCACCTTCCTCTGAGCTGCTTTGAAGTTGCTGGGAGTGAAAGTGAATGATAAAGTGGCAGTTGGTGTAATAAAAATTCAGCCTAGAGGGAGAACACACGGAAAAAATCATATCCAGCATTAGCAACAAACACACACAGGGGACTGACTGCCTGGCCTTTTTGGGAAGTGTTTCATGGCGTGCCTGGCTTCTTGCAGTGGAACAGCAGCCTTCTCTGGGCCCTCTACTGGTACAATTTCCCTGATGTCCCACATGAATGGGTGGATATTATCTGTACCAATTCTATGGAAGTTATGTCAGGAAAGTGTTACAGGCATTTGCAGTTGTTTGCAGCGCAGTTTAACAGCTAGAAATCAGAGAAGCTCTCAGGGACTGGTGTGGGGAGGTGTCTGCCAGAAGGGAGCACAGGAGTGAGTCTACCTGGGTTCTCTGTGCTACTGAGTCGTCCATCTTTACAGTATTTGTTTTCCCTCTGTCATGGTCTCAACTGTAAGATAAGACTGATGATGTTTTCCTTCCCAGGCACAGATTAATACACATTGCTGGAATACCTGTGAGTTTGCTGTTGCTCTCAGGAGAACAACCAGGCAGTGTAACACCAGTGTCTGCCAAGTCCTTCTGCTGCTGGTGAGCACAGGTGAGGCAGCACGTGTTGGGAAGGGCTGAGCCACCACACACTCACCACTCCCAAGGGCCTCGGTTCCTCCAGGGATCAGGGATACCTTGTCCACATGCTTGTGTGTCTGGCCCCTACCAAACTGCACCTTTGGTCAAGCATGGCAGAGGGGCAGCCACCTCAAAAGTGTTAAATTCCTGCAGGTTTCCCAAGCAGAGATGAGGCAGGTGGCTCAGAGAGGCCTCGGCAGCACCTCCCGTGTGGCACAGGGCTACAGTGTGGCCTATACCTGTGAGGGGGACACTGGGGCCCAGGAGAGACAGGTGGATGCAGAGGTTCACTTGGATTTTGCTGCTTACGTACATTCATGAAGGAATCCAGCCATGAAGCACTGGAAGAGGCTGAATTAGTCCACCTGTTCACAGACCGGGTTAGTCTTAAATCAGCAGGAATAGTTTTTACTAAATTTCATGTGCTGGCATGACCAGAAGGACATGACCCCTTTCGCCTCCCTTTCCTGAACTCGGCACGAGTTAAAGCACCATGCTGTTCTGCTGCTTTCTGTATCATTTTTCATGTATTTAGTTCCCTGCTTTTAAAGAGATAATGCAAAGAAGGTGAGAGTTTTGTTCTGCCTTCTGAGATTCATCTCCCAAAATAGATTATCAGATAATTGCATGCATAGAGAGCGCTTTCCTGTATGATATTCCATCTCTTCCATCTCTCTGTTCAGACTAAAACATTAGGTCGTAGCCTCCTTGGCATCAGTCCCACTCCTACAGGGAATAGACAGCAGCCTCAGTCAGGGGACTAACTCAGGAAGCTTCAGGAAAAAAAAGGTGAGGGGGTCACAGGAGCAGTGTCTTCAGGTCTCCACCACTTGCTGTGGGGCTGAGCATGGTGGCCCTGGCTCCTGTCTCAGCAGCAGTAGGTGAAGTACACATTCAATAAATCCAAGATTTGGTTCCTTTTGTCCTCTCTCCCTGCCCTGGGTAGGTGTGAAAATCTGTCAATTTCCATAACATTGTACCAGTAAAGCTGTCTCCAGATTGCCACACCAAGCAAAAGGCAGTGTGTGCCCCCAGGCAGCTGGGCAGCGCTGCTGGGATGCCTTTCAGGGGTCCAAAGCGTGAGTGCTCTTTGAGATTATTCTGGCACGGTCCTGGCAGGTTGCCTTTGTACAGTCTCAGGCTGAGCAGTCTTGCATTTGCTTTCCACAGCAAGTCCCTGAAAAAATGTTTCCTTTTTAAGGTGATGTTGAGGGCTTTGTGAGTTCAGTAACCAAGATGTGACTGGCCAGGCCAGAAATGTGATGCAAGTGCTGTCTCACCAGCTGTTCCTCTGCAACAGAGTACTGTGTGAACATGCCCCTGATCAAACAGGTCATGTTTTAAATGAGGATGTTACACTCTTTCTGATTATTTGAAACACTTTGTGAATAAATTGCTTTTGCAGAAAATACTCATGGAGTAATTCCAAGAAAACATGCAGACATCAAATTCTCAGCAGACAATGCTTGAGTAGGAGACAGTGTTGTGTTTGACAGCTGTTTGCTGTGCACAGTCCACACCACCCTCCTCTGGGAATTGGAAGAAAAATTAATGATTCCAAAGGCAAGTTTGAGTTATGGATGATGTTAGAAGCTTTTTCCCTGTTAAGTTGCACAGCAGAGACTCATTCATTTATAAAAACATGAATATAGTAGAATTGGGAAGCAAATGTGATACTTGAGGCCAAAAGTGTGCATGGAGAGGAGGTGGCCTGTTGAGTGTGGGAATGCTGGGTGTGGGGCTGTGCATGGGGGAGCACTGGCCGAGAGCCCAGGAGGAGCTATCAGCACCCCTGCAGTGGCAGGAAAGGGTTGTTTGGCCAGGGAGCAGTTCGGTAACCAGTGGGGTTGATTTGCACCAGCAGAGGTTTGCACAGACCTCAATGAGGGCTGGAGGTGCGATGGCTGTGGCCATTTGTCCCATCCCTGACCATGGTTTGCTGAGGCTGTGGGAGAAACCCTCAGGGGACTGGAGAGTCCGTGGCTGCAGCCCTGGGACATAGCAGCATTCCCATCACTGGAGCACTCCTGGAGCTGGGTGGGCTCACAGCACTGATGGCACCGGATGCCAGCAGCTCGTCACTGTGGCCTGGTGGGTAGGAGTGCTGTTCACACTGTTCTGGCTGTAGGTGTCAATCAGTTTTAAGTGGCATCTCATTAAATCACCTCACGGCTCTGGCATGCAGAATCACAGAATTGCTGTGCTTCAGTGACATAATGTGCCACCGAGAGCATTGTAGATATTTCTGCTTGCTGTAATGTGTCAGGTGTTATTTTTTGTAAGACAAAACTAATCATCTCTTTTGATCCAGCCTGACTGCCTGTAGTTCACCTTGGTCTCTGAAAAGTATTTAATTGTAAGTTTAGAAGATGGGATGAGATTGAATGTGCTAGGTAAAGCATTAATTCTGTATGGCAGGTGAAAATAAGATACTAGATACACAGGATGGACATGAGGTTAGAAGCAGACAAAGACCAGGATTAAATCTGGCTTGTTTGGAAGCACGTATGGGGAGAACGGAGGATAGAGATGAATTATTTGTATGCTTCCTCAGATAGCATCTGGTGAACCAGCTACACATAAAGCAGTTAAAAAGAAGATACAAATTATGGTTCAGACAGCAGGAGCTGCTGTGATTATTTATGATGCTGATGGATGGAGAGGGGAGCTTTGCAGTTGCAGCATTAGTGTGCCCTGTGTGGGGGAGAAGCTGAGCTCTGCTCCTGTCCGGCAGACAGGGCAAAGTATGGGTTGCTGCTGTGCTTCGTTGCTGGGTTCTCCCAAGGTGGAAAGTGAGTGTGCTAGAGGGGCAGAAACAAAGCATTGAGGAACATACCAATATTGGCAAGTCCATTGCTTGCTGGTGTTGATGTACTTTGCCTTCAGGATTCACCAGCCCTGACTCAGCCATGCTTGGCTCGTTTGCAGCAGCCTTCCCTGCACAAGGAGTTTCCAAAGCCAGGGCAGCACAGCTAGAGCTGAGCTGTGCCACCAGCTCCCCCTTGGACATCTGGTTTGCTCCTTTTCTTTCTGTTCCTTGATGGACTCTGTTTTTTATGCAATCTGAGCACCAAGAAGGAAATGGTGCAGTGCTTTTGGGCAGGGCCAGTGGGCACCCAGCCCATGGCCACAGGGACCCTTCTCTGGGATGTGTGGGGCTGCCCAGGGCTGGTAGCAGCTCCCTGTGGGGCTGCTCCCTCAGAGACTGCCTGGTGAGCCCGTTTTTAAGATGCTCAGATCAACCACAGTATGAGGGGGCTCAGCTCCTACCAAAGCCAAGCTTTAATTTCACCTGCTGATGCTGTGTGACTGCATTTTGCTGGTACCTTGTCTGTAAGTAGCTGGTTACCCACACAAACTGCTCTGCTTATTCCTGGTGAGGAATCACCATCCCAGCTTCCCACTGCCTTGCCAAGGCAAGCAGTGTGTTGTCCCAGCTCCTGAGAGGGAGGGTGGCATCACTGTTTCAGGACTGCCATAACACTGTGGTGTGGAAACAGAATTATTCTGAAGGATTTGATGCGTTGGCCAAGAAAACCATCTAGAGGTGTACAGCAACAGGCAGCTGATGACGTGGCAGGGTACCCCTTTGTCAGATCAGCTGAAACATTTTGGAAGCAGTTGAGTGCAGAACTGAATCGTCATCAGAGCAAACCAAAAATGCCGACTCCATGAGACTGGCTCAGGTTTGCAAACTGTGTCTGAAGTTGGCTTGGACTTGCTTCAAGGCACATGCCCTTAGGGCAAGCAGAAGCTGATCCTGTGTTTCTGGAAAGCCTGCTTTGGTATTTAGGGTCTGAGCAGAGGCAGGATGTGTGTGAGTGACTGCCTGCAATCCAGCAGGCTGGGGGAATCAGCAAACCCAGGTTTGTCTTTTTTGGTTACTGATTCTAACTTGGTATTTCTTAACAAGGTGATTGCAATTAACCAGTAGCTGTGATTCAGTTGGCATTGCCCCCCTTCAGGTCTGGAGGAGATATGTTGTGTGAAAACTGACATTGTGGTCTGTCACACTCTTTGTGCATGGAGGCTGTTGCCTGGGGTTTTTTTTTTGTTAATGCATAAAGGTCATAATTACCATCAAATGAACACAAATATCCACAGGAAAAATGTTTCTACCAGGCATCAAATTAAGGATAGATGAAAGTCTCTAGTGTGGAGTCAGATGACAGCATTAATGAAGACAGGATGATACCCGTTGTGATTTCTCTCATTATTTGTGTGAATTTGGATGTGAAAATTGACTGAATAGTATTTATTAATGATGCGCATGGGAAAGAGGCTTAGGCCTGGTGAGGAATTTCTATGGGGTAGCTTTACACCTTGGGGCCTCTGGATCCCAGCTGTCCAGCAAGGAAAATACAGCTCATGCGTCCCTAGTTCCTAAGGGAGCAGATAGCTCTAAGACCTGCCCTTTTTTCTGGTAGGTGAGCAGAGCACAGATAATACTCTGAGCCATATCCTGGGGAGGCTCAGGCGCATCCCTGTGCGGTGCCCTCCAACCACTGGGAGCTCCCCAAGAGGGGGCCAAGGGGCTCCTGCTTGGAGAAGCTGCACAGACAGCAGCATCTCAGCAGCATCTCAGCCTGATGGGGAGAGCAGGGGGTCTGCTGAGCACGGTCTGGAGCAGCAGTTCTGGGCATGGGGCTGCCGGCCTTGTGCAAGGCAGGTGTTCCAGGCAGTTAAACCCTCTCTATTGTCAGTGCTGAAATAGGTATCTTAGGCAGCCATTTGTCCCACCTGTTTTAGCTGTGCACTTCAGGAGAGGAATAGTTTTATCCCAACAGTGCCTGTTTCATGCCATATCTTACAAGTATTTGTAGTAGAAACCCTTAAAGAGAAACCAAACTTTTATCTGCCTAAAAGACAGCTGGCTGTGACAGCTTGCCACAAGGTGTACACTTGCACAGTCATGTGTATCTCTGTGGTCATTTTTTGGGTTCTTTGAACAAGAAAATCCAAGGAAGCTGGTGGGGATTCAGGTTACCCTGCAAAGATATAGGGGCAGATGTTTGCATGTAGCTGCTGTTTGCAAAGAACAGTTTTGTCATTATAAATGACTGAATCATGAAATGATTTTGCACATCTGCAAAACCAAAGGACAGGGAGAATGGATGGCTTTCAGTCCCACAGCCCTTGTACTCATTTCCTCAGGCACTGGGGCCTGAGGTGGACTGTGGCACTGCCATGGGGTGACCAGCTGAGAGAACCACCTGTAACAAATGCCATACACTCCTATCCCAAGCAGGAGTCACAGAGAAAGTCACAGGGAGAAAATGGAGACCTGTCAGGAAGCTGAAGTGCCACATCTTATTTTGTGTGGTACTAACATTGCAACCTGGCCTGATGGGAACATGACGATAATCTGCAAGATACTGAAGCAGGCACAAGGACAGTTTCCTGAAATTTGGGAGGTCAGCACGGGGGATCCTGGGGCGTCTCTGCTTTCCCACATAACATATTTCAGCCCCCACAGTGAGGCAAATTAACCTTTTCCCTGGGACTGGCTATGCTTTTTTAGCATATCATGAATCCTCTATTTCCTGCTTCACTGAAAACAGTTGCACCTTCTCCTGGGAAAAGGGAAATTGATTGTAAGAAATTCAAAGAACAAAAGCTGAGCAGGTGGCTTTCTAGATTATACACTTTTCTTGGCAAGAGCTGCTTGTCTGAGCAATGTGCCTGCCTGCAAAAGAGAAACACCAAGAGCACTCTAATTCCCTGGGACAGGAGCAGTGGCAGCTGGAGAGTGAAGGCTCTGCAGAGTGAAGCTGAAAGGATGAATCTGTTTAACTGCACATCCCATTAAAACCGGCGGCTGGACAGAAAATTGCCTCTAACGGCATCTGGAATGGCTGAGACGTCAGACAGGGATTTAGGGCCGTTGCCTGTGTGATTATGTCTGCCAGAGAGACTCAGTGGGGAGCACAGCCCTGCCTCTGCCTCCTGCCAGGGCGCAGGGTCAGCCCTTGAGCACGGACAGAGCAGGGCAGTGGGGCCTGGCATGTGCCCTGCTCAGCACTGGGGATGATGCGTGGGCACAGGGGAGCTGCCAGAGGGGTGTGAGCAGCCTCTGAGCTCATGCTGTACTTTAGCAAGTGAATGTCTTCATCTTGGAAAAGGCACCTCAATCCTGTGAGGTCCCTGCTGAGTGTTTGGTTTGTGCCAGATGGCAGTGGAATAGGCCATAAAAAGCACCGTTTTTGTAGTGCCCATTCAAGGAAGGGAGAGTTTTGTCCTCTTTTCCTGGAAGAGCTCCTGTAGGACTTCTGGACTCCTGTGGTGGGACTGTCATTATTTTCACAGTATTGTACCCTGCAATGTTTCTGTTTCCCGCATCCATCATGTGGGGCAGCATGAGCTCCCTGGACGCATGAGGTACATGGAGACCGTGCAGAGTTTGGCTGATGGGGACCTGAGGTCTGTGGCAGAGCTGGGAACCAAACTTCTCCCCAGGAATGCAGTGCAACTGTTTGCCTTTCCATGCAGCCCTGTCCTCTGTGAACTACCAAGTCCAAGGTAAACTTTTAACCGCAGGGTTAAGCTTTTCTTTAAGACAGATGAGAGAGAGATGATGAGGGATAAAGGTAATTAATGACATCAGTCTGTCTTTCAAATATAGGTTGTTTTGTGAGTGATTGGACAGAAACTTCTGAAAGCAGAATTTAAGCAGGCATAAGATTAGCCAAGATTAGTAAGGATTTCTGCCTGGTAGCCTCAATCTAATGTCTTTCAGTTAGTAATCCTTCTTTCAGGTCAATGAATCTTCTTTTAAGAAGGAAAAAATATAGGTTATCCAAGAGAGTTCAAGAGTTTCACTTACCATGTGAAAGGGATTTAGAGCTGTTTCCAGCACCTAAACTGCTTCCAGCATTTAAGGGAACCTGTACTGTTCTCTCAGAGGAAGCCACAGAGACATCTTCTCTTGTGCTATGCTGATGCTCATATGAAGAGTTGCCCGAAAGTGCTTCAGTTACAGAATTTTCCTGGTCCCTTCATATAATGGTATCTGAGCTTGTCATTTAGGATGGGATCACATGCTTTTTTTTCTCAGAGACTGTTCTACATGGAAACCTCAGTGTGCATAGCCTGAGCACAGGCTGCAAGTCAGCAAAGTCTCTGTGGACCAATGACTGCCAATTGCTTCAGTGAAACTGCCCATGTATCACACTGATGGTGGGAGTTTTGTGCTGAACGGGAGCACGGAAGACCAAAGGTTTCCTGCAGCTGAAGCACTTTCCCACCATGGGTAGGACATCCCTGCAAAGGGCTCTGCACTGGCAGTGGTGTGCTGTGAGCTGGGCTACACGTGTGAGATGCCTTGTGTGAGCCTGGGGAGGATTGCATATAACCTTCATGATTGTGTTCCACTTCCCAGTGGAGGAGGTGAGCCAAAGTCAGGTGCCACGTGGACTCTCACTTAATGGAAAAGAGGCTTCTTTAACTGTAGATGAACTGATGATCTTCAGGTGACTTGGCCTGACTGAGACAAGAGTGTCCTTTCCACAGAGCATACATGTCATTTCATCCCATAGGCATTTACTGGGGTCATTTCTCTATTTCTCCTACAGGCTCAACCACATTCTGTTTATTTGCAAGAGCTGAGCTAATGCTGCAGGTACTCCCACCCTGCAGCAGCCATGAGGCAAAGCCTTCATTTAAACCTCACGGGGAGATATTTGTGTTAATGTGTCGGAAGTCACGTTTGTGAAGGGTTACAGTGTGAGCACAAGTAGTGGCTGGGACTCAGCTGCTGTGCTGTGACTGGGTTGCCTGTTTGTACACCGAGAAGAAACCTAAACTCCGTTTCCCAATGGTTGAATGGTGTTCAACGTGGACAACTAAAATAGCCCAGATTTGGAAGTTAATTAAGATCAACATAATTAAGGCTAAAGTAGTTGTGAATATGAGTTTCCCCAACAACATTTGATGCAGTTTAGCAAATTTCCCTTTAGTTCAGGCCTTTAGTTAATGGAGACTAAATTTCTTGTTTGACAAGCTCTGAGCTGGTAAATTGCCCATGGTTTCAGTGCAGCTCCCAGTGGGTTAATGCATGGCTGCTGCTCAGCAATGGAAAACTGGCAGCAAGGTGAGAGAACAGGGCAGGTGACTAAAATAAAGAAATCCCTGACTGCGTTTGTCAGTGTAATCCCTCATGCTTTGGTTGAGTTGTATGGCAGTGGTTCCTTTCGCAGCTCATCCCCAAGGCACAGACGATGTCTCCCACTGGAAAATCAGCTGGTGCACTGCTGAACTGGGTGGCAGTGTGAGCACAGCAGGTTATTGCACGGTTAGTCCCCAGCAGCCAATGTGGTGCTGTGCTTTCCTCACTCGAGTCTTGCCAAAAGGAAGAGAGGAGCACAGAGGTAACTGCCTAGTGGTCAGGGCTCTCTCAGCTCACCACCCACCACCCTGCCTGTTCCCAACATCTGGAGGAGCTGAGGAGACCCTGCCAAGCCTGTCCATCATTGAAGGGTAGCATCTCTTCCTCACAGAAGAGCAACCACTGAGGAGGCTGCAGCAGCAAGAACACAGCCTGGGGACCCGAGCCAGCCCATCATCTCATCGAGGGATGTGACTTCCTCAGTGCCTCCATACCCTCTGCCGCCAAGGTGAGGGCAGTATCTTCCATGCCTCTGTCAGGTGAACCTGGCTGCTTCCCATGGCCTCTGGAGAACACCTTTTCTTGCCCTCAGCTCAGAAGGAGGTTGGGGATAGCATAGATGCACCTCAGCCTGGGAAGCCTTACTATAGATTTTGTAGGGAAGCACATTGTTCAGCCTGGAGTTTCTGGGTTTTGTACATTGCTCAACCTGACCCACTGCTGAGCTGGCAGCCTCTCCTCTGTTTGCATGAGCAGCTGAGAGATTTTCTGTGTTAGGTGAATGCCCTCCCAGCTCTGAAGGGGTTGTTCATCCCTCTGCTTGGTAAGGTTTTTGCACTTGTATTTTCTTCCGAATCAGAGTTCAGTGGTACAAACCACTCAGTCACTGCTACTGAAATTCAGGCAAGCTGGAGAGCCCACACCACATATGCAGGTAAGGTGGTAAAACGAGCCCTTTCTATGACCTGTATACAGACAAGTCGCAGGAATCGGTTTCCACTCTCTCAAATCGTGAGGGCATGTGAATGACTGACTGCTGACTAATAGAGGGGAGATGAGAAGGGACAGGAGTGTCCTGGAGGCCTGGAGCAAACACAGTATGTTTTCATTCTGGAGAGAGTAACTTGTGCTGTGACTGTGTGGGAAATAAGGAGTGAATTTTTCACCTTGACTTCCAGATTGTACTGGTGAAACCTTCCTGGATGAGGCAAAGCTGAACAAATGTGATTAGTTTGAATCCAACCTACCTTTTCATTGTACTCTGATGCAAACATGAATACAAGCTGTACAGTGCTGGCATGATCTTCAGCCTGCTAATTTTTTCAATATTTATTTTACATTGTTTCAGATGCATTTCAGGGAATGTAATTTATTCACCATCCATCTGGCATCTTTATCTGAGCTTAATATTCATCAGCTGTTTGAATAAAATGAATATTTCACACTTTAAATTATGCATGCACAGTATGTCTGATGCCAGTGGTGCTCAGGCTCAGTCTGATGCTCAGGCTCAAAGACCTGTGCAGTTACCTGAGTCTCACACATTTTTTGGTGTCTTCTAGAAGGTGATGGGGAATTTTGCTGGTCTGCCAGAGAGCCATGCCTGGCTGCAGCAGACCGTGTCCTGTAGGATGCAGATGGGGAGGCTGGCAGAGCTGACCCATGCTGGGAGCTTAAGAGCCTCCTTCTTGAACACCAACCATGGGCCCTTTGCTTTCGCCTTCAGCAGTAGTGGGCTTTGCTGCTCCTCTCTCACCTCCATTTTCCCCTGGTTAGCAATTTCCTGACTGTGCTTTCTGGGTTTTATTCTCCCCTCTCTCTTTCTTCCCTTCTCCCCCCATGAGCATGGTGCTGCTCCCTGGCAGTTGCCATAGAGATAAGAGCCTTATCTCTGCCTCTGCTTTTCTCTTCTGCCCCTCTGGCTGAGCCAGCTGCATCATCCCAAATGTGCCAGCCTGCCCTGCTCCCTGCCATGAGAGCAGGCTGTCCTGCAGAATGATGAGCTGAGTACCCCTGTCCCAGGATGGATGGCCGAGCCACTCTATTGTGCTTCAGACTCCCAGGAAGTGGCACTGATTGGTGCAGTGTAGTGAAGGACACTGAATCTCCAAGTCATCCTATGGCATGACTGGACCCAGAGTTTCCACTGGCTCTTCCCAGCTCTGTGCCTTTAAATCTCAATCCACCTTCTACCTTCAAGCTGCCGGGACCCTGATCTCCTTGGGTGCAATGGCCAGAGTAGAGTGCCAGTGCCTGTGAACACTGGAGTGCCATGAACTCCTGCTGGGTGGGGTGTGCAGGAGAGAGGCAAAGAAGGAACAAGGGACATGACCGGGGTTGGTCCTTTCACTTCCCTCCCTCAGTGCCCTGGCTGTGACTTCAGGTTGCTGCAATCTGTAGCTGACTCACAGCAGCACTGAGAGATTCAGTGCTGATGACTGGCTGAGAGATGAGAGGTAACTGGTTTTTCTCCCAATCTAATCTCACACCCTAGGGAGAAGAGATCATGTGGAAACAAAGCAAAGTGCTGAAAGTTAGTGTCCTCTGCTGACCTCATGAATATGATTATCTGAAAGGATAACTTTGACTCGGCAGCTTTGTGCATGCTGTTCTGGGTTCAAAATGATCAATATGCCTTCAAGAAGCTTATCCTAAATCCTTCTGACAAATTATTAATAGAAGTAATTTCAGCAGTCAGACTATACAGAAAACTTAGACTTTTTCCTGTTCAGAAGCGTGGCTGCTGGGAATGCAGTATGCAAGATATTAATTTTGCCTTACACTTCCCCATGATGATTTCTGACAGAGGAGAAGCTTTGTTCTTTTCAAGTTCAGTCGACATAGCAACATGGCCACTCCAGACTGAGTTTAGATTTGATCAGGTGTAGATAGAGGTATGGAAGAGCCTGTATTTTCCTCCTGTGTTCACAGACATTTAGAGGAAATGTGTCTTTATGTGGCACAAATGAACAGAACAGAAGAGAACCTTGAAAAGTTCAGAAAAGGGAGTGTATTTGACCAATTTTTCAAGCACTGCAGGATAAAACTGGTCCGGCTTCCACCTACATTGGAATAAAGGAGGGAGATTATGAACTGAGTGATACTCCTAATGTGCAGTACCAGTAAATTGTTGGATGTTACAGAAAATACTCTCTTTATCACCTTCAGTAGGGCACAAGGGATTTAACTAGAGGTGGAATCACAGAGAGATGACTCTTCCCTGCAGAGACTCGGATGGAAGAGGCTTTGACAGGGTAAATTAGATGCAAGACAAAGACCTTCTGATCACAGCTGGTTTCAGTGGGCTTATTTGAATGGGAAAACTCTGAGTTGAGGGCAAACTCTGCCGATGACTCAGAGTTGTATATTGCAGTAAAGGAGTTGTAGGGTTTTTATTTTCAGTACTTCTGAGATATCCTGTTCCCTACTGACACCACTACTAAAATGTTAAAAGATCTGAAGGGATGGAAAACAGCCCACTTGTGATGTTTGCTTTCCTGCTGAGCAGCCACTAGCAGGGCAATTTTACCAATCAGTCAGAACCCTAAGAAAATTTTGCCGCAACTTTGTAGAAGCTGACTCTGTCCTTCGAAAGCGGAAGCATTGTGTGTAGAGAGCAGACTGACTTGGCCCTCTGAAGCCTAAAGCTGAGTTTGAGATATCTCATCTTGTTTTGGGAAAGTGCCTAATCCTTGTCCACTTCTTTAAAAAGTCTGAATGATACTTTTCTAGTGAGGCTGGGCTGTTCCTGTTGCGAGTTCTTCCTGGCAGTGACAGTACTGTGTGTTTGAGGTCCTGCCACCACAGCATCTTGATATTGTCTGGAGAACTCCTGCTTTAACTGTAGGATACCTATAAAAATTGAAATATGGGATGTTGAAAGTACAATACTATTTCATATAAAAATGACTTCTGTCATCAAGTTACTCTCCAGGACACTGGATTGTGGGTCAAGGCTATTCAGCTGTGTGCCAACTGCCACTGCCTCAGGATTTCAGGCTCTTATTGCTTTTGAAGATTGCTGCTTGTCCTGTGGCTGATGGATGAGCGTTTGGGGCCTCAAAGCTGTCCCAGCAGCACTTCTGAGCCACAGGATTTTAACTATGAAATAGTAAAAAAAAAGGCACTACTTTCTCCCCCTGCTGACTAGAGAAAACAGATCCAACAGATAACAGCTTTCAGATAAGCCAGATGTGGATATGTTTTCCCCAGAACTGGAGCCTCAAACCCTGTGTTTGTGGTCCCAGCACCTGTACATGTGCATGTCCCCTCCAGTGTGGCTGACGTGTTATCCCGTGGAAGCAGCCATTGACTCCAGAGCCCTTCTGGTGCCTGGGTGGCTGCAGCAGCACCGTGGTGGGAGTGACAGGTTTAATGTTTTACAGTGCTGCTGAACAATGTTGCTGGAGCTGAAATAAAACTGAAGTGGCTGAAGCCAGCGGCTGTGCTGGCTGGGTGAAAGATGTTCCAGATGTCCTGATCGCTGTGTAATTTCCAGAAATACATCCGCATTTCTTCCCCCACAGTATTCTGAAAAATCTGCAGGGCAGCAGCAAGAGACACAGGTGGCCAGCAGCTCCAGCACACCCTGGTCCTAAGGGGAAATCTAGTCTAAGCACATAAAAGTCTGTCTGTGTGCATCTGTGTCAGAAGCAGACACCGAGTATTTCACTTCTTTCTCATGCCAGAGAGGCTGCCTGCTCACCTGGCTTGCCATGAGCATTAGGAAGTCTCTGGGGCAGCCTGAGCACCAGCTTGTTTAGGCCTTGTTTTGGGAAACTCATCATGACCTCACCTTTGCAGGTTGTCATGCCTGTGGTGTCACTGCCCCCTCCATGTGGTGCTTATGGCAGGGCCCAGCACAGCTCTGTGGTACTGTTATCCTGGCTGGATTAGCATGCACAGCATCTGCTTCTTCGAGAGACACATCAGAAGGCAAATGAGATGAATATGTCCCATATTAACACATCATCAGTAACCAAACATACAAAGGAAGAAGGTGGTGACTTCAGTGGAAATCATCTGAAGCCAAAGGTGCTTATAAATTTCCATTTCTTCTTCTTGCCAAGATATTGTTTGCAAAAAAACCCAAAAACGAAAGTTTGCATTTTGAGCATAAACTTGGCCTTGCTTTAGGGTTGGAAAATCCCGGAAGTTTTTAATGTGTGTTTGTTTGTTTGTTTCTTCTTGCACTGATTTCCTGGATATTCCTGCTTGAAAGCTTTACTGGACAATGACTGAATCCTTTTGGCTTGCCTGCCAGAAAACAGATCATCACAAGCAAAATATTTCATGTGTCCCATTTTGCAGACAAACCAGAAAAGAATTTGGATGCTTCCCTTCCCCTGAACTTGCTCCCAGATCTCATGGGCCATAGTATTCAAGTGATGTGGCAAAAGCATTGCAGTTACTCCAAAGAAGCCTCAATGAGCCGTCTTTAATAAAGATTGAGCCATACTCCAAGGAGAAACCTGAGCTGTGCTGCCTTTGAGCACAAAAGTTGTGATGGTTCTGTTTCATGAAAGGTCCCATAAAAGGGTTTGTGTGACCAGGTGTGCAAGGCTCAGCACTGCTGTTAAATGCACCCTTTGTACATGATGTTTTATACCCCAAAAACCAGTGTATTCACATGATGATTGTAACAATAACCTGTCTCCTGCAACAAAAATATTGGACAAGATGCAGGATCAAAGTCATCTCTTGGACCTGATTATTTAAAGTTTTCCTTATTTTGAGACCACTGAGTCAGAGATGAGCTCTTCCTGAGCACACTGTGCACTCAGCAGCTGGATGTCCATCACGTAAGTAAAGATTCTGGTGCTGTTTCAGGAACTCTGCTCAGCGATTGTTTCCCTCCCAGGAGAGGTCTGAGGCAAGGTGTTGGTGATCTTGAGGTGTGACCTAACCCCAAAAGCTGAGATCTTTGGATTATCAGTTTCTAATGGAATATTGCAGTGAGGTACCTGGAAACAAACCTGTTTCAATTATAATGATCCATAAAATCTTGATGTCTGTCACTAGGCTGTGCCATGCTGTCGGCTGGGTCACCACAATGTCTAAGCCTGCTCTCTGAGGCAAACTTCCTCACTAGAGCAGAGAGAAGTCTTGTCCTGAGGTCTGGACCTCTCTGGAGGCCTGAGAGTATTTGCCCTCAGCCACGTGGGTGGCTGGGCAGAAGTGTGGCCTGGGAGGCCCCATCTGCCATCAGATATCTTCAGCTCAACTCGTGCTAAATGAAGAGTACCCTTGTGGCCAGGGTAGAGCTGGGCTACAAGCCATGGGTTTGTGCACAGGGCAGGCCAGACCTAAGGCTTGGTGAGCTCAAATACACTCCTGGGGCTGGCCCTCATCCTGCAGCGTATGTGAGGCATCACTCCACAGCTGTAAGGGGCGCATTGCACCTGCCTCCCCACTCAGGGCTGGGTAGTCTCAGTTTTGGGGCCACTGGGATTTGAGTATGAGGCTGGATCTTCAGAGGCAGCATCTGTTCTTAGCTTTATCTCAAAGTTTTGGGCAAGTTCTCTAGCAAAAGTAAAGTTTCATGAGGAAAGTCTAACCACAAATTAGCAGAGGTGGTGAAAGGGAGTGGGTAGGAAAGAAACTTGCTCACCTCCAGTCTATTTTAATTACATGTTGAGAAGTAAGGGAGTTTAACTATACCAGTCAAGTATCCTCAGAAGAATAGAACTATCTGCATGTTCTATCTTCAATAACACTGGGGTTTTTTCACTTTTCTATAGGGAATTAAGCTGCTCCTTCATGAGGCAGATCTGGGGCAGTGTGTGCCTGTGTCCCAAATTCCTGCTAAGGGGAAAGGAGTTATGTAACTGGCACGAGGAGATCAAAACTCCTGCAATGCTGGGCTCACTTAATAAAAATGGTATCAGGGGAAAAGACTTGCCAAAGTCAGCTTAGATAAACAGCACAGAGGCAATGGACCTGAATGACATATGGAAGGGTTACGGGAAGACACAGTAATTTTAGTTGTGATTTAAGAGTTTGAAGGAGCAATGGCAGATTAGGGGTAAATACAGTGTTCATCTGTATGTTACAAACAGCTGATTATTTTCATTAGAAAGTTTTTTCTTTTACTTTTGTTTTTTTCTATCCAATCTTAGCTGTGTGGTGTGAAATCTGGCAGTGTGTGTTGGATCAGAGCACGTTCCCACTGAAACCCAGTGTAAAGGCTTCCAAAGGCTTGTCAGGGTCTAGTGAACTTCACAAATATTTATCAAGCAGATAAGCTTTTACAGCAACTCATTCTAAACCATCGAAGTTATTTCTTGGAAAAGATAAAATTTGTTAAGAAAAGAAACCCTATTAAAATTTCCTAACAGATAGCACTCCAATGACAACTAGCCTCCTAAACACTCAGCATAAAAGGGAAGAATAGCACGGCATTTGATTTCCTGAGTGCTAAGAAACTAGCTAACAACAAATATTGTCCCTGTTTGATTTGAAATGGAGCCACGCACATGCTGGCACTCCTGTGTAGTCCTTGCAGTTCTGCAGTGTTTTCCCACCATGCTTGGAGCCTTTGTACAGGCAATGTGTGTGTGTATGCCTCTGTAGATATTTGGAGCTACCCAATGAGGTTCACACTGCTCACCTTCCCCCAATCCTGATGTAAATATAGATGGGCTGTAGCTCCTTTCTAAAACCTGCTTAGTTTTGCCAGATTTTTAAAGAGTTATTCTGTTGGATGTGAAAAACAAGAGGAAGACTACAGCCTATCTTATATTATTCATGTGCACGCTACTTTTTGGCTTTCTCAGAACTTGGTGTAACAGAGATTTCATTGCTCAGATCCCCCTTTCTTCCTCAAGCCTAATAAAAGCCAGCTATAAATCAGCCATGTAGTGCTTTCACAATGCTGGGGCACACACAAGAGGGGGTCTGATGGGCAAATGTAGCTGGAAAAAGGCCAGACTAACTTGAAGGAATTACAAGTTAAACAGAGACTCTTTAACAAATTTCTATTCTGCTCTGATGAGGTTAGAGCAGGATGTGTGAACGGCAAAATAATCTCTCAGCACTCAATAGGAGCAGGTCTATAAACTCTGCAGGATCATTGGCATTTCTTGCTCTTTGCCTCCCATTTCTGGTCTGAAAATCGTCAAGGCCCCAGGCTCTTCAGAGCCTCATCACTGCAAAAAGGCACTCTTCCCTGGCAGTCTTAGCTGGCTTTGGAACAGAAGGATCCACTGGAAATGCCCCTGGTCTCCCTCAGTGGTGATATTCTATTTTACACTGATTGCAGTGCCTTAATGTTCTCTGTGAAAATGAGAAAATGCCCACCTTTGTTAAATGTCAATGTTTTCAGAGGTGTGGAAAGAGACATCAAAGGATGTGGGGAGATAGGAAAGAGAATGTTGCTTGCTTTTCCCTTTAGGATTGGGATGGCTGAGTCTCACAGAGGTGTTCCGAGTCCTACCACTGCTTGGAAGTGAAAACCAGGACTGGAAACAGAGGCTTGGCTATAGCAACAGTGCAGCTGGGAATGCCCTTTGCAAACAGTGTGTGTCATTATGGTGGCATGGAAAAACTCTTCAGTACCTCTACTACCTTCCAAGAACTCCTATCTTCCATCCTTCCTCTTGGCACACTCTTGCACTCTGCTGCTAGGAGGTCTTGTGCATCCTGCTCTGTGTTTGTTCTCCTACTCCTGGCCCTTGGTTCTTCCATCAAACAACCTTTCATGCCAATCTAATACACACTGGACATCTAATTTTAGAGAAGAAATGATCCCAGATGCTTTTCTGACTTGCACTGTAATGCATTTTTCTTAACAGCAGCTTGGTTTTTAATCTTCCAAAAATGATGTAGCACTTGGAAAAGCAGCCTCATTTGGGCCTCCTTTACCTGCTGTTTCACACTTCTGTGATGAGAATTATAAGTAAAATCACATTTCAAGGTCTTTAATCATGGTCTGAAGGTTAATACCAAGGGGTCACCCTCTGCATTTCCCTCAAATCTTAGCAGGAATACTTGGTTCCTGTGCATGTCACAATTTCTGTGCCATACCAGCTATTGCCTGGTTGTTACTGAAATCACAATAGAAAATCGCTTGGTTGAAGGTGAAGCTGAGCTGTGATATGGTAATGTGTCACTATGGAGTTTCATAGGGGAACCCTTGACAGAAAGGCCTGTTCAGCGGTGTTCTCAAAATTTGCTTTAGGAGACTTTCATGTTTTCTTTTTATCAGCTTGAGAGGAGACTACTTACAAAGAATTTGCACAGGGACTTAGACTCTCAGCTAGTAAATATTTGCATGTTCCTAAGTAAAAAGCAAATTGGCCTTTGGCTGAGGGGTTGCATGTGACAGGGACAGAGTTGTGTGGAGTGCTGAGCTGCTGGGGAGGACCTCTCAGCTCTGCAAGGCTTTTAGTTCAGCTGGGCAAGTGAGCTCTGTTGGCCAATGGGGTGCTGGCATGGCAGAGCCACCTGCACCCGTTGGGCCAAGCTCATGAAGACTGTTTTCATTATATGAAAACTTGAGTCTGTGACCAGCTGAACACATTGAGCTCTTGGTAGTGAATATAAGTATAAACAACCTGTACAACGGGCCAGTGACTCCCTTATATCTTTCCTGGAGATTTCTTACAAAAAGAGCTACTCACTTTGCCGTCCTCAAGGAAATTTTATCCTGTGCATCTTTAATCTGTTCATCTGTAACTGTAACGTTCAAGAAGATCAGTTGTCTTTAGATAGATCTGTATATGCCACTTCTGTAAGTATTTTCTATGCATATTTTAAAATCACATAGCAGGAAGAACAGCATTTTCTCCTTAAACCCACTGCCCAACAACAGATTGAGCCACCAACACACAAAGTCCAGTGCTTCACCTCCGTCTCTCTAATATAAGTAGTGCAAGATTTTCTGTGAAACAGAACACAGCTTAATTACTAAACCTGTAGTACTTCTGTACTTCAGCTCTACCTACCTCATGATAGATTGCCACAGGTTCCTCCTGGGCCTGGCCTGCCACTTTTTTATAAGTTTGGCTGCCAGCATGGTGGAAGGGCAAGGAAGAGGGTTGTAGTTGAAACGAGCCAGACAGTAACTAGACAAGCAGTGTTGCTGACCAGTTACTCATCATACCTGCTATTACTTCTTGGCTGTGCCTGCAGGACCTGATGGAGATGTCTGGTCTAGCTCTGAGTAGAACAGTTTGAGCATTAGAAGCTGTGACGGGCTGATCACACCAAGCGATTGCCTTTGTTTGGACTCCTCGGGTAGTTCGTTGGGACCTGTTTCTCCATAATTCAATTTCTGACCCTTTCTCCATAGCATTGTCCTGTCTCTGTAACCACACATTTCTTTCTGCTTGGAATAGCAGAAGTGTGTTTGGTTCTGCTTATGCCTCATAAAACACCGAGATCCCAGACCCAAGGATTCTACTGTGATTGCCATAAATGTTCTTACTGGAAGCCACATTAAACCAAAGGTTTTCCATGTGTTTGAGGTGTGACTGTCTGGCTCTGCTTCCAGGTTCAATATGAGCACAAGTCCTAATCTGCTACTATGTTGTTTGAAAACAACCACCACAGACTCTTGGGTGGATGCCAAGAAAGGTCATTGCTCACTGTCTTGAAATGCAAAGCCAAAGTGGGAAGGTATGAAGGTATGTGATTGCCAATGCAATAGTGATAACATGGAGTTACAATCAATAAAAATGTTTTCATGAGTTGCTTTTTTGATGGTTGCAGACATGCAACATCCACTGGATGCCCATAACTCCTGAACATCTAACTTTACCTGTGCCCAAGGTAACCAGACTTCCTGTAACTTCTGACTCCCAACAGTGTGGCAAATGCAATTTGAACCTTGCTAGGTCATGGGCTATGTGCACTGTTTGATCTTACCAGACACAAGTGTGAGGCTAAGATACAAAAAGAGTGATGATTTCATCCTTTAGATACCAAAGCTAAATATTCCAATTTTGTGAGGAAAAAAAAGACACCATTTTATATCTGTGTGGGATGTTGTTGGTACCTTTTCTGTCTCCTACCTGAACGCAGGCACCTAAGGATTACATTTTTCATGTTGACTCCTTTTTCCCAGCTGAATTTACAGCATCTGTGCCGAGCCCTTATGGCTTGATTCAAAATCTGCACAAAGGGATAAAATATTTTTAGAAAACTTCTTTGTAACTTTAGTGCCTGTGGTGTCTTTTCAGGAAGAATTTGCAGTGATTTAGTAGCATGACTGCTATATAACATGCTATAACCAGTGAGACCTACCTAGCTTTGTAGAGAGATGTAGTAAAAAGTAAAGACAAAATTGCATGGTTTTGGGAAAAAGAAAACAAAATACACAAGAAGAACTTTGTTTCTCCCCCATAATATCAGCTGGTTTAATAAGAAACATAATTTTTCTAAAACCTCAGCCTTGGATATAATCACTGCAACCTTACAGAACAAGACACACATTACAGTAGGATGCCTTGAAACACCCTTTTCTTTGTTTATATGTAGTATCCCTGGGAAGAAAGAAACCTGACCTTCATTTAGAAATGAATTATTGATTAAATGTCTAAGCAACAGTTAAAAAAAAAATACTAGAAAAAAGAAAGAAAAAGGCACAGCAGATACATTGATGACCAGTAAAACAGCAGAAAGCAGAGCCTCTCTTGCCAGATATGCGTCATTCTAATGTCACTCTGTTGTCCCCCCAAAGGATCAGTGTGGTTTGTAGATGTACACAAATACTGGGGAGTGGCAGACTCTCTTACAAATACAGCCTCTCTCACCTCTTCGTTCTTGGTACCTGTCAGCCGGGATCAGCAGAGTATAATGAGCCCTTTCAATACCTTCATTTTTCTCTTCCATTTTAGGGGTGTCTTTTTAAGCCTTCTTTTGGTATTATTGTAATGTGATGCTAATTCTATTATAAATCAAAATGTTGACAGGCGTATGCTTCCTCTGTAGGTTTAGAGCTTGTGGGTGAATAACATGTCTGTGTGCCACATTTAGCTTTGTGCTTTGCTGGAACAGTCTGTTCCAACACATCAGTTTTTTTCTCCTAGACCTCACCTTTCTGGCCATATGAAATGCAAGCTGCTTGCTATTTCATATCTTGCTCCTTTATAATGAGCTAATATTTTTCTTACACTGTCTTCCTTCTACTGTCCCACCTTTTCTACATCTCTGTGATCCTTTAAGCAGGAAAGGGATCTCTTCAAGCCAAGTGCTGTGCTCAGTTGCTGGTGTGTATTTAGGGTAGCTATGGTGCTGTAGTGGCCCAGGGTCCCTGGGGAGGACCATGGAGACCAAGGAGATGGTCATGGTTCCCAGGGAACTGAGAGGCATTGAATTTGCATCCTATGTTTTGATGCCAAACTCTGGAAGGAGAGCCTAGGCATTTCTTAATGTCTGTTTTCTTGTAAGCAGGAGCTGCAGTTGCCATGGATATGTTTTGAGATCTTAAATGGAAGGGGAAGAGGTTGAGAAGGCACGTGCCATGGTGCAGTCCGTGCACTTAGACCACAGTCTCTTCAGGAGCTGCAGCCAGGTAGACCCAAAGTCAGCAATGTGAAGTCCAAACTCGTCTATGGAATGGACAGAAGGAACCTGGACAAACGGCAAAGAAGGACTGGTTGAACATGATTTGTGAGTGCCAACCAGCAGTGAATGCTGCTGAAGAATCAGGAGTCAGTGGACCTGCTGCTCAGCAGCAACATGCAAAGCTACTCCCATATCAGTCCTGTGTTGGGAGCAGACCCCAGTCCTTGAACTATACCCAGCGTGTGCTGCTACTGGAGCAGAGAGTAGAGTCATGTAAAAAGAAACAGCACATCTGAATTTACTCTCCCTATTTATAATTCTGTTCAAGGGAACACAACATTTTTCCTGGAAAGGAACTATCTTAAAACTATTGGGTGGAATAAGAAAAGTGCATGGGCGCTTTCCAAGCTATCTTCAGATTCAAGTGTTGATGTGGGAGTAGATTTGGACTAAAAATACCCATTGATTTAATTTTTGGCGGGCAAAAGGCAGCTACCTGAGGGACAACATAGGTAGCTGGGGCTCTTGAATAAGTGTCTGCAGATTTGATCTGGGATTTGTGCAGCTGGATAGACCATCAGAGGTGTACATGGTACTGCATTTTTCCCAGTAACACCAGACTTTCTGGTGCTTAGCGCTCTTCTGTAACGATGTTTAAAGTTGATGTAGAATGAAAAATGCCCCAAGTGCCAATGATGACTCCTTGCTTTGGAGGGTGTTGGCTGTTAGCCCAGCTCAGGCCACTGGTTTCAGATGAGCCTGGAAGGTTTCTGTTTTAATTCAGAATTGTGCCTCCTTTGGCACAAATCATTACAAAAGACAATTTTCTGTTGGAGAAACATGCAGTCCATGGCATACTCTCCTAAAACTCTGCTTGTGCTGATCTTTCTTCTTTTCTTCCATTACCATGCATATTAGACAGGTGCTTGAAACACCTGGGCTCTCAGTCATCAACCTGTCCTGGAATCCTTTAGGATTGTGGTGCTTTGGGAAGGACCAAATCACTTACAGGTCCTACAGGCACCATGAGTCCCTGTGTGCCTCTCCTCCCATCTCCCCAGTGTCCTTTGTAATGTGCTCGAGCCATTGCTGCAGCATCACCTGGTGCCCCAACCCCACCACCTCTCTGTGCTCCACTTGGCTGTGCAGTGGTGACTTTGGGGCTGGGTTCATCCCACAGCTGTAACTGCAGCCACGGCTGGGTCAGCATCTCCAGCATCACCACCATGTCCTAAAGGCAAGGACCCTGGGACCTGGGAAGGCTGAGGATCCTGGCAGCTTGGGTACTGATGACCCACAGAGACTCCCAGAACCAAGACATTTGGTGATGTTAAGGACCCCGCTATCTGGGGCACCCACCCCACCTCTGGGGACTCAGTGTGTATCTGCTTCTAGAAAAACAATATTGCAAAGAAATAAGTGATCTTAGTAAATATTTATCTGTGTGCCACATACAGTATATATTTAAATTGACTCACTGCATTCAGTAACAGGTTTTGCCAGCAAATGGACAGTCTTCTGTGTGAAATAGTTCAGTTCTAACAATTAAGGATCTGTCAGATTTCTACCAGATGAATAGTTATTTAATTAAGTGAGGATATATGTCCTGCACTATTTAATATCTAATAAAATTCTTTTAATGAATATGTGAGCTAAGATTAAGGCTGCTAATTTAATCAGTGACAGCAGAGTCTCTCTGTGTGGAAAATAATGCTTTTGCATTGACACATTAATTGTTGCTAATTTTTCCATGCAGTTATTTTACATGCAGAGATCCAAAAATCTCCATTTTCCTGAAGGCAGGAATAAAACTGCAGAAGCTTTAGAGGAAGCTGGGCAGGGAGCTGTGGTTCTGACTTTCTGACAGAAAAAAAGTCATTTTGGAGGGGAGCAGAGTCTGTGACTTTTTACTGGAAAAATCAGTCAGGTGGAAAACTCTAGATCAGTCATCCCAGTTGCCTCAACTAATTCTGAACATTTTACTTCCCAGTACCCAGTACCAGTTTCAGGTGTTTGGGGAAGAACTGTGGCTTCTCACTGGCCAGTCCTGCACTCCCAGTACAGTGATTTCTCCAAAACAGATTGTATGATTCTGTATGAGTGCTGCATCTGCTGCATGTTAAGTTAATATTGTGTGTACTGGTGTCAGGAGACAGAAAGAATAAATAGCCTCTAAGCAGACAGAAGCCTATATTTAGGTCTAGGCTGAGTATGCCCTCTGCCTGCCAAATGCAAAAAATCCAAACCCAAATGCCTCTTCATTTCCTGCTAGAGACTTACATACAGATTTTCCTCCCCGTGTTTTAAAACTTTCAAACATAGTTTCATCCTTGTGTCAGGCAGCTGCTGTGTGACAACCCCAGGAGCACATGGTGTGACTTCCACGCTGTCAGGGCCATGGAGCACAAACATGGGCCCTCCCTGTCCCTGCCCAGCCTTCCCTGGGGCCTCGCCTCAGCCCAGCCATGGGCCAGAACCCCACTTGAGTCCCTGCACCAGTGCTGCCATAGGAAGCTGATGTCCAGCTTGGCGCAGCCACAGCTGAAGCCCAGTTCCATCCCCAAGGCTCTGCCCAGCCATTCTGGGACTGAGTGTGATCCTGGTTTCCTGCACCAAACCTGAACCTGACCCCCACTGCTGGGAGTACATCCTGGCCTGGCCTTGGCCTATCCCCATGCCTTGGGAGTTGCTGGAGCTGCTCCCAGGCTTCCCTGGTCCTTGGCTGGGGTGGTAGGATAGGTCCCCCTGGGAACACCCACTGCCTCTGTCATTCACAGTGCCCTGACACATGTGGTGTCCAACCTTCCAAAGACGCCTTTCACCATTTCAGCTAAGAAAGATTAATCCAGAAGGGACTTGGGCTAAAGTGTACACAAAGGACTTCTACGATTCCTGCTTTATGATTTTTCACCAGGAGCACAGGACACCCTTTAAAGAGGCAATGTGTCTTTGGGAAGCAGCCTCTGTCACAATGGAATATAGAGGTTCCTGAGTTAGATTTAAATGAAATGCACTGGATATCACAGAGGAATCCAGCTGTGGGACTCAGCATGGGCTAAATTTATCCTGTTCTCTGTACTCTGCTGTACTCTGGTTTAGAGGTTTGACAAATGGTCTGCAGGTCTGAATATTTCAGAAACAGCCTGGCATTAATCCCAGGCTCAAATAGGAAGTAAAGACTGCCAAAAGACATTGGGAAAAGAAAAAGAGCTGCTTGTCACCAGCACTTAGAGGACTTTAGTCTTTCAAGAAGAGATTCTGAGCTCCTGATGAGAGCAGACATTCATAAACTGCATTCTAGTTTTAGAATTGTATAGCCAGGCTGGATCTTTTGTTCCCAGAACTTCTGAAGTTGCTGAAAAAAAATCAGTTATTGAAAGCCTCTTTCTTTCTTCCCTTTTTGCCAAGACGGATTCTCCTCAGTAATGCTGAGCCTGTGCACGCTGTTCTATCAGGAGGGAAACTGCAAGTTATCATGAAATGGAGAACCACAGCATACACCTTTGTGGGGAAGATGGTTGAAGAGATAGGAGAGTAATTTGCCCTTCTAGATATTGCTCCCTTCCCTGTGCAGACTTTGTGTAGATGTGAGTGGAAATCACCTAATCCATAAGCCCAAACTGTTTGGAAACACATTGTAGCGTGAAAGTCAGGTTGCTCAGGTCCCATTTAATGCCCAGCACAAAGTAATGCTTCATGACCTGCTGTCTCAGAAAGGATGGTTTATTTTAGATGTTTCAGTACATGACTATGCCTCACTGGGTCATCTGTGTTTTGAATGCAGCAGGTTTTGTTGTGTAGGTACATATATATATGGTGTATATGTTAGTGAGAGAAGCTAGGGGTGACTATCTAACTGCTTCCACTTCTCATTTCTATAAACTAGACAAACATCTGTGTTATTGCTTAACCTGAGGCTAAGCATACAGTAAATACTGGATGGTGGCATTAGAAGCTTTCTACACAATTCACTGGAGAAGTAGCAAAGAGTTTTTCCACAACCAAATGCTTATTTCCAGTATCCAGCAGAATGCAAGTCTCCTGGATGAACTGCAAATTCAAAACTGACTATGAATGACCAAGGGAATGGTACAATTTCTTTAGCCAGCCAGGTAAGACACAGTCTTTGATCTTGGACTGTAGTAAAAATGCTGCTTTGATTTAGTTGTCACTTAAATGGGTATAAATCAGGACTTGCTCGTGTAGATCTTACATCTCCACGTCATCTTCTGGTAAATCTCATGTGCTCAATGGTGATATGATCTAATTTAAAATGTCTTTGAGTATTTATTCAGAATGAGTTTTACAGGAGTACTCTTCTATTTGAAAGGAGAAAGTAGGTTTAAAAAAAAGGTGTTTTACAAGGAAAAGTCAAGGCAAGAACACTCAGCATGAAGGTCTGGTTAGACACATGCCAGTGTTTAATCCTTGTTGTTCCTAATCCTTCAGGCCAGACTTGCAACACTGGGAGCTTTTCAGTTCTTACTCCTGGACATACGGACTGCTAAGAGGACAGAGCAGTCTCAGTCTCCTGGTTCTGTGTTGGCTTAACAGGAACAGTGTAAAGGACAAGACTCAGCATATGTTAAAAGTACATGCCTGTGGGCTACATATGCCATGCAGCTGGAAGGCGGCTGCCCTATAGAAGCAATAAGTAACATGGCCAAGAAACAGCCATTATAATCAGGCATATGGGCAGCCAAGTGAGTAATACTGCCAGGAGGAATGCCTACAGTACAGCAGTTGTGAAATACTGATTAAAAAGTCCTAAAGTGGCTGCTTTCCCCTGACAAGTCATTCCTGCTGAAGCAGGCATCTTTCCAGGCTAATAGTTTCTAAGTGCACTTTCAGGCTTATATGTTTTGGCTGTCTTTAGCTGAAGATGGTTTGTTCTTCCTGTCTGTATATGCAATGCCTCCTATCATAACCCATCACTTCAGCTTATCATCGCCCTCCTGGGAGTCCTGAGCTCCTCAACAGAACTGACTGGAAACCTCCCCTCATGCATCGTTTCCTGGACAATTCAGTCAAAACCTACAAATAAGATAAGCTTTCTTATGGTAAAGAGAACAGTAGATGTATCAGCTGCTTTTCTTCTTTTTGACTTCTTTTTCTTTTTTTCTTCTCCTCATCCTTATTGTGTGTGAAAGGTGAGGATGAAATCTGCCTCTATCAGATACTGGCTGCTGTTAAAAATAGACATGTCTCCAGTAAGATGTTTTGGGGGATGGGAACCTGATCGAACCTATCACTTCGCAATTTTTGCTCTCCTACTTTACTTCTTTTTTTTTTTTTTTTCCCCAGTTACATGAATACATTGTTACTCAGAAGTTTTGTTACTTATTTAAAATAAACTCTTGGTACAGTAGTACCAGCGATCTCAAAATGAAGCAAGTCATTATGCAAGGGTCAAAAGTGACTATTATATACTGTATTTATTTAATTTAGCCAGTGTTAGAGCTTTATCCCAATAATATTTGTTCATTGTGAGAAAAGCCATGTTAATAATATTTAAGATAAAACTGAAAACAGAACTTAGTAGCATTCCTGTTCTGCAAAACCATGTCTGTTTCAAAGCAGCCTTAGGATCTTGACAGCATCTCATTCAGCACAGACGTATTCATAATATTGCTGTGGGCTCCTGAGAATTATTCTGCTGCACTCAAGAGTATTATTAGTGCTAGTTCTGCCTGCAGTCTGCTCAGCCCCTTGCTACCAAAGTGTTTGTCAGACTCATTTTGTGATGTATGTGGCCTTTTGAGGTCTCCAGTTAAAAGAAGTGTTAAATCTACAAGACATTCTTACCTGTTGACAGCTACAAGACATTTTCCTAATCAAAAGAAGCAAGTTCAGAGTATGGTTGTTACTGCTGCTCCTGTTCTTTTTTAAACTTTCTTATGGTAATTGTGTCAAATGTCACTAATTGAAGAACATGAAGGAGCTGATCAAGTTAAATTCCAAGACTGCTTTGTCATCATAAAAGGGTAAGGAGTGACTGCAAATATTCTTTATGAAAAACAAATGGAGGGCCTAAAGTTCTTTTCCCTGTTTTTATTTGAGTGGAGTAAATCCCGATTTGTGGTGGCAGGTATGAGAGAAGGACAAGAATCCTAGGCAACAATCCAGGGGAAAATGCATGCCAACATCTAAAAGTGAAATAATTGAGAGTTGGTTCCTCCTGGCACACTTAAGGCTGGAATTTAGTGACAATTAGCGATGAAAGTCACTCTTTCCTCCAGCAGAACAATGTCCGGCTTTACTTTACTGACATTTTCCTATTCATGTTTCTCAAGTGCCTCTTCTGGAGCATGAATGACACTACAGCAGACAGCTGTAGTATCTTCTACTCTGTGCAATAAAAACTTCATTCTTGAGGGTTCAGAGTAGAGCTTTACAAGTTTTAAAGAAATGTATATATGTTGGTCTGTATGTTATACATATACACACACACATAGCTATATGTCTACATATAAGGGCAAACTCATAGTTTATTAATATTCTTGTGGCTGTAAATACTGATGATATAGGAAAATGTAATATGACCTTATAAAAATAATGTATTAGTACGTGGTAAAGTACAGGCTTCCAAATTAACAAAATTAAGTTTCCCAGACACAAAGGGGAATCATTGAGGTTTAACTGTTAGTTTGATTTTTGGTTGTTTAAAAATATCCATGGCTAATCTCTTCTTTATATGTATCAGATGCTCTTCAAGGTTAGCTTGTGTAATGCAGTGCTGAGAGCAGCTGAATTTTCTTGCTGGTGCTGGTGACTCCAAATTTCCTGCACGTCTGCAGTGTGCACCAACTGCTCTGAAGCAGAGGTACCTGCAATTGCCTGGCGTTCACTGACAGGTATATAGGAAATTAGTCGTGGTATTTGATGTGATTGGCTCCGTTTCATTTGGGGGGGTTTACAGTGGTGATCTGAGATCTCAGCAGAGTTTAGACAATGTGATCATGCTAAAATGCAATATTGGACAGAAGTGAAAAATACGCTTACTCAGAGATCCAGCTGTCAATTCCTCTAAAAACTTCTCCACTGGATGTCGATACCACTGCTGGGAGCACAATAAAAAAGAAAAGTTTGCGTTAGCAATTGTGCTGTCCTTAGTCAACATCTTTTTGTAACTATATCATGAGCTTGAACTTGCTCTGTTGTGGTGTGAGCTCGTGAGTGGATTGGCAATGTAGTAGTGAGTCTATTTTTTTATGTCGAAACATTACAGTGCATTTAGAGTTGCCCCTGGCTAAAGCCATTTTAAGTGAGAGAGTATGAACAAGATTAACAGTAAAGGTCCTTCCTTAGTAGGTCACTGAAGGATGGAAAGCCTCACTCTGCCCACGGGTGTGAACTTGATGGTTTATCTACATAGCAGCAGGACCTGGGGTTCCCTGCAAGGTGAGCTGTTGAATGCACATATGTCCATAGACCAGGGGGTAATTGTATGCCTGACAGAATGATCTCAAAGTATCAAGAGTTGTGATATGTGATAGAGATGAAAGATGGAGAAAGGGAAAATGGAGACAGAACCATTAGAGAGTGATGACGAAGTCCCTTTTGATTAAAGATCCTGTGATGATATGAGGCTCCCAGTGGGAATGGTGTCACATCAACCATTACCTCTTCAGGAATAGATTTCCATTCGTATCGCAGCATTTGGCTCTGTTAATGGGAACCTCTTTGTATGGAACAGCTGCTTCTGGAGGGCAGGATATGTCGTGCTGGTATCAGTCTTCATACCAAGCACAATGCATGAAAAAAGCCAGTTTATGCTAGCAAAGCAAAGAGTTAAGTTGTGCTTACTGAACAAAAACACAGAAATGAGAAAACTCAAGTACATCTGGCACTTATCCCTTGGATTAGAGGATATCTGAAGCATCTCTCAGCTTCAGAAACCTTAAGAGACCAATTCAGAAATTCACCAAGTTGGTATTTTTCAGTGGGCCTCCATCCACTTCTCACTATTATTTGGGGCAGAGGAATGGTGTCCTTTTTGTTGAGTACCAATGAAGATTTAAAATCTCTTTCATTCAGAATAGTTAAAAAATAAGTGGCCCCTAAGGTAAAAATACAATTGGAAACTCTGTGGCCATTGGAGAACACATCTGTGTTCTGCACATTCTGCAAATATTGCAGCTGATAAGGAAGATGCAGCCAGCCCCATCTATCAAGTGTTACCTTTTACATAAAGCTGAAGATGGCACACTTTAATATCTAGGATTTTTGGATAGGCTTGTATCCTTCTAAAAATCCACAAGACATCAATTGCAGTTATCACTGGAAATCTTGCAGTTTGCACAAGAAAAGCCACAGGCTTTAAGTTTATACTAAAATCATGCAAGTATTCTGCATTTTCTTCTCAAGATAACACTCTTCACTGTCTAATCATTAAAATCTCCTGTGCTTGATGGAAGCAAGAAGGCTAAATTGGTTACAGAGATCTATTTTTCAAACAGCTTTTCTTCCCTGTAAACCACGGGGCATGCCAGTATCACCTTAAAAACATAAAATATGAATGTGTGCTTGTAGATTTTATGCATCGCTTACACATCTTATGCTAGAACTATTATGTCTTAGTCAGCTATTTAATGTTATGTGACCCCTTGCTCTTGCATTCCAATGTCACCAGTGTCACGCTGTTAAACATTAACTTGACAATTATTTTGAAAAGCACAACCTGACTTCATTAACCTTTTGTAAGGACACTTGGTGTTAAAATATGACATTACCTTGTTCTAAGCCTAACGTGGTGATGCACTTCATGCTTTATTGCTCTTAATGCTGTATTAGCAGATACAGTTCACCCTTTCATAGAGATAATGAAATCATTATATTTATTTGGCCCTTGGGTCTAAGGTGCAGGTATACTTCAGTGTTTATTATAGAAGCTAACAAAACATTTTGGTGGGACATTAAATCCTTAATCGCTTTCTGTTTAGAGATGTCCATTAGCCAGTACTGCTGAAAACGCTAAAAATACCAACAATGCTTTCATATCCCCAGTGAGACTGAAACTGGGCAGTTGCCCATGTTACTTGCTAATGTTCAGGGGAGATTTCTTCTCCAAGAGTCTTATTTTCCTGAATAATTGGTCTCAGCTGTCCAGTTTGGCCTCTTAATGATTTCAAATATTTTATGATTTAATAAAAGAAATTAATAAAATAAGCTTGATACCAATTTCAGCCTAGGGCTTTCTTTTCTCTCACTCTGTGCCAGTAGTGAAGATGATTGCTTTTCTAGCAGTAATATTCTTCTACGGATCTTTTCTAGGGAGTGCTGTAGAATTCATCACTGTGCTCTGAGTTCCTCTTATTTGTCTAGGGACTTCGGGTTTTGTGGGGTTTGGTTTTGTTTTGTTTTCCTTGCAATTCATGCAAGAACTAAGCTCAAGGCTAAAGATATATAAACAAAACCAGAAATTATGGGGGTCTTACCTCTCAAAGTAATTTTTCTTTATTAATTTTTGGTGCTGATGAATTCCCAAGCAAACTCCTTATTTGGTCAGTTTAGGAGAAGGAAGACATAAAGAAGAGACACCAGCTGTCAGGTGGAGAGCCTTTCCAAAAACCTTTAGACCAAACTTTAGGGAACACTCAGTGTAGACAAGAACAGTATTTCTGAGTAGATGCAGCTCTTTAATCTTTCCTGGGATGTCCCCTGTGACAAGAGTTTGTGAGACACTACTCTGCTGTTAGTTGTCAAAACTGGATCCAAACAATGAAATGCAGAAGGAAAATCTCTCGTTATTTTCCTGCTAATCTACACCTCCTTCTTTTTCCTGTAACTCTTGTGCTCTGGCTGAGCTGGGATCACCAGTGAAACTTTTCTTTGTCTGGAGATGGGCAATGCATTGACTGCGAAAATAACATCAGGGACAATTATCCATACAATGAACTCCCATAGTAAAGCCCTGGATGACGAGATTAACTTAAAGGTCACACAGCTATGTACAGACCCCTGAGCTGGGTTTGCCTGTGGTGCCTGAGCCACACAGCTCTGCAATGCTGTGCACAGGTGTTTCCTCGTTCTAGATACATCAGAACTCCAAAGCAGGCAGAAACTAGACAGGCATGTTATCTCTGCTGAGTGCTGGTGAAACTGCTACAGGAATTCTGTACCTGCTTCTGGTAGGTTTGTTTTTATCTTGCAAGGAGTACAGACCTTGAAAAATATAAAACCTCTTCTGTCTCTCAGTCCTGGGCAACTATGTTTGTCCAGCTGCCTCCTGATTTTTTTACGTACAGGATTCCCTTATCTCCTATCTTCTTGAAAGTGTCCAGTTGAAGCATGACAGGGGACTGTGTCTAGAAGGATCAACAAGGATCTTGCTTTGAAAGCATTAGATAAATCAGATTCAAATCACACAGATAGCTCTGTAACAAACCTAACTTTCTCTTCCCTTGGTCTCTTCCTTAAAGAGAAATACCCTGAATAGGAATCCACAGTGCATTGCTTAATCTGTAAGAATAACATGCAGTCCTGTTTCTTTTCAGTGTAGTTGTAAGCCGTATCTCAGGACTGGAATGCCAGTTTCATTGCCTGTACACACTTGGAGGTAAGTGACTGCAGCACACAAACAACAGAATTTTTGTGCGTCTCATTCTGTGATTGTTGCTTTTACCTCCTAGTATTTAGTGATGGGAATGATGGGAAAGCTTTTTTTCTCTCATGCATATGCTATAATGCTTGCAGATGACTCCTTTGTGAAATAGCGTGAAACTTCCGGCAAAGTAGTACATTGTGCTGCTGGAAATACGCACGTTTTCTGGAAGTCATTCTCCAGGTAAGACACCAGAATGTTGTACCTGCTCTCTTTGTTCCTCCATTTCCCAACTGCATCCTGTTTGACACAGCAGTGGGCAGAGTAACCCGGGCTGAGCAGGAACCAGCTGCCAGCCTCTGCTACGGGCCCTTCAGAGGAGCTCAGCGGTGGCCGTTCACAGCAGGGCTGTGTGTGGCAGCAGAGCTCACTGCCAGTTCTGAGCAGGTTGACAGCTACCCTGGTGACAAACAAAAAACTCAGAGTGTCATTTCAGATACAAACCCTGCTTAGAAAACAATTCTCAGCAAACTGAGCTCACAAAGCACTCAAGATTGAGACAGTAGAAATAATTTCTATGACTTCCACTCCCATTGCCAAGAGGAATCAAGCCTTCTTGAGAGAGGAGAACTGAATTGATGCAGATACAGAGCTGGGGAGGCAGAGAAGGTGAATGCTGCTGGCAGCTGGGCAGAGAGCCAGCATGCTGTTCTCTTCCAGACTTTCATGGCTGCACAGAGCATAGCATCTCCCTCTACCATTTAGTACATCTATGACATCACCAGCTGTTACCAGGGAAACACAGAAACTACAGATTTGGATGTTGGCAGCTAGGTATAAAGAGAAAATATCTTGCTCTTTTGGGGGTCAAAAAGGAAAGCTGAAACAAATTCCAGAACAACTTTGAACTGGAACAAAACTGAGGTAGATCAGTAATTCCAACCCAAACAATTTACCTGCTAAAGTGACAGTGTGGTCCCTATTATGTTCCTCACTGAAAACAAACATAGGGGATCAAGTGCGGGACTTGTAACTCCGTGCAGTTTAAACATATCTTTCAGACATAAGACCATTACTGTTGACTTACAACTTCAGTTCTGATCAGTGGATTTAACAAGTTGCTTTTAGGGTTGTGATATCCTCTCACCAATGATTTTTCAGAAAGTGCTGATTGCTGCTCCTTGAGAAAGAGTTTGCTGGTGTTTCACAGCAAAGAAAGTATGTAGTGTTGAGTTTTGATGAAATGGTGTGCAAATACCATTACTGTTCTGATGAAGTATGTGCTTTTTATAGCTTTTAAAAATGTGGGGTTTGTGAGAACTGATGTTTTCAAACATGCATTTTATGACTTTTAGGTGCTTGAGATTTTTGAAGCTATGGAAATCACATTTTTGTCTTTTAGTAGCATTAGCCGACACTTTATTTATGTTGCATGTTAAAATGAAAACACTGCTTTTTAAATGGATTATTATTCGAGTATTGAGTAGTTGAGACCCAGCCAATATGAGGTCTTGTGCAGGTCTGTTTGATTTCATTCACACTGCACAAGATGTACGTGTGTGGTGTGTACTTGAGCTACTCTGAAACAAATGCATCTTTGCAACAGATGGAAGAAGCTCGAGTGGGGACTCAAGCTGAACTCAAGTCTGGAATTGTAACAGTTGTTTTCTCTCTATTAACGCCTGCAAGGCTGTGGACTGCATGTGACTGGAGATCCCAGGTCAGAAAGGTAGAGGTTGTTATGCTCACCAGATGTGCAGGAAGATCTGAGACAATCTGTGTGGAGTGCTAAAGACCTGAGGACTTACCATATTTGGCTGTATCTCCACTAAGGAGCAAAATTATAAAGGAAAAAATCCCCCTGAAGCTAATCTGGTGTTAAATATATCCATGATGAAGGTTCTTAAGTGGACACTGAGCACATTTCTAGCACTGTTCCACAACTCTTGTCTTAAACAGCACAGGAACATGTTTAATCTGATTTGTGTCCTCCAAACCAAAACCCAGGCAAGATCTGCTTGCCAAACAAGCAGTCTCTTTCCCCTGTTTTGTTGGTGGCCTTGGATCCTGGAATTTCTATGTCACAAGACCAGTTTGCATACAGTCTGGATCTTGTTATCTGCAACATGGTTTAATGTTCCCTTTTGTGCCTTGTTTCAGTGGGATAATGACCAAGGAAACTGCTGAGACATGGATGGATTGCCAGGGATATGTCATGAGAAAGCTGTCCAGAGTCCTCTGCCCACATGCTGTGATGCTGGCTCACATTTCCAAAGCAGGGTTGCAGACAGAGGAGATCATCAGTGCTCTGAAGAACTTAGCCATCTATGCAAGTTCCTTTTTTATCCTTTAGAGTGAGTCACTTGGAAAGGCTCCTTTTTTGGTCCTCTTCAAGTTTGACTGCTGGTTCCTTTTGCTTGTATGCCTGGTCGCAGCCGTGAGACTTGCGACTGGGGCTGCAATAGCCATTGGGGCTGTTGTCATGGTTTATCTCTCTGGAGTGGTGGAAATAGCATTCTTCTCAACTTTTCTTTTTTTTTTTTTTTAAGGACATCAAAGATGTTTCTGACAAGGAAGGAATTTAATTCTTGGGAGAATTCATGGACAACCAGGATGGAGTTCCACATGCAGACTTTCAGGTTGCAGATTTGCTCTGAAATTCCCACAAGGAGGAAAGCATTTTGTTTTGTGTGGTCAGTTCATGGTGTTTTCAGTCTCTGCCATGGTTTTAGAACTTGTTGCACTCCTGTGGTCTGCACATATGTCTCCAGTCCACTTTCTAAATGCTGTGTCCACTGGAGCTACTCTTAAGTACCCACAAGGGATCAGTAGGAAGTACTTTGGTCCTGTGCACACCCCACACAGGCCTTTAGGAAAACAAATCAATATGACAAGACTGCATTAATCAGACCAATATATGACCTATTATTTTATATACACCGGCTCTTATAATTGTAAATTACTACAGGGCACCTTCACGTTGTTGCTGATGTCCTCCCTATATGTGGTGCAGTGGAACAGGATGGGCAGTTTTATAGGACATACAGGGACAGAAAGAGAAGGAGCTTCAACTGGGTGGGAACCCTGTCCTCTGAAGAAGTTACTTGTGAAGAGCCAGAAAAATCATTAAATCATTAAATCTGATAACTGCATTGATGTGAACTGGTAACACAAATGGATGCAGCACAATTTTCTCCATTTCTTCTGGATGGCACTGTTTTGGAGAAGGTAATAAAGAAAATTTCTGCTGTGCTGGTTTTATTTATGATAGATGAAAGCCCGTCTAAAGATGACACTCTCTTGTTCTCTTCTGTGACATTCTGATGTATGTTAAGTCTTGGTTGCTGACTAAGGTAGCAACACAGATAATCAAGCTTTTAAAGGCCTTATTTCATAAATCCTATAACAACATTAAGAGAAGCTAAGGTGTATTCTACTCTTAGAGTGTATCATTAAAAGAACTGGTATCATATTTTCCCTGTAAAATAGCTCCTAAGAAGTATCTGGGCTGACTTTCAGGCTCCAATGGGATGACCATTAGGAAGGAAACCTTCCTGCTTCCTTCTTTAGAAAGAAAAGGACACTGCATGAGAGACACTTTTCAAAGTATGCTTCACCGTCAGCCCTGTGCTGAGGGATTTGGTGCCCTGCAGCTAGGAATACTTAGAAGTGTCATGCAGAAAAGGGACTCGAGCCAGTTCTGAGTTGCTAAGTTCCTCTAAAGGGATTTTGCCAAAAAGGAGAAGAATTTATCACCTATTAGAACATAGTTTGGCTGTAGTATGCAAGCAATTTAATTAAGTCTCTGTATATGAGTACTGGCAGTCTTTGAAATGAAAGAAGTAGGGCTGCTTCGTGTGCTGCTTCATGTGCACTGAAGAATTTTTGCTATTGACTTCACTTGAGCCATGGATCTTCACCAGTTCCATATCCTAAAGGCCTAAAGTGCCCTTAAAAGAGCGACTGCAAATTTATAAATCATAATCAGAGTCCTCAGCTGATGTGACAACCAGCGGCACTCCTGCTTAGGATCTCACCCTGCAAACCTGTAACCCCCTGTCTATAGTACCCACTCAGGAGATTGCTTTGTCCCCAACTATTTTTACTGGAATTTTTGTTGATTATAATGAGCATCTCCTTTCAAATGAGTGGCTAAAGGCAAATTATACCCCTGAGTATGTAGTGTTTCAGTGTTGGGCTTCAAACACTCTGGAACAGGCTGATTTGTTTAATAGCTGTAGTCCTGACTGGAATGTTTTTAAATTGTGTCAACATTCCTACTAGTTTTATGGGTTGCTGAACTTTTTTTTTATGTGGGTACAAATTTAACTTGACAGTGTACTTTCCAAGGCTCCATTAAATAGGGCCAACTTGCTATTGATAGAGGGGTATCTCCGCAATAGCTTTATGATGTCTTGCAATGGAAGACTTTTCATTAACTCCGACTAGAAAAAGAAACCCAACCTAACATATATTTGTGAGTGCTTACTGTGCCTTAATGTCTGTGAGACCCCTGCTGGTGGAAAGGAGAAGAGATGAGAACAAAAACGCCAAAGAGAATTTAATGGAGAAAGGAATTTATTTTCAGAGTATGTTGTGTTTGCCAGTCACTGTTACTATGCAGCCACCAAAGACCTCAATGCTTTAAAATTTCTCACTTGCAGGTTGCAGTTTGTTGGTGCTTTCCTCACATAACTGCGTTTTAGCTCTCTTCAACCGTGTTGGTGCTGCTTTAAAAGATCAGTATAGAAATCTTTGGCTACACCATCTGGTTTCAGTTTTCCTCAATTTGGTGTCAGACAAGATCAAGCTCATACTGTCCAGATGATTAAAAGGGACAGAGTGAAACCTGCTGCATTTTAGGGACTTAAGCCTTCCTTTTCCTCCTGTAAATGTTGACCTTTTCAAAATTAGCTTCTCTCCCCCCCTGCCCCCTGCTCCAAAAGTAGAATATAAAGCAAATGTTTGCTACTTTTCCAGAGGAGCCAAATTCCATGCATTCTGGCTGCTTTTCACTGACACAAAAATTATTCCAAAATAATTTGTCATTATTTACAAAATGACACTGTATGTTACTGTAACAATAACAGCTAACTTGACCCTTTGAAAGTTACATATTTTCTCAAGAAATTTCAGTCTAATAGGCAAAATACTGATCATGATGACCTTGGGAAAATACAACCTCAAGAAAGCAGTGGATGTTTGTGATTATTTTGAAATCTCTTGGCTGGAACAGTTTCCCATTGAGGCAATTTGTGCTTGTGTCACACCCCATGGAGGGGTTCTCCATGCTTGCACTGTCTGCAGCCTGGGTCCTGAAGAGGTAACAAAGGAGCAGGGACAGATTTAGTCCCCTCTGCTGAGGAGTTCCCTGGGGAAGGAAAATGTGCTGTGCATAAAAAAAATCTGTGTAACTCTTGTCTGATTGTCTGCCTGATGACGGGACTAAACAGAGCTGGGGTGGGTACCAATCCATGCCACGCAGACTCATTTCCTCTGTTCCCGGGAGTGTGACTGGGCCTTGGGAACAGTTACTTAGTGGGATCATTGAAAAGGTTGGATGAGCTGCTGAATTCTTCCTTGTCTAGTTTCCTTTGTCTAGGTTGCCTCAAATTATCACTGAACTTTATTATTTTTATACACACAGAACTTTTAAATGCACACAGATGACACTTTTTGTGCTGAAAATGCATTACACACTTCTCAGACCTTGCAGCTGGTTGAGCACCAATGAAGGAAATAAATTTGGTAACTGAGCTAGGAAAGAAAGGTGCTTGGAGATGCAGTTTCTAATGCTTTCTTGTAGATATTCCCATCAGACCATACAAAGAACTCTTCCTGTCTATATTAAGAAAGAAACAGGAGAATATAAAATTTTTAAAAAGTCTTTTAAAATTAAAACCTTTGGGAGCTTAATTAAATGTACTGTGAGAAAAATGTGCGTTTCACTTACAGCTATTGACTTGAGGTTTATACAGTATTGCCAAGTCCTGGAATGAATAAAGCTTTAATGTTGCAGCATTTGTTTGGTGCATTTTTTTTAGGCTGAAGCAATGAGAAAATACATACCTAGATTCCACATATATACTAAAAAGGAGGAGTTTGGATTGCAAATAATGAAGATGACTTGTTTAAAATTTGCAGTTTTCTCAAGAGAAATGTTTCAATCAGTCCCTTGAAAAGTCAGAAGTTTTCAAGAATTGTGTGGGATGAAGATGAAGAACAGCATCTTGTAAAGTCTGCATTTTGGTTGACATCCCATAACATGTAGTTGAGATGTGGGTCATTTCAGCCTCACTCATGCTGGATGCTCTGTTCGCAGACTAACAGGCTGGATTGTGCTAAAGGCACACTGTGGAAGCCTCAGCAGAGCTTTGGTTCCTCATCCTGCACGTCCTTCCTCGTATTTGTAACTGCAGCGCACGCCTGCTTGTCCACTCCTTTTCACCCGTTCATGTCTTTTTCTGCCTGTTCCAAAGTGCTCATTTGCCAAGACGCCTCCCTGTTCCTCCAGCGGTCACTCGCACCTTGCGTGCGGGATGTTTTCCCGTGTGACCGTGTGTTGATCCCGCGCTGGGATGGGGTTTCTTGGCCGCCCTTCGGGAGCGGCTGTGCCGGGAGCGCCGGGAGGCGGCGGCCGCGGGGGCCCTCTGGCGGCGGCGGGACAGACAGCCGTGGTTCGCATCTTGCGCCCTGCAGGGATCTCGGTAGAGACGCTCGTGTTCCCGGCTGGAACAGAGTCGGGAAGGCTCCCAACTCGTTTCTCAAGCGCAAGAATGTTTGCTGTTCTTTCGTGATCGGCACAGGTACTTCTGCTGACACGTTCGGTTTTACAGCGACACAGGGGCCCCTGCAGGAGCAGCTGGTAGCTGGTGTCTCCCAGAGGTTTGGGAACAGCAGGGAAAGAAAAAAGAACATACAAAGAGGGACAGCACTCAGAAATGCAGGTATTGCTGCTATTATGTAGACAGAGAAGACATGAAGCAGATGGAAATCAGAAGTATTTCAAGAAATACCAGAACTATTGGTGAACACAACTGCAACTACAGACAGAGGGAGATACTCTCAAAGCAAGGCAGAAAAAAAAAGAAAAATAAAAGGCCATAAGAAGAAAGCTCAGGACTCTGGTTCCTAGATGTGATTTGTGGAACATTACACAATAGCCTCAAATTGAAACAGAGGATATATTATTGCATGTAATGAGAGGGGCTGGGAAGGAAAACTATCCAAAGACAGAAAAACATATCCAGAGTGCTAGGGCTGGAAAAATTCTCCAGAGAAAACATCACAAAGACTGACCTTATGATGGCCTTTAGTAGAACTCAAAGTTGTGAAGATCTGGCAAATTTTAAATTTTTTTTTAAACTCTGAGGCTCTGTGTGGAACTACTGTGTTAGAAATATCACTTTTTTAAAGCAAAATTAATTAAAAATATTTCCTAGATGAACATTTACAATTATTGCTACCGTGTTTCAGTCTTTCAGGTAATTTTGTCTTTATTTGAGAACACAATTTTCATGTAGATTGTAGGTAGTTCTGCACATTTTGGGCACGCCCATCATAGGTCCTTGACTGTGTCCTGTATTTACTTCACACCACACAGAGGGACACGACACTGATGACCTGAGCTTGTTCTTTAGGAATGATTTTTTGTTCCTAATAAAACACAATGTCTTCTTTTAAGCGCTGGGGTCTATGAATACGTCACCTATTTAGACGCCTTCTATTTTCAATGTGATTTTTCCTACTTCAGAGCTGTACCACCAACAGGAGAAAATATGCATCAGTGCTCCTCATCTCTAGTGCTAATTGTATTTGCCATTATTTGAGAGTAAAGAACATGTAGGTGTGTATTTCTGACACATTCCCAGAAGCACTTTCTATGAGTAACCAAACTGGAAGCAACGCATTCCCATTTTTGAAGAAAATTTATTTTTTTGTCAGCAAGTATGTCAGTAGTTTGTCCATCCCAGTTCCTTTCTCTGGGACTGTTTGTCTTGGATGTGTTAAAAAATTCCAGTGATTTTAAATCGCTGGCAAAGAGATTTGGACAAAGCTGGAGGAAGAGCTGACCTCAATAAGGATGTGACAACAAGCTGAGCAGACAAGAGTGAAGGGAGCATCTTATCCCTCAGTTTCTCTCCCAGTAAAGCTGCATGTGTTTCTCAAGGGCTCATGCCAACAAGAGCTACTGCATTTGTTCCATGGAAATGACCATGAAGGCAATTTTCCTTTATCATTTACTTGCCATTAATTCAAATTTCCATTTCAGTGGGAGAAGCTCCCCTCTTGGGAAAAGTTCTCAGTGAGCCTGCAATCTGTCTTGTAGATTTTTCTGCTTCTCCCCATGCTGTGACTTTCTATGACCAGTTTTACTGAGTGTTGTCTAGAATTATATTATGCATGATAAAGGAGAACTGTGTGATTCCCAGCCTGCAGCTCATGCCCTCTCAACATTTGTTTTTCCAGGCATTTTTGGTAAGGCTTTGCTTTGTTACCTGCTGCACTGTGTTGGGATTTCCTGTTCACAGAGCTTTCCTCCTGGACTGAATTTTAATCATGGGTGTGTGTGCTTGCAGGTGTATGCAGGCATGCATCCACACGTGAGTGTTTTAAATTATCCTCACTAGCTTCAAAGCCATAAAGTGGGTTTGGTCACCATGAACAGGAGAAAAGAGTAAGGATCAGGTAACTGAACTGGGCACAAAACTGGAGCAAAGAGAAAAGGTAACTATAGAGACAGGGATTTCCCCTGGTAAAGAGGAAATAAATTACCACCATGACTCAATAAACCTGGGCAAAGGTTCCAGTCTAGGATCAGTTTCTAAGGTCCCTGTCTATAAGCCACTTAATTGACAGGCTGGTGGTTTTCAACATGAGTTCACTTCCAAGTGCAAGAGAACTAGCAGTAACAAGGGTGGTATAAAACACAGATTGATTCATCCAAGTGCAGCAACTGGACTTAGAAACTAAGACTTCATCTCTCTAGGAAAAGCTGTCTCCTGTAGTGTAGCTCCATTAGATGTAGGAACTCTGGCAAGGAGGAGTTTGACCATCCATTGCTACAATTATGATGACAAACTAATCTTGCATCATGGAATTCAATGTACTTTACTTGTGTCTTCTCAGCATTTAAGGAGAAATGCTAGGCTCTCATGGGCTCCATAAAGGCCCTGAAGACAGCTTCTGGCCCCTGTGGAAAGTCCCTGCTTTCAGGTACTGCAGGGACTACAGCTGGGAGGAGCACCAACTGCTATGGAAAGTGTGAGAAGGCATCCTGAGAGCTCACAACAGGGCCATAAACCTGAGCAGAGACTCTCATGGGGAATGGCAGCTTGAGCAAAGGTGTCTGAAAGAGAGGACTGGCATGTAAAAGGAAGCCAAGAAGTAGCCTTATTTTAGCTTACCTGGAGGTGAGGCCTAGGGAGAATACCTGACAGTGTGGTTAAGGCAGGCTAACCAAAAGTGGTGAGAATCCCAGTTTTCTACCAAGTACTACAGCCTTTGTTTTATTGCACCTCATTGCAGTCAGGGTGAACCAAGGGATCAGCATTTTGGAGGTGAAGATTGGCATGCTTGTGGAGATGTCACTTTCTACCTTAGAACCTTGGGAAAGAGATGAGGTTTGCCGGATCTGTTTCAGTCTGTTGGATCCATTGGAGAACATGTCTGCCAGGAAATCCAGGTAAGGAATGACACAAGTTGCACCCAATGCTAGACCCTTCTGTTGGCAGTCTGGAGGCAAGGTGTGTCTGGCATGGCTGGGAGGGAGGGAGGGATGGAAGGAAGGAAGGCTTTGTGTCCAGACTGGTCAGTGTTGGGACACTTCTGCCAGCCTGCAGTTCACATTTGTAATTCCTGTGGTGCACAAATGTCTATAACACCAAATGCTTGCTGGATGGGCTTTGCTGGGTACCATCAGGAGATGCCATCAGGACCCTTCACCAGGGCAGTTTCTGGTGACACGGCATTCCTAAGCTTGCCGTGTCTCATTCTGACTACAGAAAGAGAAAAACTGAGCACATCTGTGCACGCCATGCTCAAGTGAGCTGCTGCTGCTGCTGTGGAGAGGCTGTGTGTGCCTAGGTGGAGCCCCAGACCATCATAACTACCTCACTCGATACCTGGGCTGTGCTGGTACACTGAGGAATATTGAAATCAGTCCCATGAGGATGCAGAGATAAACGATAAACAATCCCTACTCTAACCAAATGACTGAAATACAGGCAATAAAAAAAAAAATGTTATGAAATTACACCAATTCTTACTGTGCAACCTTTTTTTTTTTTTTTTTTTTGTGTAAAACTGGCTCAGTGGCACATCACTTGAACTGTGCAGAAGTGGATGAGATTTAGATGATCAGAGAAAGAGTATCAAAGCAAAAAAGTCACACAGCTGAGCTTTGTCACTTGGAGGTGAATGCTGGCAGGAACCAGTCAGGAGCAGTAGGTTTTACTGCACTCAAAAAACCAAACAAATCAAGAAGCTAGAAGCACTTGATGTTGCCAGTGCTAGGCTGCAGCTGCAGTCATAGGAAGCAGTGCCACAGCTTTTTGACATGTTTTGACAAGTTCACTTCTACTGCTGCATCAGTGGTCCAAACCCCTGGTGTGCCCCCATGGGAGACCTGCAATAGAGTGATGGTGCTGTGTGATTTACTTCTGGAGTGCTTGTGTGAGGAAAGGACGGGCTCTGTGCCGTCACTGACAACACAGACGCAGGTGCTGATTTTTCAAAACAAGGATTTTAAGGCCTGTTTACCAGTTTGAGTGAAAATCATAAAAAACTTAGTCCTTTTTTTTTAAATTAGGTAACTGGCCATTGTACAGGAGTAACTGACATAGAGGATGCAGCATTTGTAACTACTGCAGTTCACAGCATCACACAGAACGGGTCAGGCTGGAAGGGGCCACAGTGGGTCACATCTGGCCCCACAGCCCTGCTCAAGCAGGGTCATCCTATTGCACAGGATTGCACCACCAGTTCGGTAATGTTTTTTACTGCTTGAGGAATAATAACGGAATTGTCAGTAGCAGCTGCGATGGCAATGGTGCACTGCTGTCGTGTAAAAACCACGTTTTCCGAAGTTTGCGCTCCAGTGCAGCCAGCGCAGCCTTGAAACCTTCACTGACTGTCCTGATGTTCCTAGTCCAAACGGAGGTAAATCCAGTGGGAACGGGCAGCTTGTCCGTGAGGGCCGCGCTCCGGAGAGTCTCTGTGCGGCACGGGGAGTGCCAGCGGCCCAGCACAGCCAGCAGGGCCCGGGTCGCTCCCGTGTTCCTCGGGGAATCCCGGGTTTCCCCGGGCGGGCAGGGCCGCGCGCTCCGCCCCCTCAGAGCGCCGGGGCCGNAAATCATTGCATACCTCTGCCAGGCGGCGGGAGCGGCTCCCGGCGGGAAGTGTCGAGCGGCCGCGGCTTCCCTCCTTCGGGACCGGCGACCCCCCGCCCCAGCGAGCCCACCGCCTCCGCGCTCCTCCCGGCGTGTGGCAGCACCGTGAGGGGCCGGCCGGCGGCCAAACGCTTCGCTTTGCCGTTGTCAATACTCCAGAGCATCCCTCTGGAACTGCCCTCCCCGCAGGGCAGCCGTGCGCCGCTGCCCCGCCGTTGTTCAGCGCACAACCATCAGCTGATACCATGCCCCGCAATTTGACATTTTTGTTTCTTGACAACTTCGTACGTCTTTTTATCAGGTTTTGTTTTGGACAGAGGTTTTCTGCGTATTTAGTGTCTCTTCTAAACCAAGTGCAATGTGTAATTCTCAGACACGTTGTGAATAAGCAGAATTTGTTAGCTGGTTAAAATTAAGTAATTCCTAGTAAGCGCAGGGTATAATTCTATACTTAGGCTTCTGACTCTTATTTATTTAGCAGCACAACTTTTTGTCTTGGACACACACTTCAGCGCTACAAATTAATCTTTGAGGTGAGACACCGCGTTGCCACTGGCAAGGAAAGCTCGCTTTTGTAGTAGTAGTGACTAATTTACACGCCTGCCCCCGCTCTCTTTCTAGCTTTCTATTCATAAGCAATATATCAAGGGTGGACCAATGCCAGCAGAACAGTCTGTCTTCAGGAAAGATACTAGCTTTTTTTTCACCCTTGCTTGACTCTCTACTTGTGCTGGCACAGAAAGTCTGTCAGTACAACCTCCATCGTTACCTTATTTTTCCTTGTTTCCTTTCTTCCTACTCCAGCTCCCTCCAACCCTTCAACTTCTTCCTGATAAATATCTTGATGCTGAGGAAGGCGCTAACAGGAGTTTGTGAGTGTTTTAATTTAGAAGTCATTCTTTCTGAGATTGATTTCGAGGAAGCAAAAGTCCCTTTGTAACTGTCACTTGAATATTTCACGTCTGATACAAATGCCTCGTGTGTTTTGCTCAGGTTTAGTACAAACTGCTCTGTAGCCACAGAAGTCCTTGGGCTTCTTGCTGAAATTGCACCCAGCCATTCCTTTCCGCAAGGCGAGGGAGAAAGGAGGTCCCCGAGGGTTCATGTTAACAGTGACTCTAAATGCCCATTTCCCACACTTCTTCGCTAGCACAAACAGCAAAAATAGTCCACTTGCACAGAATCTGATTCAGCTTTCTTGCATTCCGCAATAACAGATGGATTGCTAGACTGTTTACTGTTGCTTCCCACAAACTTCCTGTTAGTAAACTCCTGTATTATTTATGAAACAAAAAAATTACAAAGAAGTATCTTCGCTGATTACTGCCTGCTGGTGAACCACTGCCAGATAAACTTTTTATACAAATATGTGTATGGGAGCAAAGATCTCTTCTGATGCAGTTGTTTGGGTTTTATTATTATTTTTACAATTGTTTGTTTCACAATTTCCTGTGACCCTATTGTGCTGTGCTCCTGAGCAGGTATTTCTTGCACTCGGACATTTGCAGTTGAATTGAGGTATCTGTGAATGTGTAAAGGAGCGAGGGGGAAAAAAATGTTACAGAGATCAGCCCTGAAGAAGAAATCTTTAAAGCCTTTTTGTTTTGCAATGACAATGATGAATGAGATTTTGCTAATGTGATATTAATCTCTGCTGACCTATCTTAGGAAGCTGACTGTCTCAGAGCTTTTTGCAGAAAACAGGGAATAGTGCTGTATTGACCACCTTAATGCTACTTCTGATGTAAGTAGACGGGAAATGTGAAGAAACTTTACTTTCCTCTGAGACTGGCTGTTAAACTCCACAAAACAGAGGAGCAAGAGGAGCACTTTGTTTGCACTGCATATCGTAGATTAGACTGATTTCTGACTCTCAGTGATGTGAGAGAGGAGGCCAGCCTGAAATCTGATTGTACAATTTTATCAACAGAGCTAGTGAATTTTAAAAATCATCTATAATAAAAAAGAGCAGAATATAATGCAAAAATATGAAATTTGTATATTAACAAAAGCACTTTTATTGTTTTTAGAAATAACACTTGACCTAACAGTCATTCTGTTTTTTTTAATTGTTGCTGTTATATTTCATTGAGATTCTGTTCTATTTATGTATTCTGTATGAATGAATTGGCTGCTCCACCTGATATTTATGATTGTAGCCATGCATTATATATACACACAGAAACAGAATGAAATTTTTCCTGATCTGAGACACAGATAATTCTTCCTCAAGATTTTTTATTTGATTCCCTAAACCAAAATCAAAAATCAAACCAGCACTGTAGATCCAGCAGTTTCTAATGTTAGCCCTGCTACTCGGATCATTCATTGCATGAGGTTTAACAAAAAAAAGCTGTTGTGCATTGTAGGCAACTGCAGGATGCTGATTAAATCATTGCATACCTTTATAAGATCTGTATTTGCAAAAAACTGGTGTCAGATGGAACAGGGCATTTACTGATCCTGGGGCAGAGCTCATTCCTGAGTGTTTGTGTGAGATGGCGTCATGTAACCGATCACTCATTTCGAGTAACAGTAAGAATATGTCTTCTCTGAGCAAACTCTCTTTTCTCTGCCTCCTGAAACACCCTCGCTCAGAGCTCCTACTGACAGAAACAGAATTCAGTATTATTAAGGCAGATGATCAGTGGCAGTATCTCCTGATGCTTCAATCCACCAAGAATCTTGTGACAGATGTTTCTGCACTTTATGCAAATAGGAACTTCATGGATCAGTTTTCTTTTTCTCCACAGAATATATGCAGCTGGAAAATAGAAATTCATCTCCATGGCACAAAGTGGAAAAAAAAAAAAAAAAAAAAAAAATCATGCCGCTGACCAAACAGGCAGCCGGGAGAAAGCGATCTGTAGATGTGAAACCAAATAATTAAACTGCTGGTTCTTAGGATCACTTCTGGGCTTAATCAAGCCGTGTATGCGATGATATAGGTTCGTGGGCTCTCTCTGCAACAGCGCTGTTGCTCACAAGTCATTTCTGAAACAGGAAAAAGAGATCTTTCCTGTGTTGTATACAGTTTCCTCATAAATCTTTTTCTTTTTTTGCCGTTTCTGATATGCTGTTTTCATTCTCACAGTAGTTGTGGATAGCTGTATTAGGTGTGATACCTAAGTGCATTAAAATAACAGAGTTTGCACACAAAGAAAGGATTTCAGCCCATTATATGTAATAAATAGGGTACAGACATTTATATAAACTGAATGGGTTTAGGTACGTTCTTTATAATAGCACAGAAAGCTGGACATGTGAAAGTGATTGATGAAAAGAAGAATAATAATTTCCTTCCTGATTGCTGAAAGGAAAAAATAACCCTTAAACTTAGTGAGTTAGAGGAGGTTCTAAGGAAATGTAGTTTTACAAATTACTGTGTGATATATAAAATCATGTAATATGGAGGAGTTGTAGAATCCCACCTATTATTACCCTAGAAAATCATGAATGGTGATCATCCTAAATGCATTTATTTTTTTAAAGTTATTTTTATTAGTATTAATAAATCAAATCATTATCATTATTTTAGACTGATATGTTCTTCTGATTTTATGTATTTCTTTTAATATTTCTGTGAAAGTATTTTTTATCATCAGACATCAGAACAAGTCTCATGAGTTGTTAGACAACATGTCTGTATCTTATTTTCTTGGTGAAGCTTTTGTTAATTTTGTATATTTTAGATGTTTTAAAGTCTCTTGTGGGTCACAAAATTTTTTTTCAGTATTTTCACTTAGAATTTCATTCCAAGCCTGTATCTGGTGCTGTGTAAACATTCAGTCAGAATCTATGATAAATTTTATTTGTAAATACACAAAGCCTGATTTTGTATCATGGTATTCTATGTCTAGAATCTTGTCTTCATTTCATGACTAGTCAAATTCTGGGAAAGGATCTTTATTCAATTCAGATGTACTACATAATTTTATTCAAAAGCCTCCTTCTGTAATTCTTCTAGTTAAATTTACAATGAACATTAGTGATTTCACCTGGATTTATTTTAATTGAGTTTCTTAAAAAAATCAAGCACAAAACCAACACCCAAAGATGTAGTGCCATTTCTAGGAAAACAAGGAAAGAAAGGCACTACGTGTGAAAATGACAATCATGCTACACTGACTCTAATTCAGATACCAGCGAATACTTGCCAATACGTTTGTATGTACTATATCATGTCTGCTTTTGCAAGTGGCTGTGCAGCTACTGATGTTCTGCAGTTAAGGTACAGTTTGAGCTGACCTGTGTCTGAAGAGTCAAATACAATTCTAGACTCAAGTATTAATAGACTAAACTTAATTTTATTTTTTTTTTATAGGTGCAGCTGCATTTTCGATTTAATTATAGGCTCCCACAGTAGTAATTTTTCCATGACCTACTCAATCTCAAAAGTCAGAAAATTGCTTCTTTTTTAAAGCTGACAATAGCACGGTATGTTTCCAAAGGAAAAAGACAAATTACAGCAAATCATTACTTTAAGCATATTTAAATAGCCAGGAAGAAATCCTAATTGAAAAGTTTGCTAAAATGTGAAAAAGTTAGCAGTGCTTTTTTCTTTTACAGAAAAAGATTATTCTCATGTTCGTAACATTGCAAGATGCTTATGATACGATGCCTTTCCTTTCTCTGCTCACCCTCTACATCTCCTTCTTTCCTTTCTGATGAGGTTAGACACAACATTTTTAGGAAAAAAAATTTTAACTGGAGAGAAATTAATCTATAGATGTGTTTAATAATGTAAGTTGGCTATTCCTTGTGAAGCTGAGACAAAGATTATGGGAATCTTTGTATTTCTTTGCATGGGCTCCAGATCAGTCTGTGAGGCTTTATTATCCAGTACTAGCATTACTGCCAGTAAAGGTATTCTAACCACAATTGTTCTGAAAGGGCAAAAAAAAAAGGGTGTCATAAAACAGACCTGACAGTCATGAAATGCACCCTGGACCTTCCAGAAACCTCCTCCCCAACAAACCTCTGCTCTTCCCCCATTCTCGCTGGTTCTTCTCACGTTGTTTCCTGCTTCCAAACTTTCCCCCAGCAGGGCCCTTTCCCTGACAGCCCTCTAGGACTGTGGCAGGGGTTTTGGCAGCTCATACCCAGGGTATCTGCAGCAGGCCAGCTCCCAGAGAGCAGAGGCAGCGTAGCCCCAGGTCCACAGGAGATTTTGAAGGGGTTGGTGAATGCAGACACCACGGGAGGAGGTGGGCTGGCCAGAAGGAACCACTGTTGGCATCGCCTCATGGAAGAGAGGAGAGAAGGAAAGCTGGCACTGGGGTCCTTTCTTCTGCTACAAAATATCTGGGAAAAAAGAGTTGTCTGTTAAGATAGGTAGCCATGGCAATATGCCTTCAGCAATTTCCCCAAGGGAACTCACAGAAGAAGGTGTTGCTCTCCTGTAGCTGCTGAAGTGCTTGAGCTCTTCCCCATCCCTGTGTTCTGTGTTTCCTGTATCTAAATGACTGAAGTTGTTAAAATTAGGCCAAGACCATGGTCCCGTAACAGCAAGCAGTGATTAGCATGATTCTTATTACAAAAAGACAACCATTAGAGGGGAAATTTGCTGTATTTTTGACTTATTTTCGAACAGGTCAGGTTTACCTATATGTCTCTGCCTGTAAGACACACAAAACGATCTGGCCCTTAGGCCTAGAGCAGTGCAATAGGACAGTGAAAGGGCTGGTTCCCGTGTAAGGGGCAGCTCGAACTGAGTGCAGGAGCAGGACCGCAGCCTCCATTTGCAGTCGTGCGGGGCTGGTTTTCCAGCAGCTCTTTGGAGCTGGGATCCATCAGTTGGTCTGTTCTCTATCCTGGTGCTACTCCTCTTCTTGCTTGTATGTCAGAGGAGCTGTGTGCAAAACCAATCGGCATCCAAGGATTGTTCTGGCCAGCAGTGTTTTACATTTAAAGCCAAATGAAAAATGAGGTAAAGTTTGTCATATTTGCCTGATTCTTTTTCTTTCTGTCACTTCTGTTTTCTTTGCTTGTGTGAAAAAATGGGAGGTTCAGTATGAGGGAGGTGGATTTTTCTTGCTTTTTTTTTTTGTCTGATTTTTCAGTCATTTATGAGACTATGCTGTTGTGTTTTCTGACCCACCTGATCCCAGACCAGGCTGATCTACAGTCTCATTTTCAGGACAGCTTGCTGATCACCAGCACAGCTGAGTTAGGGGCCTCAATGAAAGGACCTTGACCCCTCAGCCAGCATCTCTTGAGGAATTCTCTTTGTTGGGTGCTTTCAGCCCAAAGTCGAAGGTGATTTCTATTTGCCGAAGTGGGAAGACAACGGGAGGAAGAATAAAGATGAAAATCTAAGCAGTCAGTTGAACTTGTTCAGACTGATACCAGCCTGCGGTATTCAGGCAGCAGCTAACCCAAGGTTTCCCTAACCTTGGCAGAAGTGCAGGAAATAGTTGTCAGAGGATGAAGTGTTCTTGAACTGTTTCTCCAATGTATCAAGCACAAGCAGGCTATTCTTCAATATTAAGCATGTGCTTCTCTTTTCTTCCCCTTTAAAGAAACTTTTTATTGTAGACTATAAAAGGGGGAAAAAATCAATCAATCTCTGTTTGTGGACCCCTGTGCTGCATCTACGCTATCCAAGGACAAAGATGCAAATCAGGACCTCCCCAGCATAATAGCATTTATAAGGCAAATTTCTTACTGAAGACTTATAGCAAAAGAAATAGCTGTGCTCAAGTGTTATTTTAAACAAAAAGGAAAAAAAATTAACCACATTCTTTAAAACATCAGCTTCCCTGGATACATCAGAGACAGCATTCCAGATAAAAGCAGCATGATTTGAAAAGACCTGATCAGCAACAGATTGATGTCTGGGCTTGAGGACTAATGTAAGAACTTAAAGACTTGGCTAGAGAATATATCTTGAGAAGCATAAACATATAAGAGGATGCCAAACCATGAAAGGCTTCCTTTGCACTGAGAATTCAGAAATCGGCGTGTTGACAAGCAGAGAAGCCAATGCTGCTAGCAAAGCACATAGGGTGATGAATAAACTCAGCTTTTGGGAGCCTAGGATGAGATCTAGAAAGGGGCCAACTGATTTAGCCATGTTTTTAAGTCTCTACACCCAGTATTTAGGTGCTGTCAAGCCTCAGGCCTCCCCGCCCAGCTGCCAGTGATGATGTCTCATGGACTGGGGCAGCCGGGTTTGATTCAGAAAGTGTGTGTTAGTGTTCAGTTCTCAGAGAGGACGGAGATACTTCCAAGAGACTGACTGCAGCAGGCTGGCTGAGCCATTTGTTGAGGCTATGGGAGAGTTAGGTTTAATTTCCTGCACAAATGCACTGCATTTTCTGGCTGTTGGCTCAGTAGTAGGCTCCTGGAGTGCCTCCCTTGAGGTGAGGTACACCTCCTCTTGTGTACCGGGGGAGAGCCTGGAGGCTGTGTGGGATCTGAGCTGTTCTCTGGCTGGCACAGCACGCTCGAGGCAGATGTATGCCTCTGTAACTGTGACATCCCACTAGCCTCTCTGGAGCTACTGCAGCAGGAATGCTGGCTTGAAACACTTGAGCCGCGAACAAAGTAAGTGAAGAGATATGGCTCATGCAGTTCCTAAATGTGAGACCTGGCCACCCTTTATTAATTGGGGGAATCTCCTTGGGATGCCAGCAGAGAAGCAGTACTCTTCTTTTGTGAGGAAAAAATGCAGTTTTCCTCCAGCAGCACTTAAAATTGGATAGTTCAATAATTAGCCGGGAAATAACAGATTTACATATGAAGCAATATAGCTACGGAAAGGTAGTTGTTAGGAACTAGATAATGTGCGGTCTGATTTTTGATGGATAAGCTAAGTTTAAAAGCTATATTCCAAGAAAAATCGACATATCTGCAAAAATATGGGATGTACATAAGATGAGGAAAAAATGAACTCTTTACCTAAAAGAGCAACTTGAGAGGGGAATCCATAGGAAAAAACACTGATGGCTTCATCTTTTGCATTTAGCAAAAGCCTACCATGCAACTGCCCAAGCTAAACACTGCCTTTTTCTGGTTTGGAAAAGATCTTGAATGTCCTTTAAACTTGTTGACTTGCTCCACTTTTGTCAGGCCTTCTTGCATAAGCACATTGATCCCAACACTATCATCCTTTGAGATGTACTCATGTTATTGTCAGGTACCTCCTGGGAGCTGAGCACCTACCCTGGAAGGATGCTGGTAAGTACTGCAGGCACCTCTTCTTTCAGCAAAGCGATCAGCGTCTGTGCAGCTGATGGCTCTCATTCTTGTTTGGTTGGCAGGGATGGTGTCACTAAACTTGAGCTCACTTGTCACAATGGAATTTAATTATCTGCTGGAGAGAAGCCCTGACAGCTGTGGCGTAGGTTTTTCAATGTGATGTTGCCTGGATCACAAGAAAAATATCAAGGGCTGGTGAGAACAGCCATGTTCTAAAAGCATCTCCGCCTGGGTTAGACCACTGCCTACCAAAGAGGTACGTGTGATTATCTTGAAGTTATTTATTGACTGTCGTGTCAGATCGTGGTTAAAGTTTATCTTTACTGCAAGTTGTCCTCAGGAATTCTTTTAGTTCGACAAAAGTAACTTTTCTTTTCCAGGGCTTAGGTTGGAAGCACAGTGTTTGTTTACCACATTGCCCCTGGGTTTGCCTCTGGCTTTTGCTTCCTAGGGGAGAGGCAGTGGGTCTGCTGCTGGTTCCTAAAATGCTGACATCTGTGATGGCCTTCTATAGTGAAACCATTTTCCTAGCAGCAGCATCAGGTAAGACCTTGTAATTTTCTTACGGTAATGGTTATTATTGATAAACTAAGGAAATGTGAGCTGAAAAAAAGAGCAAATGCTTTGTTGTGTGTGTTTATTTTGTGTTTTTTTTTTTTTTAAATGGAACATTCCCTTAGCTCATATACCATAGTATTGGGATTTTTTTATTTTTACCTTGATTTCTTGTTGGCAAACAAGTACTCATACCAGTAGCTCTCTAAGGTTGCTGACATGCTCTGAGATGCTGAAGACACTTTTATAATAAATTCTGTTATACACTTGCACAAGTAAAGGACCCATACTGTGAATAGGAAGGTGGCCCATCTGGCACTTGGTTGCCCCACTGCCAGCCTTGGAAGCACCCAACCACCCAGATGCGCACACACCTTTGGGGAACCTAAAGGCAGACCAGGATTTACCCCCTGACTTACATCCCTGAATCCACCTATCCCCCAGCGTCCAGGAACATTGGCCCTCAAACACTAAAAAAGGAGCCTCTTTTCTGTGAGGAATTTGTGGGAGCCAGGCTACACCACACCAGAGGCTGCCATGCATGTCTTTTGGGAAGTCCTGGCCGTGTCCCCTGGGCTTCAGGTAAGCTCTCCCTAAACCACAGAATGTTCTGAGCTGGAAGGGACCCACAAGGATCATCAAGGCCAACTCTTAGGTGAATAGCTCCTATGGGATCAAACCCACAGCCTTGGCATTATTAGCACCATGCTCTGACCCTTGGAGCTGATGTCCTGGGGACCATGGCTGCAGTCCTTTCCTTCCCCTCCTGGGGCAGAAGCAGAAAGCACACTTTCAGTGGTGGATGGGGGGCACTCCATTACCTCCATTGAAAAAAAGGTGAAGCCTTCTTGGCCCCAAGGGTGTTTTTCTGTCTGGAGCCTTTCTGTGTATTAAAGAACAGATGCTTGTGCACTCTCTAGGCCACTGTCAGATTAAACCATGCTTGGCACAAGCTGGTGTTTCTTGTGCCTGTCGTCCTGGAGCTTCCTGGGCTAGGTTTGGAAGTTAGACCACACAGCTGTACTTCCCAGGACCAGGCAGGGCAAGGATATCGTCTGTCTGTGCCCTGCCCAGGCAAGGGGGAAGGCACCGTTGTAAGGCCTTGTGCTGCTGCCTTGAGCTGAAAGGGACGACCTCTCTGGGGGGAGCTTTGGGAAGGAGTTTCTTCTCTAAAAATCGGGTGTTTTGTAATCTGTTTACACTATTCACTGTCAGCTCTCAATGACTGCCATCAGGATTAGAAACAATTTGGAAATTCTGGAGTTAAAAGTATGTAAGTTGCATGAAGATAATACTTAATAAACATGAATACATGGTAAGGAGGTTTTTTTTCCCATCCTTTTAATATGACTTTTAGACTTACAAGCTTTTATCTTATTTTATGAGACCATGTGAAATAAATTAAATGTAACACAAGATGCTGTTAAAAAAGATTTTATGACATCGAGAACTGGTTCTATATTAGGACCAGATCCTACATAGGCTTATTAATGTGAGCAGTTTTGCTCCCATAGATAAGCTATGGAGTCAGCTATGGCTAACCATTTAAATGCTCAGACTCAGGCCCTCATTTTGGATGCACTTCTCATTGTTAAATCAATGTGAAAGTGAAATCTGTCTCCTCTCAAAAGGAAATTGCCAAGACTTTCTACGCTAAGATTTGGGATCTGTAGAAAATGAAGCCTTTTTATTTTTTCTTCCCTCCAATAATCTGTTCAGTGAACAAGCTGTGAAAAATAGTTCTATATTTTTTCCATGTGATGCAGCAGACGGTAAATTTCCATTTAAAAGAATGATCAGAGTAGCTGCTGGCACTGAACTCTGTTGTCTTAGTCAAATCTACTTACAAAGAGTTTACAACAATACAATAGCTTATTATTTCACTCAACCAGAAATCAGATGAAAAAGGCAAAGGGGAAGCCTGAAGTAGGTTCATGGTCAGAATTCTTTTATTTCTTAACACCTTGGGTTTTTTTAAATGCAGGAGTTGAGATCAGTAGTTATATGTGTAAGGAGGAGACTACTTCTTTTCACCTCTACTTTTGTATGCTGTGAAATAATCAGACTACACACTTCTATAGTGCCTTTCTTCTGGGGATCTGAAAGCACTTTACAAACATTAATTAAAGTCTCACAACACCCATGCGGAGGTAAAGGAGCATTGTTTGTGTATCTAATGCAGAGGCTTAACCTGATTCTTTAAGTACTCTACCAGGAAAATAATGGAATAGCCAAAGCAAATTAATCTAACTGTATTGCTGGGAGCATTTATATGTGTGTGCGCGTGCGTATATGTGCATATATGTGTGTGTGTGTGCGTGCATGTGTGCATGCGTGTGCCTGCAGGCCTGTACTGCCGGATGCCTTAGACTGCACCTCCTCTGCCCTGCACGTCCTGCCCCTTGTTGTCTCAGGGGATTTGATGTGTGCTGCTGCTTCTCTCTGCATGGTGCCTCGTGTCCATCAACAAATGTGTATCTTCTGGGAAACCTGGGGAAATCTCACACTGCCATTGATTATGCCGAGATTAGGTATAAAAATTTAAAAAGCAGAAAAAGTCTTTTTCTTGATCACCAAATTTGTGAATGGGAATAATAGGTGGGCAGCGAGGACCCAGAAGGGGTCTTTACAGCCTGAGCAGGACCCTTCTGGTGGAGACGCCAGCACCTCTCCTCTGTCTGCCACTTGTTCTCAAGCCTGATGGCCTTGTCCTTGCTGCTGTCGCTTCCACAGTCTCCCCATCCCAGGGAGTTTTGGGTGCAGCACTGCAGAGAGAGAGCTGCGGGGTGGGCCTGGCTCCTGCTGGGGCTGCCGGCTCCCCTCCACGTCTGGAGGCAGGAGAAGGGCCTTGTCCTACTGCAGCTTAATGTTAGGCTTGGCTTGGCTACCCACGGTAGCAAAATCTGCATCAAAATAAATTAAATTATTTTACAGACTTTATAGAAAGTGTATTATTCTCCTCAAGAGGGGCTTTTAGCATCATTCCTGCAGAGGTGTATTCCCTGTACTTTGACAGGTAGGTGCCCACCCCATGCCCTGAGCAGGTAGAATTGTGCTGAGTACCTCCGCTTGTCCACCTTTGCTGCTTTGATTTCCTGCTGCTGCTGTGTCTCTTCAGCCCCAGCTAAAAGCCAGAGCAGCCCCAGCCCAAGGTGTCTGACAGGGAAGGCTGATTCATTATAGATCTCTAGTTGCACTGGCAGAAATGAAAATGAAGTGAGGGAATTAATCAAAATGGAGGAAACTCAAGCTGAAGGACCAAGCAACTCTTACTTCTATTTTCAGCTCAGTGCTGTAGTGCACAGGCCTTTCTCCCACTTGTGCAGCCCGGAACTGCTGAACTCTTGCAGACTGACTTTTCCTTAGACAAATCAGATCAAAAGAATTTTTTCTAGTGGTTACAGGATGCCATTATTTTCTTTCTTTGGGTCAAAGCTGTAGGGAAATAGATCCACATCACCACTATGAGTTTGAAAGGTGGTTGGATGGCAACTAAAAGCAAAAAGGGCCCCAGAGCCACGAGCTTTTGTCAGCCCTAGTCCCACACACTGTTAAAATCTAAAAATGCTTTTGGGTCATCAGCATTAGATCTTTTTCTTAATCCTCATCATGTCTCCTTTCTGCTAATTTTACTTTCTCTGTCTGACGTAGGCTCTAAGATCTTCAGTGCAAAGAGAGCATCTTTTATCTCTGTAAAGTGTCATGCAAACTTAGGGTGGTATGTAAATATTTAATAATAATATTAGTGATGAAGATTAGAGTCCTGGAGGAACGTGTCTCCTTCCTTGCAGATGCAGAACATATAGTGGGAATTTGTGTACTGTTTCATTTCCCCGGGGAGAATTTCTCTGCTCACTCATTTTCCAGTTGCCTCTGTCATCATCTTGGGTAAGGCTATTGGGGCACAGTACTCTTGACTGGGAATTAATTAATTAGAATTGGGCAAATAATGGCTTTTTCACCTGAGACTTTGGAGAAACTCCCCTAAAATACAAATTTCCTCATTTTCATGTTAGAAAAATGGAAACCTGGGGGGAAAATTGTCCAGAGGTGCCCAAAAAGGGGATGTGTGTGATGCTGGAGGTAGCTGGTCTGTGCCCCCTGACAGCAGTGGAGGGGCTTCAAGGTGCTCAAGCTGGGGCAGCATCAGAGGAGACAGGCTGCAAGGAGCTCCGAGCTGTCCCCAGCACTCTGCTCATTGACCCTTCTTACTTCTTCTTTTCAGTAGCCTAAATAATTTTTAAAATAGTTTGGCTATATAACTAGATTCACTTTATAGCAGGGTTTATACTGTACCTTACTTAAATCTTAAATTTTCTAATGATTGTAACCAATAGCAATTAATTTAAAATAATTAAGACAAATATACACATCGAATTGCCAAGCACTACATTTTTCTCATTCATTTATGACTTAATAGACTTCAGTGTATATGTTCAGCTTTTACTAATTGCACAGTTGACAATTCTTTATGACTTTGAGGAGTTCAACATTTTCTATATTTACTGGCTGCATCCTCTTAGCATAATCATAGTCTTAATTTTGTTTAACTTATGCTAAAGCAAAATATGAATCTAAACCACAGGAGGCAAATAAAACACGTCATTGTACAGTTCACTACATTTTATAAAACCATTTTACAACATGAACCATCCACCCGTTCTGTTCAATGGAGTAAATGGGATCTAACCATGCTTTAAGGACTGTGCTCATCTTTAAACTGATTAGTTTCTCTCCTTATTACAAAATGGGGGCATCTATACCAGGTCTAACATCTAATTTTACATACAATTAAATGGGTAAGCCCTGTTGCCTCCAGCATAATCATTTAATCTTTGTTATTTACCTTGAGGCTTTTTGGGTAGGATCAGAGACCCATTTCTCCCCTTGCTGTGTGGTGTGGGACAAGCCGCAGCAGGGAGGAGACCCTTTTGGTCCTGGTTGCTGCAGGTAGAACGGATGGAAATGCATACAAGGGTCAAGCTCACGGCCTGGAGTCAGTGGGAGATCAAGGAAGAGAGAGCCTCGTGCCCGGTGCTGGTTGGGCAGCAGGGATGGGGTGGGAAGGTGTAGGCAGGGACTGGTGTCAGTGGGGTCATTGGAGGGGCAGGGGCAGGGCAGTGCTGCAAGCTGTGCCCGCTTCCCTCTGTGACAGATTTGGGGTGCCTGTCCTCAAGGCAGGACCCAGTCAAAGGCTGTGTGGATGGGGCAGCAAAGCAGGGTTGGGGTGCTCATGGGGCAGCTCTGGTGGGGATGAGCACTTCAGGGAGTGCTGTGAGGATGCAGCACTATTGTCACAGGCAGGAGCGTTCTCCTGCCCAGGACACCTACATGGCGATGCGTCTTCCCTGCTCTGCACCAGGAGCAGGGAAAGCAAACGGTGCCTTGACCAAAGGTTAATGCTTAAAAAAATCCCCCAGGGCAGGGAGGAGGCAGCCGGGGCTGGCAGCAGCTCAGCAGCCAGGGGCTGAGTGTCGGCCGGGAGCCCATTTGCTCATAGCAGCGCCTGGTTAAACCCCCAGCCTGCACATGGCTTTAACCAAGTGCGGTGCAGCGACGCGAGCGAGGGGCTGCCTTTGGCATGAGGGCTCTGCTCGGCCCCGCGATTAGGAGAGGAAGGCTGAGATTTGCACTGGCAAACAGGCTTCCTTCTCTATTGCTTACTCTTCTTTTTTTTTTTTTTCTTTTTCTTTCTTTTTTAAATCGTGTTTAACACTTGTACAATTTGGTGAAATTACAAGCCCGTGAGGACAGAGGGAGAAGCCAGTCTGTTTAAAAAATAAAAAGAGGACATGATTACTTTGCTGAAGCTGTACTTTCTATTTTCTCTTCCAAAAGAGACAAAGGGAATAAATACTTAAAACCCAGTGGTGACGACAGTGAAGCAATCATGCAGTCGCTGGATACCTTTGTCTCAGGGAGGCATGTAGTCATTTTTACATGTCTGCCACTGGGTGTCAAACCTTTCTTTTCTTCCCCTTTCCATTTTGGATGGCCAAACTGATTATCTAAAATAGAAAATTAGCACACAATGGCTTTACTCTGTGATACCCCTTATGCAACTAATGGGCAAAGCTTGTTAATTGGTTGTAAATGCCAGCAGGTTGCCAAGATAATACTTCAGAAATAAGCGGGTATTCTGATAATTACAGCAATCTTCATCTATAAAAGCTTAAGTAGATGAAGTACTGGCTGGCTTAAAACCAAGATTTATCCTGCTGCACTCGCATTAAAAGAAAAAATAAGATGAAAACAATAATGTAGCAAAACAATTATATAGCAGGAAGCGTTGTAGGTTTTAGAGATTGTGAAAACTCAGAAAGTAAAACAGTGCTGTAATAACCAGTTATGGAAAAATAGGCCATTTACATTTGTGTATAATTAAATAGTAGGCTATGCAATTTCACTTTTTAAAGTAAACTGCCTTTTCCTTTTTTTATAGGGCAACGTAGCCATAATTGCTGCATTAAAGCTTTAATGAAAGAAAAAAGCAGCAGATCAAGATGACATGTAACATCCACATTTGTACTGTGGTGTTCTGCTTGTTTAGTAATGGGAAGCTACTGAGGAGATTAAAATTGCAGAATTCTTCTTAGTTTTTTTCCCCGAAAATTGCTATAGGAAGATCATTCAAAGTCTAAAATACATACAATTTATTTTTCTACCTTCAATCCACAAGGATTTAATGACTTTCCTAAATCTCAGAGTGTCTGAAGAAATACTTTCTTGCAAAAAGGGAGATATTATTTCAGCTCATCAAAATTACCAAAAGTAAGCGGCTCAAACTTGAAGTGTAGAGGTCTCACCTCATGTTTTAGACTATTACTGGTAATACTGAACACTATTTTTTAACTCGGGACTGCTTTTCAGCTTTCCTGTCAGAAAGATCAACAGGTTGATATACAACCTTGTTATTTGTCATTTTGAGATTTTTTTTCTTTTTTACATGTTACAAACAAATTGCAAAGTGCGGTAAAGCCAGGCTCAGCTATGTTAAAGCTCCAAAATATGTCTGCGAGCTTTCAAACCAAATTTTTGTCTGTGATAGTGTAAAACAAGGGTTGATATTGGGGCAGGAGAAATCCTTTTTTTTTTCTAACTACCTTGGGTGCATCTCATAGACTGCTTTTAATCATTCATGCCTCCTACGACTGAGGGCATGTTTTGGCAAATTTTGGCACATTTTGTCAGGAGCAGCTCAGAGACAGAGGAGTGCAGGGCAGTCCTGAGGGGCTGCTTTGCTTGGGCTTTGGGGGAAAAGGCAATGTCAGACTGGGATACCCTTCCTGCTGGGTACCTGGGGGTCCCTGTTGTTGGCTTGCAGGTAACAGAGGTCTGTGCCTGGGTAGTGCTGCTCTGCTGGAGCATTGGCCCTTCCCCTCTGACCCCACTGCAGCAGGGTCAGACCATGTAGAGGCACAGGGGCTGCAAGAGAGCCCTTTCCTGGTGGCTGAATGCACGTGCCTGGCGTGGTCCGGGGTGCCAGGCACTGGCACAAGAGCAGATCACACTGGGTTTTTCCAGATGTGGAAAATATGCTGTGACATGCCCTCTGGTAGGGTCAGCCTGGTGGGAGAGTGGTGAATGTGCTGGAAACAAGGCACACCGTGCTGTGGAAAAGTAAGACTTGCATGCATGCATTGTCTCACAGTAGTCAGCTTATCAAATATTTGATGGAGATGTCTTTCCTGTGTGTGGTCATGCAACATCAACTTGAAATTTTTCTCACACATTATCCATAAAAAAATAGAAAGAGCCTGGTACATAACTAAGGATAGCTTGCTGTGCTGACAAACTGCTTAAATTTTGGCAAATAAAGAGGTGTACCATGTCACCTAAACTCTCTGGGGAAACAAGGTCTGAGAGCACAGGGGCTGCCAGGGGAGTGGGGTGTGAGGCCAGCCCTGCTGCCTGCCAGCCCCAGGCCCTGCACACATAATGGACTTTCCTAGTTAGTACATAATATATGGACTTGTCCGAAGTGTGGCTGCAGGAACCAGCGGAGGAAGAGATAACTTGACAAGATCCTTTAATGGATCTCTCTCCCTTGTCTTCCAGAAACAAAATAAATAGGAGACTTTTTCAACCGGCATGTATTTCCATTTATGCTTTAAAAATTCATGAGCATAGGTTTCATATGATGGTGTAGTTACTATGGTAATTGTTTATTAATCTGGAGGAGCTTGGTAATTACCACAGTACAGTTTATATAACTCAAACTCAGAGTTAAAGTACAGTTATGATTTCTTTACACATCCATCTTTTAGACACTTTTTTCAACTTTTTTTTTATTTTTATTTAACAGAATATGCATTTTCCCCTCTCAGTTCTACTTTTATCCAAGTGCGTACATTTCTGGAAGTGTAGAGAGAGTGCAAAAATGACAGAGAAAAGCTTGCTCAGAGTTGGCAGGCCAGGACAGCCAGGAGAAAATGTGCAGAGTTAAGTTGCAGGTGGATATTTTTTTAATTAAAAAAAATAATGTCTTTCTCTTTTCCTGGAGGATGGCTCATTTGTGGGAGGGCAGCAAGGGGCAGAGGAAAGAAAGTGACAAAGTGGGGATGTTGCAGGAGCCCATGTGTCCAGCCTGGGACCGTCCCCCCAGCTGAGCATGAGGCTGAGAGATGTGGGACTATGGGAGAACGTGTGTGCATTGTCCTGCAGTTCTGGTGTTTGTGTGTGGCAGAGGCACACAAGAAGAAAACCACATGTGCTGGACCAAGGATGAATGGCTGGCTGGCTTTGGCATCTGGGTTTTTTCGGTGTTGTGTGTGATTTTGCTAATGGAGAATGCAAGAGTGGTGGGGTGCCTGCCAGGTACACCACGGCCCTTCAGAAACCCCTGCTGCCAGCTCTCCTCAGCCCTGACAGTCTCCCAGTGGCATGTACTTGCCTTTCCTGGAGAAGTTTCATGTAAAAAGTGAATTTACTCATTCAAAAAAAATTTTTTTCAGAGAAGCACCACTAATCCTAGCACTGTAGTGATGCTCTCCAGAAACCCAAGAAATAGAAAACCATGTGAGTGTTTTTCAGTGAATTTTTTTTCATTTATCTAAAAGCTCTTTTCTCCCAGAGAGTGAAAAATTTTGCCCACTGTGAATTTTGTGTCTGTGGTGACTCTAGTTGAGAGACAATGGCCATCAGTTCATTCTGTGATGACCCATAAGCCGGGAGCAGCCCTGTTGGTGGGTGACCCCTCCTCGCCCGTCCCCGCTCTCTCCCGCCGGCTTGCGCGGCTGGCGGGCTGGAGAAACTCCCTGGTCGGCCTGGCTTCATTGCCGAGAGATTCACATTATTTATATGGAAAAAGTGCAGGATGCCATCTCCTCGCTCGCTCTGCCTGCATAAATTGCGCGTGTTTATTATTCATCGTAACACAGCACATTCTCTGTTTCTGTGTCACTTGTCACTAATCACTTATGCATCTGATGTGCGGATCCAGAGCAGGTTCTTAAGCATTCTTGGCTTCAAAACATAAGATATGCATGGGTAAGAGTTTATCCCACCCCCAAAATAACAACTTTGATACATTTTCAAAAGGGAAAGTGCATATGTTACAGTACTCAGGAGCAGCAATAACCAAACTAGCTGAGAAGTGACACGGACTTGGGTTATTTTCTTGTTGCTTTCTTTTTTCTTTTTTTTGGTTTCTCTTTAGTATTTCATGAAAGTGTGTAAAAATCTTAACATTTGAATGCCACACGCTTCGTTCTGCCTGCGAGATAAAGGACATTTCTCTAAAAGAAACATACGCTCCTTGTTCCTTGTTTTGATTCCCTCTACAGCTTGTCACAATGCATTTACATTTTGCCCATACATTTGGATTTGCAACCCGAGCTGTGCTTTTGAGGAAGGGATGCAAACTCTTTTCTTTGACTTTTGGGTGTCAATTGGGCACTGACTGGAGCTGGGCAGGCGCGGAGGGCCAGGCTGCACGCACACCCCTTGCAGCTTCCACTGTGACCCCCGGCCCCAGGCCCCAGCTCTCCTTTGTGAGGGGCTGCTGGCTGCGTTGGCCATCAGCTGGGGAAGGGCTCCTTCCCGGCACTTTTCTCTCCTGTTGCACCTCACTCCCTTCCCAGTCTGCCTCCCAACCCGCGGAAGTCAATTGCCAAATCTCAGTGGACAGCAGCATTCTGTCTACCCCACCTTTTCCCAGCTTATTTCTTCCTCCTGTCTCTTGTAGACTCTGGGAAATGGAGAAATTCCCCTGTCCTTGTCTGAGTCTGCTCTAGGGAGCACTGTGGAAATGCTGGCAACCCTGGGAACCCTGTTTTTAAGACAATGCCATGTTTTTTCCCTTCTCATGGCGCCAGATGAGCGGCACTAACAGTGTGAGGCTGGGGGTGGAGAGAGACCCCAAACAGCCTCAGCAGGGATAACACTGGCACAGAGTCTTCTGGAGTTTGGGTACCACTGTGAATAATGGTCATTCAGCTGGGCAAATGCCATCTCTCAAGTTGAGAATGTGGAACACATTCTTGCATTTTCTGGTAGTTGACCTGATTGCTCTGTAACTCTGCAAACCTGGCGAGCACAGCCAGTGCTGGGTCCACCTAGAGGTCTCCTCACGAGCTCCTACATCAGACCCCTGCAAGAAATGATGGCTAAGCCGTATCTCCACTGGTCTGTGGCTCACCTGCACCATGCTAACCTGCAGTAGAAAATCAGTGATATTGGCCTGGCCTTGTGGGAGGGCAATGTGCAAAGCAGCTGCCAGAACAGTAACGTGTGATGACCCTACATTTAATTTAATTTCCTGGAATCACAGAATGGTTTGGGTTGGAAGGGACCTTAAAGAACATGTAGTTCCAACCTCCCTGAGTTTCTTTTTTTTTGCACCAAGCATCAGCAGAGCAAAAATTATGTACTGTGGAAATACTGAAAAAGTCACAAATCTGGTCAAAAAGTGTCTGATGTGAATGTTTTCTCCTTCAAGGCTGCTGAAATAGATGCCTGCTTACCGACCACTGCAGCTGGAAACACAGGGGTTTCATCCAAGGAGAGAGATCATTTTAATTGTTCCTTGTTCTGCTGACGTCTGATGGGAACAGTCTTACTAACGACTTCCAATCGCAAGTCCTCCTTGACTGTGTAGTGAAGTCAGCCCTATGATAACACCAGAGAGGCAGCTTGAAATTAGGATACAGAAATCTGATGCCAAAAATATGTCAGCTTGGAAGGTCATTAAGAATTATCCATTTGTGCGTGTTCACATGCCAACAGTACCTTAAGTGATTACCTTAGAGGAATGGGTTTGTCTAATGAACATATGAATTAACAATGTAAAATTGTGATTGATAAATCAAATAAGAATTTACAATTTGCCAATGAATCTAACTGGAATGGAGTTTCACTGGATGTGAATGTGAGAGGAGCTGTTGGTGTTCTTTGCTAAAAATGACTCTTGGTGGTATTTTTCCACTTTATGACACCACAGTTGTAGGTGACTGATCTAAAAACCAGCCTGCCTGTACCTCAGGCAGGGACATGTTGTTCCAAAGATCTTGGCTCATCATTTCCAGTAGTTATTTTTTAAACCTCTCCACCTACACCTTTATTGATCTTTTGGGGTTTTTTTTAAGCTCAGCTAAGAAATTAACCTAGACTGGTATTGGCAGACAAATGATGGGGTTTAAATGTAATAGTTGGTAGAATCCTGGTTAAGTATTTTTACACTTAGGCACTTAGATAAAAGCAGCTGATATTTAACTCTGCTTTTCTCCATGGACATAGCTCAGGAGGGAGTTCTGATTTTTGTTTCTGAAAGATAGATTACATTAGTATTTTCCTGAGTTGTGGATCATACCTCCTTCACAAAGAGTTTTTAAAATCTAGATGAGCAAAACATTTAGGTTTAAAAGATATCTGGTACAGCTGGGCATTTTTTCTTTTCCTTCTAAATCTCTACCTTTGTAGCAGCCACGATCAGTGCAACCCACACACTGTTTTTTAAAATAAGCCCTAATTGGCAGATATACTTCATTTGACATTTACAATAAACTTTTCGTGATTGCTTGCTGCATCTTCACCTTTTTGGCTTGTGCCTTTTTGGGTTTGGGGCGTTCATAGTGAGCACCAGCTCTACAAAATGCTGTTAAACCTGCTGCTAGTCTAGCTCTTGTCAAACTGCCTGTTAAAGACCCAGATAATAAGAAAGCACTAAAAGAGTTGTTACATTTCATTACTCTGTGTCATTAATGTCTTCTTATGTGCTAATGAACCAAAGGTAGGTCATAAATGTCTTTGAAATGTGAGATTATTGAGGGTTTCTTCGACTTGGTATAAAGGGGTAACTTCCGCCTGTTGGGTCTGTAGTGCCTTGAGTACCACTTCTATTGCAAACTAAAAATTGCCATAGTAAAATAGTAGTAAAATCTACTGTTTAGTTGAGGTGGAAATTTCAGAGAATGTTTAATTTCAATTTTTCTACTGAAATGGTTAGGGTAATCATGAAATTGGTAACATCAGTTACCAAAACCCTGTACATCATTTGACCAGGCAGAAATGGTGTTGATTTGGGGCTCTCCAATGCATTCCTGGCTGTGGGGAACTCCATAAGGGCATCCAAGGCATACACACACACGGTGAGAAGCATCTTTATTTGTTGGTAGCATTACAGGATGTCCCAGGAGGTTCCCAGGTCCAGAGTCATGGCCCTCCCTCCTGTTTTCTTTTTTCGACCTAGCAGCTGTCGATTCGATTTTTTTCCCCATGTTTTGGTCCCAGAGCTGTGGCACTTTCTGTGTAATTTATGGGATGTAACTTTTAGTGAGAAAATGCCCTAAATGTAAAAATCATAGTAAGAACATGAAGGTAAAAGCACTTCCTTGCCGCTCTAACTGGAAAACAGTGCACTAAGAATCAGTGTATACTTAAATGATGTCTTTGTGCCCATGGACATTATGGATAAAATAGCAGCTGAGCTGCATTGTATAGCAGGCTTCCCAATGTGTAGGATTCCTCAGGGGAGGGAAGGGGAGAGGGAGTCCGTCAGACCTGCCCCATCCCAGCCAGTGCCCTCTCCCCGGAAAGGGCAAGGTTTGGAACACAGTGTGCGAGCTCAGGAAGCCAGGAGCGTGATTGTGCCTCGCTGTGTGCTGGAGTGGCGCGGCTCCCTCGCACGACAAGGGAGCGGGGGCCGGCTGCACGGGGCTGCAGCCCCGCGCCGCACAACGTCCCGGGAAGCTGCGCAGAGAAGCATGACACAAGCCTTGAAACATTTAGGGAGGGGGCATGTTATTTTAATATCCTTTTTTGTGCTTAATAGAAAAGGGGTTTGTGGTTAATTCTTTATTATCTCCGACAGCAGTTCTCGCTTCGGCTCCTCTTTCTTTAACTGCCAAGCTAGCATTTTCCTTTTTTATTGCTCCTTTCTTCGAGGTTTGCTTTGGAATAGTGCCAGTTATCATTTCCCATTAGGGCAAATATTGCATCAAACTCATGATTAGGGATTTGAGGGCTTGGGAATATCATTCTCTAACATTTGTATTTCATTTTCTAAGTCTTTCTGTCTCTCTTTGTACGCACACATATGCGCACATGCCTGCATATCTGTGGATATACATATGTGTATATATATTTATAGAGAAGAAGAAAGAGCGTGCTGCATGAGCCTGATTACACGGGTAGGTTTACATGTGTGCATGTGTCTATTTGCATGTAAAGTTTAAACCTCGTCTCCCAGACAAAGGAGAAGGGAAGAGCTTTCTCCTCATGTGTGATTTCAGAGGACTCAGAAGGTTAATAAAGGAGAAGAATAACAGATTTGTTTGTATGTTTTGGGTTAAATACTTCAGTTTTGCAGAGAAGGAAGGTGTTAAGAACACACACTGTGAGCGTGGAGATGAAGCCACTGCTAGGGAGCTGCTATCAGTTTTACCGACCCTACAAAACGGGGGAACAACACTGCCTATTTTTGAGTGTGCCTTTTATGGTACCTTTTCTATTACCTTTACCTGTACATATATAGTCACTTCATGTCTAGAACATCCCTTGAATAAAGTGGCAAAAAATACTACATTTCTAGAAATGAACTATTCTGCTGTATGAACATATGCTGCACCACCAATATTGAAGAACTATACAGATACTTGGGCTCTGATTTGGACATCCTGAATTGCTCATTAAAGGTGCCCATTTCTGTTGGTTAAAGGTGGTCTAAATGTCCAGAGGCAGACAAGAGACTGTGCCGGGCATGTGCACTGATTTAGGCTTCAAGGCATCTGGGTTCTGGCTTAATCTACCTCTTCCCTTGCTTACCTCCCAACACTTAGGCACTTCTGAGATGTTCCAAAATCTTTCCAGCTGCCACCTGTTTCTGATGCTGGCTCACGAAACCCAACACCCGCTTTCAGTGCCTAATTTTAGGAGGATTTGTGCAGAATATATTTTTTTCCTGGTAAAACTTTGCTTACGCCTGGCCTGGGGAAAGGCATGCTACAGGTGGTTCCCCCCACCAGGTGCCCTTGTGGGAATGGGAATTGTGGTGATGCCTGGGGTCTGTGGTCCCCCCCCCACCCACTGCCCTCCTGACCCCCCTCCCAAAAAAGGGTTCCCGAGAGCCAGGCACCATCCTACTTCACACCCGGCAAATCACTTAACCTCTCAGCACGTCGGCTTTCGCAGCTGTTAACACGGGGAATGGTTTTATTTCGCCTCCTCTCGTAAAGAGCGTTGCGGCTCTGATCGACCTGAGGCCAAGCATTATTTCCATTTACAGATAAGTTGGATTTTGGCAGCTGCTGAGAGGGAGGCAAGCACATTCATCTGGGTAAAATCCCCTGGCTGGAGAAATAGCCAACGGGGAAGTTTTATAAGGCAGGCACAAAGCAATATCAGCAATATCCAGAGCAAATCTTGTATCAGAGTTGTCATTTTTGCTCCGACCTGGCAGTGGTCGGCTGGGGAATTGGGGGTCTATGAGGAGACTGGAGCAGGCGAGCAGCAGAGCGGTGCTGGCCAGCTCAGCTGGGGTGGTGCTGACACTCACAGCACCCGACAGGTTCCTAAATACATGTATTTCCAGGCAGCCAGTTTGCCTCCAAAAAATTTATTCGTCAAGGCTTGTTCCCATCTGCCAAAAGAAAACATGTCATTTATGAAAAACCCCAAAAACCTAACACTGACAGACAGGAGTGCGTTGTTGAGCTACAGCCCTCTGCTTTTACCTGAGCCAAGCGCCGGAACCGTGTGGGGAGACAGCCCTGTCACCCACATGCTTTATTAACAGTCACCTTTTAATTGTGCTTCTCCTTTAGTCACAGTTCACCCTTTCTTTTTTCCAACAAATACCACACTTACTTCATGAAAATTTCTGCAAAAATGAGCCCAGGCAAAGTGACTCAGTCACCGTGCAGATTAAATACAATGTCACCTCTTTTCCTGCTCCTAGTACAATGGCTGTAAGTTAAAATCACTACAGTAATTTTAGTAATTTATGCTGTAATTGAGACTGATAAACTTCACTCCGTGTTTCTAGCTCTGCCCTGCTTCTTCTGCCCTCCCTTTCTGAAAGTAAAGTTGTGGTCCCCACATGGGAAAACTTCAAGTTGAGAGAAGGTACAATAAACTCCTAGTTATTTTAGAAGTCTTTAAGTGATTAAGGCAAAAAGATGGTTAATTATAATATTCTAAAAACACAGCTGCTAAAAAAAAGTTTCCAGCAGCAACCAACTTATTATTTTTTCATCATCTTAGACATACTTATGACATATGGGAAAAATAAAAGATTAAATCTCCGTCCCCAAACTGCCCCCACAGCCACGCAGTCCTGGAACAAGCAACATCTTCTGAAAGAAGGAGGCTCGGCCTGACTCCCTGCCAGTGTGCGCAGGGGCGGCTTCCAGCCCCGCATTCACTTTCACAGCCTTGAAAGCTGAATCTTCTGCCAGGTTTGCAAAACATCAGCTGGGAAAACTGTGGCTAAATCAAGAGCAACCACAGTTTGCCAGGGAACAAATATCCCAGCTTTGGCCGTAATAGTCTCCTATGCACTCCCGCTCATGTTTTCATTTCTCACACACCACGGAAATAGAAAAGTCATTGCTGGTGTTGCCAGTGGGGCTGAACTATGGAGCCCCATAAACATGTTCACTCTGCCTCAGTAAAGAGCAGCAGCCTTCTCCCTGTGCCCACATTGTTGAGGCTACCTCAAAAATAAATCTGCCTACAAGAGGAAACCACAATATTTTTCCCAGAGGCGGATGGTGCCTTGGGTGGGGAAAAGATTTTATATCACCAGTCTATCCGTATGTGGAGGCCAAAGTGAGTAAGGAGCCCTTGGTGTGGTGTGGCACCTGGGAAGCTGGGTGGCAGTGGGTGACTGCTATTGTCAGCAGTGTTATTTATGCTGACGTGCTTTTAAAAATTCACCACTTCATTTTAAAACAACAGATCAGGCAGGATGGCTTCTAACTTATGATCAAGGTGGAGACTGCTAAGGAAACCAGAGACACTCAGATGAAAAGTAGATGTTGCTTCAAACACTAACCAGAAGCTGTGGTTGCATGAGTGGCACAGCAGTGTCTGTGGTGGCTTGGTGAGGAGACCAGACTTTCTATGAGTAAGGTCTGACCATCCCCTTATTACAACCAAGCCATAAGCAGCTAAGGAACACAAGATTAACCTCTGTGCTGCAGCAATGTACCAGTTATACATACTGCAATATAGTTTCTTTTAGTTACATGGGAGGCAGAGACCATGGCTGTGATGGTGCTTGTACAAAGCTCTGGTGAAAGAAACCATCCACACTGGGAGCACAGCAGTGTCCCTCATTTCCCACTGTGACCATCATCCATTTCTGATGTGGGAGGAAAGAAGGCATGCCAGACCACTAAAGAAACACTTCCAGCTCCTTTATAGAGAATTGTCATTGGAGGTTTGGAAAAATACTGGCCCATGTTGGTTCCAAACCTTTTCAGGTCTGTCTGTGGCACATCACAGAGTGCTGGTATTGCTTGTCATTGCTGCCCCAGCAGTGCTGGTTCTGAGTAGGGGCTGACAAGTTCCAGTGCTGCAAGTGGCTCTCATGACACCCTGAAATCCAGGATGTGCCTGTGTGTGCCTTTGTCCCAGCTGTTCTTTCCTCCAGTGTCCCATCACCACGGGCTGAGCACTCACAAATAGAGCTGACGATGCTTGTCAGTGAGATTCGCAGCTTGAGTCTCAGGAGAAAGGAAAATTTGGGCACCTGGGAGATGGGACCCATCCTTAAGCTAAACATGTGCAAATTTTTGAAGTGAGTGTAATGGAAATGAACGGGCTCCTGTACATGGGCGTGTACATATAGGGGTACCTGGCCCAGCTCTCTACAGTCTCCCAGTTACAGGAAACCATTCCCAAATGTCTGCAGGAGGATGTGAGGCACAAACTGGGGTAGCAGCAGGATGAGGAGCAGTAACTAGGCCTTCTCTGCCAACATGTTTTTCCTCATGCTTGCCACTCTCCAACCCTTTTTTTCCTGTGGAGCAGCTGGGATGTCATGCACATGCACTGAGCTACAATGTGTAAATGCACGGTGCCACAGCCATGCCACTGGCTGGCCACCTGCGTGGAGCTGAAATCTGACTACATGGAGCACCAGGGCTCATTCCCTGGGGCCGGAGAGTGTCTGATCCCTCCTCTCCAGCCTCTTGACACCACTTGTTTCACAAAAATTATGCAACAAAGTGGCTGTAGCAGCAGGGTGGGATGGTGCCTCACCCCAAAGGCTAGTGGAGGTGGTGTCCCTCACTCTGGAGCTTCTGGGACAGGCCAGTAACAGCAATAACACCATCACAGTTGTTCTCATGGGCTTAAAGGGCTGTAGATCCCACCAACAGCCACCTTTGGGCTCACACCAGTGCAGGGGAAGGTGTTCTGGCTTTCTGCTCCTTACAAAAACACCTGTCTGCACCCAGGAGCTTTACCCACCACTTCCCATGAAAGGCTCATCCAAACACCTTTACTGTCATCATAGCTTGTGTTAACTCGGTATAACACAGACCAGCTTAAGTTTATAGTGCAGTTTTTTATAGAGGAGCATTTATTTCTTGTATCAACTCTCAAGGATGTTTTATCTGTTTTATATCCCATTGAATCCTCTGTGAAACTGCACTAGTTTACAATAATTTTATTACTTTATTAATTAAACGTTTTCCAACAAGCTAGCTATGGCATTTCTTATCATCAAGGGTTCCATTAGTTTTTAATGGTGTGAGACAAAATTACCATTTACCCACATGCAATTTAAGAAGCATCATTAACACAGAGAAAGCACCAGGTGGGATTTCTAATAGTTACTGTTTCTCATTTTTGTTTTTATTTAAAAGGAATAACTGGTTTTGAGGTTTTTGCTGCAAGGTTGCCAAATCCTCACTTTGTTTTTTATGTTCCAGATAATTTAAAATAATGTTCCTCTATCTCCTTAGGCTCTTTTCCACACTATTTCCCTTATCAGCACATCGCGTGGTGCGTACGCAGTGTCTCGGTGCAGCCGGGTGAGTGTGTTGTCTGCACAGTAATCACCAAGAACAAAGACTCATCTGCACGGTCAGCGAGCAGGGCTGGGGGGCTGCGTGCGCGCACGTGTGCCTGAGACACTGCCTGGCTTTGCAGGGCTGCTGGCAGGACGGAGCTGACCCGGTGCAAGCCCCAAACCACACACAGCTCTCACCTTGGGTGGCTCAGGGCCCACAGGCGCTGGTCACCGGCTCCCAGAGGAGCCATCCCAAGCACAGGAGAGCGGGCACTGCTCCTCGGCCATGCTCATCCGTGGCATCAGGGACCAGCACTGTGAGGACAGGAAGTGGCAACCCGCCTTTTTAAAGTTCTTGAGAAACTTTGACACAGTTTGATACTTTGATACTAGTGTTCCATGTGAAAGACAAGGGAAACCCCACGAATGTAGTAAATATTTATCTTAAACGAAATGAGAATAATTAAATGGCACCTTCATTACTATATTCTATTCAATTATGTTGACTATTAACTAATTGCTGACTCAGTCAATTTACATGTTAATAAATGTCTGTGTTTAAGGTCCTCCTTGGTTAATTTTCTAGGTTTAACAATATGGAATTGCTGGTGGTTTTTTTCCCCATGAACTCATTGCTTTTGCTTAATTCTGTGACCTCCTGCTGCCACGCATGGATGTGGGTGGTGCAGCCCTGCCACTGGCCACGGGGCACGCGGTGGGTCCGAGCTGGGGCCTCGCCGGCGAGATGGAGCGCGAGGGTCCAGATGGTGCACGATCCCATGAACCGCTGAGCGCGAAGCGCGCGGGAGGGTGTTAGGGATATTTAGTGGGATGTGTTTGACAAGGTGTTTCCTTATTTAAAGGGGAGGGGAGGAAAAGGCAGATGGTGTGGCTGTTTCTAATGACATTCCCTGGCTGGGTTTTTTAACAGCAGACATAAGAGGGGCATAAGCACCTGACGCGCCTGTCTGCTTGGCTGCTGGGAGGGAAGGGACGCTGACAAAACAGGTCCCACTGCCACCCCGCTACCTGTTCTACTTATTTAATATGCCAGGGCACCTGGTGAGGCTGATGGAAGGGTCTGTCCTGAGCCAAAGTCCCCAGAGCCATGGTCCCTGCCCTGCTGCAGTGCTGTCGCTCTGTTGCATCACGGCCACACAGCTTGGAGGAAACAGCTCTCTTTCCCAGAACCCCACCACCCCTCTCCCTCCAGCCTCATCCTGTCTTATTTTCCTGCACTCTCAGCCCTCTTCTTGCCCAGGTGGCTCTGCTGTCACTGCCAGCACTGTGCAGGTCTGTCCCACTGCAGGTTGGAGCTGCTGCCTGCCCAATGGCCTCCTGGAAACACCTGGGTTGATTCTCTGGGTGGGAGAAGGGGGGTTACAAGTGCTGTTTTCCTCTTGGAGGTTTTTAAGCATGCTACAATCAGAAGTGGTCTGATATTTTTTTATGCTTAGGAGCATCTATTAAAATAGAAACAAATTGTGAACTTCCTAAATGGGCAGATAATTGTTCCATGACGGAGAGCAAACAAATGCACAGGGATGTCCTCTGCTTTAAATGTACGCTGCACTGAACTTCTGGTCAGATAAATTTCTAATTAATTTGCTTGTGCAAGGCATGGAACAAAAGCTCTGAATATATATTAGAGCAAGAGGTGCAAAAACATCTTCCTGCATGCTTCCAAATTATATTATTTCTTGCCTGCAAAGAAATAGGCAGGGGCGGCCGTCCTGGGGGTGATGCCACTGCAAGCCCCAGTGGGAGTCACCGAAGTATCCTGACCTCCCTCCCACCCCCCAGCATCCCAGGGGGTGGGACAGATCCCACCACCCCCTGTCAGCCTGCGGCAGGAACCCCCTCCCTGGGCCGGCGGCCGGCTGGGTGGGTTTGGAAGCGGTGCCAGGCGGGCAGGCGGGCAGCGCAGAGCTGTGACTGGCACTTTATGCTAATGACACAGTCATTATTTATTCCTTTGGAATTCATTACAATCGCATTATTTGCGATCGGCTCATTTAGTGTCACGAATGCATCCGTAGGATTTTTTTATTGTGACCTAATTAATAATGAATGATTCCATTCTGAAGCGCCGCCGTACGCGGGGTTTTAAGGCAGGCGCAAGAGTCACAGCGAGCGCCACTCGGCTGCTCCGTGCACGGTGACAAACGTGCCGGCGAGTGCTGCTCAGCCGCCGTGGCCCCGCGGGCAGAGGCCCGGCAAGGGCTGTGCAGGCTCCACACAACTTCCCTGTGGCCAGCAGCCCTCAGCCCAGGCGTCCTGGGCAGCTGCAGCTCCAGCTTTCTCTCTATACAGAGTACATTTTTTTGGCGGCAGCAGCTCAGAGCTGACTCTTCTACCAAAACCAAAGTTGAGCACTGACCTTGGCTAAAGTAAGAAAAAACTTCAACAGTGTTTTGGGAAAATTCTGTTGCAGTTTTCGTTGACCAGTAATATATTTGGGTATTGTAAAGCTGTACAGGAAGAGAAGATCTTCACTGAGAGAAAATCTTCACTGTTTTACTTAAAAGTAAATATTTTCTTTGAAGATGGTACTTTCAAAAAAGACCCCAAAAATCAAAACCAAAAAAACACTTAACTTTTTTTGCATGAAATTTCCAGCAATACTTAAAAAGTAATTTTATTTTGAAAGCATTGAAGTGATATCAACTTTTCTAATTTTTTTCTCCCCTCAAGAACCTTGGCAATACCCAAAAGAATATATTCTTTTTTTCCCAAGAAAGTTCTCACCCAAATCTTTTGCCAAGACCTACTTTTACGTGAACTCATGCCATCCATCAGCTCCATTTCGCACTGACCCCAAGCCTGGGTAAATGTGGCACCACAGCATGGAAATGGCTTCATCTTTTCCTACTCAACACCTTTTGCTAAAAACGCTTCAGTTCAGCAGCACGGATGTCAGTTCACACTGATGTCTGGGCTAAATTCGTTCCTGGAGGAGCAGTGCAGGGAAGTCCCTGTCCCCTGCAAACCCTTCTCAGCTGAGCAGGTTGATCTGCACCATGTTTTTTTATTTTCACAAAGTCACATCATTTCAAATCTCCCTGCGGAGCAACAAGCACATTTTAAAAAATTTTTGAAAGCCTATAAATAATTATAATGACATAAATAATATTTTTGTGAATGCAAACCTACTCCTCTGCTTCCCGCAAGCACAGCCTGGGGGAACTGTAAAAGGGCAGCGTGGCAGGTCTGGGTTCAGACACATGGGAACATTTACTGGGAAGCAACAGCTTCTCCTTTCCTCCCACCTGGGGTACATCCACACCCCTCGCAGCATTCCAGGGGCTCATCTCCCCCTGGATGGTGGGAGCTGGGCAGAGCCAAGGTGGTGGCATCCAGCTTGGTTTGGGTTTTGCAGCGGGAGCCTTGCGGCTCCCAGCCACCGCAGCAGGCAGCACCCAGACCCGCACCGCAGGGCAAGCCCCACCCATGCCGTTCATACTTTTGACACAAGCACTGTAGACAATTTCATTTCAGATTTTTAAGGCTAAACCAATGATCTTGTTTCATTTTGTTACAATGAATACCTATAACTCAGGTAATCAACCTGAACTAACAGCAAAAACTGTGTCTAGTTGTGGACTAATTTACAGATATAGCTAAATTTGTGGCACGTTATGAATTTTCTTTCATGTAGCCATTGTTGGCTACATTCTAAGAGAATGATTCTCTTGCTCATCCCTGCTGGGAGTTTCAGGCTGGCATAAGACCTTAAATCTTTTATGAACAGCTGCAAGACAAACTTATGAAGTACTTGCTAACATCAAGTCATAGAATACTTTGCACTAATACTTCAGGACAAAATTTCCTAAAAGAAAGGTTACAGCAAAAAAGGATTTTTAGAAATCTATTTTCGCTCATGGTGTGACATTTTAAATAGCAAGGGGAAGGGCTCCTCAGCCACTCTCTTTGCAAAACCTCCCAATACTGCCATGTCACTTCCAGGTGGGAAATCCTCCTGGGCAAGCAGGAGCTCCTGCCTGTGCTGGTGCATGCTGCTGCAGGGCTGGATTCTGCCCACACATTGCTATTGGCTTTAGGTCCTTACAGAGCAAATTACTCCAGCAAAAGTCCTTTAAGACTACAAGTGAAAGCCTTTTGTGTCAGAAAGCAAAAGTGGAAAATCCTAAGTCAGATCATGCCTGTGCAGCTTGCTGTGTTTGGCCATCCGATTCCTCTTCTCGGGTATAATCACTTAGGACAGTCCCACAGTAGCATTTTCATGTGTAGAAGACATGAGTGCACAGAAATTTTCAAGGAAAGAAGGAAATACCTGAAGGCCTGAACCTTTCCTCCAGTGCATGAGAAGGTGAAGGAGGTTGTCAGGAGCGTCGTTGTCCCACCAGCGCCCACAGGAGCTGCCTGTCCCCACCACGGAGGTGACGAAAAGCTGTGTGATAACACCTCTTTCTCAGGAATGTTACAAAACTAAAATGTATGTTCATAAGGTGCCTTCAAACCCTCAGAAGGAAACCACCAACCAAGGTGACTGTAGAGGCTGCTGTCTCTCTGAGAACACAGAACTCAGGAACTCCCCTCCAGCAGGGCCACTGGAAGGGCTACACATCACCCGTCCCTTTGTTTTTTCGAAATAAACAGAAATAAGCTACTCTGGCTGGTGTGCAAAATCACAGAACACACACACTTCCTAGCAGACAAGTCAAGTGATGTCTTTGTTGTGCGTGTGTAAGTACACACATACCTCTCTCCACACCCACTTCATTATTTTATTGGTGAGTACCTGGAGGTGGGGTGTGTGGGGAGCACATGTGTGTCTTGTCTGCTTGCGTGATCACTGCAGAGAAATCCACATTAAACAGGGAATTGGAGACTGTGTAAGCTACATGAAATCCAGCTTAATTTTAGAGCAAATACTGCTACCAAAAGCGCTGCCAGATTCTGCATTGCACAACTCCAGACAGCATCTTTCATAAAGCGATTATATTTTTTCTAGATGTAGTGAAAGCCTTAAAAAAAGTTTACTTGATGTCTAACCAAGCAATGCTGCATCTTCACATTTGAAGGAGAGCTCAGAAAGTTAGTTTTTTATTATTCTTCATTTAAGTATTATTTTTTAATTGCAGCGTATTAAACATAAAATCTGGTACAATCTTTAAAAATAAATAGGACCTAACTATAAATGGGCCCTGTTGTGTTTTTATCTTTGACAAGCAAGTAATTGCTTCTCAAATTTATCAGTTTGTTTATGCAAAAACCATTTACCAAGCCTAGCTCAAAAGCATCAATTTCATCATTATCATCTTATTAATTTAGCCAAGCTATAACACAGCTGATTATTCCTGAGTAATATCCTCTGCAGCACATCATGTGTGGCAAAACCATCTGTACAGTACCTATTTAATAAATAAACCCTCGGCTAAATGTCTCTGTTTATTGAGAACTAATGTTTATAGAAAATATAATGGAACTCAATAAATAACTCAGCTTCATCAACCTGCATATGAATCAGTATGAAGAACGCTGACATCATCACCTTTCAAGTACCAGAGAAAGCAAAATTACCCAAAAGAGCTATAGAGTCAATATTAAGGCATTAAAACTGCAATGAAGGCATATTAATGCTTAAAACTTCATTGTTGGCAGTAGAATTGCCACCACGGACATATTTTATAACTCTAAGAATACTTAGGCTTTATGACTGTTTCTTTGTTGAGTGCCTTGCACTTAATGTAGTTTTCCACTTTAAATAAAAAAAACCCTCAAGATCTTAAAAAAAAAAAAAAAAAGGGAAAAAGAAAATTGCTGATTCCAAGCATTCATTTTTAAAATAATGCAAACTGCTGATTCCAATTGTTCGGATGGAGGAAAAGGCGAACTTATTTAACTCCATGCTTCCTGACTCCTGGCAGCAGGCACGGGGTGTGCCGAGGTGAAAATTGCTCAGCAGCACTGCACAAAGATTACAGAGCAGTCCATGCACAGCCCAAGACATTATTAACAGAGTTCCGGGGTTTAGGGGAAAGGAAAATGAATAGAGTCGCGGCAGACACCGGGATACTTATTGATCGCTGGTTGTTCCTACAACAGCAGCTCTCACTCGTTTATTTGATTTGGTGCTTTACAACTGTTTCTCTGCCACAAATCAGGCATTTAAAACATATCTCTACACCATCAGCAAATAGTAACAGATTAATTTCTTACAGCGCCTTTCCTGGGGCCCTCTGAGAGCTGTTTTTCTTTGTTTATATTTTGCTGTCTTTATTTCTGAGGAATATCACTCCGTGCATGCAATTTAAGCGAGGGCACTGCAAGGCTGCAGGTGTGGGTGGACATCCAGTCAGCCTCATCCTCTGCAGTCACCCCAGGTGCCTCCAACAGGTCGCAATTCCATAGGAGACAACTCTTTCCTTGATGAATGCAAAGTCCCACGACACTGCGTCAGTAGCGCGGCAGCTCCAGCTCTTGTGAGGGATCAAGGACACCGTGCACATTCTTACGACTTCCCGCAGCATTTCCCTGCCCGCAGGCAGGGGCAGCCTCCCGGGGGTCCCTTCTGGTGGGAGAGAGCGGATCAGAGGGACCAAGTGTGAGACACAGAAAACATATTTCATAATCCACTCATTAGCGCACACGTGATGGGAAACACTTAAGGGTGTGAATATTTTTAACACTGTATGTGTTTACATAAAAAATGTGATTTACACAAATCTTCATTTGCTATGCTGTATAAACTTGCTACATGGATTAGAGCTGGTCCGTCATGCTTTCCTGGGAGAGACAGAAAAGGGACACCGAGGTCTGAAGAACCTGCTGCTTTGCTTCCCGTCACCAAAATGGCTTGAAAACAATTAGAAAAAGTGAATGTGCTTCTGAGGTATGAAGAAAAAGCATTTTCAATTCTTGAAACATTTTGACCAGATAACTAGAGAAACAAAGCAATAAGCAAAAAATCCCTAATGACTACAAATGGAAAAATTTGAGAGATTTTTCTCCAATGGGAGAAAATCTAGGAGAGCCCCCAGCCATGTCTCTCAGCGTGTAGACTGCTGTGCACCCTGAGGTGCAGCTATCCCCCAGTGTGGGGGCTCGGACTTGGGATGAATTCACCCCTCACACCCTGCTGGCAGCAGGAATCAGTGCCACATCCCACTGCAGCTGCCTTTGTTAACTCTTGTTCAGAAAGGGTTTTTGGGGAGCAGTTGTTGGCCCCTGAGCCTGGGGGACTGCTGCTGGGCAGCAGAGACAAATCCCCATACGCTGGCCACGTGCAGCACCCAGGTCAACTTTTCTGAAGGACTTGCAGGCTGGCAAAGGGCAGGAACATCACCAGTCGGATCATCACCAGTCGGAGCATCACCGGTTGGATCGCACTGATCTCTGCTAGTGACAAGGCTGACGGAAACAAGCTGGGTGCAATCCCACATTAAATCATCACGTCCGAGCATCTCAGGCACTCTGCAAGTGCCTTGAGTTTTTCCCATTCTCCTCAACTTATGTTGCACATATGCAGCTCTTGTTTGCCTTCCTGAATAAAATAGCAGATCCACAGTGCTTCGCCGCCTAATGAAACTGAACATATTTAGAACATATGTGAGCCCGCTCGTCGCGAAAAGAACCATTTGTGGTTAACGAAGAAAGTATTCATGGTTTTGCTGCTAATTGCAGGGCGGTCTGCGTTTTCTTTCTGAGGAAAGAAAAAGGTAGTGCTGCAGTTGGAAGCACACAATAGAAGCATGGCGCCTTTTTTTTTGCTGAGTTTTGATGCCTTTGGATAAGTGAATCAATCCACGGGGCAAGGACGTGGACGGGGGAAAAATATCATTGATAATCCTTATGTGGTTGTACATCAGCTGCAAACCCATATGTTTCTTTTAATTATTACTCACACTGCACATGAAAAGATGGGATATTTTCCTCACTCAAAGTCGATGGAGGTTTGCCATCTATTATAATCTAGCAGGATCTGACAGAGCTGGAGGCTGGCAGTTCCCAGTGACTTCCAGATAGCAGCACTGCCTACCACAGCCTCATGACCTGGGCTCTGCCATGGCTCAGGGGCCAAGAGAGCTCTCCTCCTCTCCCGGCTTCCAAGATGCTATTTTTTGGCCTTTAAGGTTTACTGGGAACTCAAACTCCTCATGAGAAATGTCACAAAAGCAATATATTAGACAATTTACTGAAAGTATGATGCATTATTATTAATCACCATCTTTCAACCTACTGCTCTGTGGCAGGCATCAAATCTCCACTAATTCTGGAGTACTGAATCAACACAAATTTTTCTAGCCAATATAATTAAAAAAATTTTAATCAATTGAAGTGTCTTATCATACCCTACCCTCAAAATTACCCCTGAACCTTCCCTTTGCTTCTAAAGATAAATAACGTTCTTTTTTCTTTCAAAAACAGAATTTAAATGGTGATTAATATCTCCTTCAGAAGTATAAACTGCTACATTTTAACATTATGAAATGTGAAAAAAATTTTTTGTCACTATCCTTACCAGATTCAGAAATTCATCATAATCTGTGGCTTGAGAATGTATTAGTAAGTGAACAAACTGATACAGAATGATCACAGAACTGGCAAGTCCCAAATGAACCCCAAATTAGAAGCATGTAAACCATCAATGCACTTGAAGGGACCAATAAGAGTTTTAGCAGAGAAAAATCAGGATCAAAATATGAGATAAATGCTGCAGGGCAGAATATACAATTTTAAAGGCTTATTCATATGTTATACAGAGAGCTGAGCTGATGTTACACAGTCAGTGCTAATGTTTCTGCCTGAGTGGGAGGCTGACAATTTAATTCAGAGAAAGAATTTAGGTTTTGAATGAGTTTGCATGCGTACGGAGAGTTGAAGCACTGAGGAAAAGGGCTTAGTATCTAATGAACGAGTGTTTCAGAGGGCTGAAGTTTTAATATGTGGTTTTGGTGTCCCTGGCTGCTGGCAAGATTGGAATTGCTGTAGAGGGGCACTTTTCACATTCCTGCACTCAAATGTCACCTTGTGACAGTTGTCCCTGAAAATGCAGGCCTGAAGGAGGAAACGGAAAGGACTCTGCGGACAAACCCTGTTGTTTAGACAAATGCTGTGCTGCAAGCAGAAGGGTTCAAAGGCAGAACTAACAGCAGGGCCCAGGCAGATAGGACAGAAAATTTTCACCTTTTGAGCTTGTGCAGGCTGTCCATGCTCCCCTCGGGGGACTCAGATATGTGTGCTGGACCCTGCTGCTGGGTTGGTGCGGCAGGCTGGGTCTCGGCACGAGGGAATGAGAGAAGAGGGGCACGCTGCTTGTCCAAAGCCCAGGTCCTGCCTCCTTGCCGGGGCTTGGTGAGGGTCATGTGGTGTGCTGGGACAAGACCAGCACCATGGCAGCCTTGGGATGCAGGTGATGGCATTTCAGCCGGTGGTGTGAGACTTCTGCCAGAGCCATTGGATTTATGGCAATGAACACTTTCTCGAAGGGTGCCTTAACTGACAAAATCCTGGTGGCTGCAGGTGAATAAGCTGCACAGTTCATGGGCAGTGGAAAGGAGAGGGAGCAACTGAGATACAAAATGCAGACAAGATATCAATTTTTGCCTCTAATATTTTATGAAGAGGAAAGATTCCCTTTACAGCTGCCTGGTTGCTTTTAAAGAGTACCCAAAAGGGATATATTCCTGATTACATCCTTCTGCCCCACTGCTCTGACAGTCACACATTGCTCTGCAGACCAAAACCAAACTAATGTGAATGCCTTAAAATAAAGTGCGCTCTTTTTGGTGTTCATAAATGGTGATTTATGGTGCATTATCACTGAGACTATGAATATGCCATGTAGCAACACCATGGCAAAGTACAGTCAGCATAGAAAAAAGTTTAGGGCTTGGGCTGGAGTAAAACCACCAACAGGACACTGCTGTGAGGAAAACCTGGCTGAGGGGAAAACTGGGCTCTCCTTCACTTTTCAGAGGGACATGAAAAACCAATATGCTTGTGCTTGAACCTTACAGCAACTGAGAAAGAAGGTAAGGCGATCACTGGAGCAAGATAATTCTAACGAAGCAAGAGCAATGCAGCAGCCCTCCTGCAGCTGAAGGTCCCTGACCATCAGTGTGTCCTGCCAGGCTCTCATCCCACTGTTCCTCGCCCTGATCACTGGCCAAGGCAGTAGGGAGCGCCGTGCCACCATCACAGCATGCATACCAAAATAGCCTCAGCAAGACTGTTAAAAAACTAAATTACATCCTTGATGTCTGCTGACTTCCAGAGGGTTGGTTTTGTTTACAGGATGGGTAAGAGCCAGTGAACTCAGCTCAGCAAGAATAGAAACCCCTCCATTACTGTGAGGCCGGACAACAGATGGCAGGAAGGTCACGGGCTGGGTTTGTAACCGCAGGGCAGCCAAATGCTGACCTGGTCTTTGGGGACACACAGGCTTGGCCAGCAATTCCCTAATCACCCTGTCACAGGGGGCATTTTGGGTGCACTGCTCTCCACCACCCCGCTGATGACACAGTGGCTCGGGGCACCCAGGGTGCAGGTGGCTCACAGGGCTGGCGGCATCGGCTTCCACCCACGCTGCAGCAGGCGAGAGACACTCGCAGGGAGCCTGAGAGGTCAGGAACCAGGCCCTCTGGGCTATTTCAGGTTGGTGATTGCAGGTTGTGGCTTTTACTCCCCTCTGCCGTTTGACTCAAATGTGGTCCGATGGTGAGAGCAGCCAAGGGTGAGGAAGGGCTGTGAGGTTGCTCTGGGGTCAGGCTCATTTGCAGCCACCGACGATGTCACCGGGAAGGTGGATGATCGTCTGCCACCTTGACATCAAACTGAAAGGTGCTTCTCAGTGCTGCCTCTGCTGGGGCTGCCTGGACAACACATCCCATCACTGCTTTTCCTTTCCATAGCCACGTCCCAGCTGAGGCTCCTGGTTCACCCAGAGCTTGACTAATTTAGCTGGGTCTTTCAGCCTCCTCTACCTCCTGACCAAGGTGCTCCCAGCTAACAACAGCAGTAATTATGAGTTCCCAAGTGCATGACCATTGCGCTTCCTTCCAGCCAGCACCCTGACTTTGGCCATCCAGCTGTACCACATTCCACTCTGTCTACCACAGCAAATTTCATGGGGACATTACCACATTTGTGTCAGGGTAAATGGCTAAAACACAGAAACAATCTTGTTCCAAGAGTGATGCTTAAAAAACGGGCAAGTAACTACGTTCTCATGCCACACATCCCTTTGAAGTGTATAAAGTCACTGTCTCTGCCAACACGGATGTGGGGGTTACTGTCCCTGTGTGATGCCACCCATCAGCTCTCACTCTGTGATTCCCCTCCTGCCTCCAGCACCACCATCACCAGGAAAAATGGGGGCAATTATTTTGGGGCCACTCCAAAATTACCTTTAATTCTTAGTGTGATGTGCCCTCGCTTTTCTCCCTCTCTTTATTTTCTTTTTCTTTATTCTGATAAAGAATTGTGGTTTGTTTTATTTTCCTTTGCAAGGTCTATTGCAGCTGCAACAGGAGAAGCTTCTCTTGCCTTTTGCATGATGCTTTGTAAAAGACAGTAGCTCTTGAAAGTGGAGTGAGCCAGAGAGCATTATTTCTGAGGTACCTCAGTAATAATGCACACACCATCCTCCACAGATAAGAAAATAATGTCATTGCCAGGTTAACTGTTGCTTGAGAAATACGGAATCCGTGTTCCTGGAGGCAGCTGTACTCTGTTTGACGGAGGAGCACACAGGTTGCTGTGGCAAACCAAAGTGAATTGCCAGGCTGCAGCTTTGCTGGGGAACTCCAATAGTGCAGAGGGCAGCCCTCCTGCCTGGCTCCTGCTGGGGCAGAGGAATCTGCCATCAGCTCCCTCTTCCTGGCAGGTATCTGGGATGCCCAGGCTGTGACAGGGGTGCACTGCAGCCCAGCCATCTGGGATGCTTTACAGCCCAGTGCTGCTGAGCTCCAGTAAGGGTGTTACTTTCTGACCCACAATTATCCCTTTATGTTCTACCCCATTGGCAAAACTGTTTTCCATGGAAAACAACAGGCTCCTCTGCTGGCCAAAAGCAGAAATCAGTCCTATTGAAAGGCACTTGACAGCAGTGTAAATAAATAGAGATATCTTGAAACAGAAACTTTGGAGGAAGGGTAATTTCTGAAATCTGTAACTCAGATGTCAGATCAGATTTGTGAAGCAGTGAAGAACATAAACAAGTAGATGAGAAGACCATGATTAATGAAATCAATTAACTATGTCAGAGGGGCTTTTGCAATCTGAAAGACAAAACCAGGTGAGCACACCCCTGCCAGGTGGTCTTGGCAGGGCAGCCAGGTAGGAACCAAGGGTGGTCCCTTTCCCCCTTCCCTCATGACAGAGGAGTTGTGCTGGGTACCACACCAGGGATGCACCAGGCTCACGCCCTGCCCTGGGGTTCTGGGAGAACTGCTGGCTCCCAGAGCATGTGGCTGACACCTGCCTGGGGGTTCTCCCTCCAGCCCCTCTTCCCTAGCACCAGCTGCTCATCAACACATCCAGCCTTTCTCTCCAGCCTCACACCAGAGCAGCACAGCTGCAGCCAGAGAGAAAGGAAGTGTCCCTCAATGCAGGAAGGTGGTTAAAAACATAATCTAAATCACTAACTCTTAAAAATAATAAAAATTCACCTGAGCATGTCACCCTGCACAGCCATCTCCTCTCCTCTGTGGCCCCAGGTGCTTTGGAGCACTGCAGGGTGGCCTTGGGGCTGCTCCCCATGCTGTGTCCCTGGTGCAGCCTGGGGGGCTTGCCTGGCCAGTGCAGCATGGGCTGTGGGCTGACCCTGCTGGGATGTGGCACAGCGTGGCCACACCACACCCACCGGCTGGGGCAAGAGATGTGCTGTGCTGCAATTGGGTTTCCCTCGTCCTGTAGCTATAATTAGATTTCTCAGTGTTAATATGTTGAATTAAACACCTACTTCTGGGAGGGGAGGAAAACAGTGGGTTGTACTTTTTTTCCTCTGCAAGTAAGCAATTTCCTGCATGCTGTAATTTGTCTGCATGCTGTCCCTTTTTTTGGGACACATGTAATTTTGCTTTGATGAATGACACACATTAGTGATAGCCCTCCTTGCTGGCCGGGCAGGGGAAGTAGGCACTGACAGCCCGCGGGACGCTTACAAAGAAACTTTGTCAGCAACCGCAGGAGCCACGGCCTTTCCAAAGAAAACAAGCTGGGAGAATGGGGTTACTGAGGGACCACGCTGATGGCAGGTCAACAGTGATGCTCTGCAGATGAGGAAACCCAACGGGGATCAGAATCCCAGCAGGTCATGATTTTGATGGGATTTACCCCACAGCCCCTATTTTTATGTCAAAGACGAGGAATGGCAGCAGGGAGGCGCTGGGGGGAGCGCAGCCTCAGCAGAAGCAGGCTTCTGAAGGGGAGGAGGTGTCAGGGGGCACAGCGATGCCAGCCAGAGGGGGCCAACCCCGTGGCAGGCGTCACTTTCCCCCGACGTCTGCCCCATAAGGGCTGCCATACGGGCAGCAAATAAACCACTTGCCATATCCCTTCTAATAGGGGCCGGTGCATGGGTGGCAGGAGCCAGAAGCGGCGGTTTGCTGCACAGCCTGCCAGTGAATTCGTGACTCCCATCCAAGCACTGGAGAAGCGACTGGCAGTGGGGGAAAGACCTTATGGCATGCAACAATATTTGGAAAACATTTTTTTTTAAAACCTCAGGGAAGAGAAGACTAAACATCTGAGTTTTCTGTTAATAAGCTCTCTTAAACGATGAGCTTCAGCTCTTCTGACACTGGTGTGCTGCATGGGATGGCCTTTTCTCACCGAAACTGAGATCAGGGGCTTGGACACTGAAGCAGGAATCAAAGGCACATAGCCCTCAGTGCTGCTGGTAGAGGGTAGTGCTGCCTCTCTAGTTGTTTAAAATGCTGAGAGGAAAGCATGTATTTACTCTTAGGGGAGCTAAAGTATAAATGATGCAGAGGTGCTGCCTGAGCATGGGTTCAGTGCACACCAGGAACTGAGGAGGGATTCCTGCTCCCATGGGTTGCTCCCAAGCTCCCTGAAACCAGAGCACAATTTTGACCCCCTGACTGAAGGAAAGAGGCTCTCCTTACGTACAACAAGAGACACAAGTATGAACAATTGCTTGCCAAGAGGAGATGATAATCTCTCCGGCACTCAGTTTTAAGGAGGGCTGGCTGTTGTCTCCTGTGCGAGGCATCTCCCCTCCCTCCCATGCAGTCTGCTGCCTCCTGAGAGCCTCTCACATCATGATTACCAGTGCTGGAGTGCACTTAACCTCTTCCAAACAAAGCCAGCCTGGATCAAGATGGGCTCTTCAGCAAGGGTCACTTGTCCCCCAGTTCATGCCACTGCCACCAAACCACCAGGTAGCATGAGTTAGTGCATTGTGAACTCACCACAGCCTTCATTTATTTGGTAAAATGAAAGATACTAAATCAAAGACCCCACAGTTCATTGCTCTGTCACTTAATTTTGCAAAAGTGACTCTTACAAAGAAAGAAACATTTTAAAGTCAGAATTCAAAGCAGGTTAATGGCTTGTAAGAAAGTTTTGACATCTGAAGGTAGGACCTGACCTGATTTGCTGAGAGGTTCCTGCTGCAGGGAGAGTCTGCAGGGCAGGTCAGTTCTGCTGCTAGCACCTTCATGAAAATCCACCTTCTCGCTGTGGTCTCCTTCCCTTTGATGTTGGGATCATAATTTTCCAAGCTGATAACTGGGCCTGTGCAATGCCCTGTATGGCACACGGGCTGCTCCTACACCCAGGAATGGCCGGCTCAGATCCTGCAAGACCACAGCCAGACAGGAGTGTGGGCAGCTGCGGCCTCACCAGCAGCCAGGGTGTGAGCAGGACACACATCCTGCCCCAAAAACTCTGCCATGTGCAGATCTGTGATGATCTGTGCTGGGGTAACCCAGCTGCTGGAGCAGCTGCAGCTGGGACACGGATAGAGCATTTTGGGCGCAGAGCAGAGGGGGACTGCAAGAATCAGGGAGAGCTGGAGACAAACCCCCACTGGACCAGCTGGATGCAGCTACCTGTGCATCACCACACTGGGGATAGGAGGGCACTGCCAGCCCTGTGGGATAACAGGGCCCAGGGCCTCCGGAGTGATGGGTGGTTTGGGATGACTGACTCTGCAGTCCCAGGAGCAGGGCGCAGTGCGGACATTGCAGGGGTACAGTGCCAGGGCCCATGGGAACAGGAAACCTGGGCAGCGCATAAACAAATCCCATTCAGCTCGAGGGTAAATGCAAGCTGAAAAACATCTGGGGAAAACTAATCCAAAACACATATGGTTTTTCTCTGCCCAAGTGATCAGGAAGACATGTTCATTCCCACAAACGGGTGTCTGTGCAGAGACTTGTGCCCTTGCCTGGCTGCTGCAGCCTGGGGATAGGGACCAGCCACCACTGAGGAGGTCACAGGAGAGGGCACACAGCAGATAGGTACCCCAAAACATGCTGGCAATACACCTGGCCATGAGCAGGGAAACAGAAATTGGGAAGGGGGTGGCCTAAAATGACAGAAGTGTTGCTGGGGTCTCCACAGCAGCAGTTCTGGGGGCCAGAGGAGCCCTTGCAGCTGCGAGCACTTTGAGGCAGAACAGAAATACTGCTGTGATTTCTTAGCAGTGTCCTTACAGCACCAAGAAACAAGGAGAAGGGGCTCCTCATGCAGGACCCAGACAAAGGCATTGGAAGAGGAGAAGGCTGATGACCCCAAGTGTTTACAATCCCAACGACAACATATAAAACTGCTAGCATTCAACAAATCTGGTTGATATCATTCCTTCCCCCTCAGGCAAGAAGGAAACCAGCTCTTTAAGGACGCCTCTATGCAGCCAAACATAACACCCGTTCTTGTGCAAAGCTTTGCAGGAAAAGATTAAAAGATCCTGTTGTTTCCCAAGCCTGCTCCAAGCCCCCTCCCTGAACAACCCCACTGTGCCCCACTGGTACTGGGCAGTGTGCTCGGAGCTCCTGGTGGGGATCTGGGGATGAGGGGAAGGGAGAAGCAGGAGACCCCTCCGTCTTCCCAGAAACTCAGCTCAGTGAGGGCGGTGTCTGAGTGGTCTGGGGGCTGCACGGAGTGGTCTGGCACTCCACCAGCTGCCCAGCCTCACAGCATGGAAGTGAAGGCCCATATTTGGTATCAGATACACACAGACTTTCTTTTCTGCTAGGAAGAGAAGATGAGAGTAGTGTCAGCCAAAAGCTGTGCTTAGATGTTCCCCAGGTGGCATGGCGGTGGCATGAACATGCCAGTTACCCCAGCACTTCCCCAGGCTCACTATTTCCCGCCAAGCTCAGCCCATGATTTTGTCTTTCTCTCTTGTTCACACGTGGATGCCTCACCACAGCACCTCTTGGATCCTTCTGCGTAAAAATTTTAATTTTAAAATATTTCAAGCTCCACTCTGGAAAATCCCATTTGCACCAGTAAAAATGTGCTGGAACTCAGCAAGTTTATGTTTTTCCCAGCCACTGTGCACAAGACCTGCGGTATGGGGTGAGCTGTGGGCAAGAACTTTAATTGGCTTAAATTGAATCAAAGTTGTAGGAAGAAATCTAACTAGAAATGTGACAATATCTGGCAAGCTACAAATGTTTATTTGCTTCAATTTCTTCATATCACCAGTCTCTCTGAGTAAAACCCGGTCCTTGCTGCCCCCAAGGACAGAAGTGCCAGAGGATCATCATGGCATGGAGGTGGCACTGGGCCAGTGGCAGAGAGCCGTGCTCAGGCAATGGGCTGCACTGATGGTATCGGACTGCAAGAAGGACCAGTTGCAAGGACAGCAGGCAAATCCCACACATTTCTCTCTAACTTTTTGGATAAAAGGGTTGGGATGGAAAGAGAAGACACCAGCTGGTAGGGGGGTTTCATGCTCTGCTGGGCTCATGCCCAGCACTTGGCCCCTCTATTGGGGCACCAGTGCCCAGCAGGCAGGAGCAGGGGCTGCCTCCTTCTTCCTCACTTTCCCAGAGTTCAGCAATGCAGGTTGCCAGAAACATGCCGAGGTGCTCTGTGCCGCCTACCTTCTGCAGCACAGGGGAAAGTAATTTATGTTAGCATTGCCAAGATTTAGATATTTACGGCCAGCTTGTCTGGCTGGTCGCCTCCAAGCATGGAGCCAGAGGGATAGCAGCCTGCAGGGCATTGTGGTCGGCTTTTGTGAATGGCAAGAAATGCTTCAAGACAATGGAAATAAAAGCATTGTGGGAGCACTGGATGAGAAAGCCAGAGAAGCCCCACATTGTTCCTGAGTCCCTAAAACATCTCCTTGGGTAACACAATCGTATTTAAGAACGAGAAATAGAGGGCAAAGATTATTTTGAAGTGTGAAATTAACAGACTCTTCACCTCCCGTCTGGGGAAAACTTTCAAGGCTTCCAAGGATAAAGAAAAGGACGCAAGGACCTGAGCCACCTGCGATCTGCTGATGCCACCGCTCTGCCGATGCTGGAGACCTTGAAGCAAATAAGTAGGGACTCAACAACACCATCAAGGGACAGGGATGAAGAATCCTTTTACAAAACACTGAGGTGCCATTGATTGCCAAGACAATGCCTGCAAAAGCTTCACGGCAGGTGGGAAATAATCGAGAGGCGCTGAGGGGTCTGCCCCTCCCAGCTCCATGGGATGGGAGAGGGGCTAGGGGCTTCCCTACGGCTTTAGCCCTTGGACATATCATCAGGGAGCTGGGGACAAGCAAAAAATGGAGCACAGACATCAGCCATGCACAGTGTAGAGCGACTACTCACTGTCCTTGCAGCAGACAGGGAGGGGAGCGGCTGAGAAATCAAGGGGAGAAAGACAGCTTCAAGACTGTACAAGAACTCATCTTGTACAGATAGACTGGATAGCTCAGATCACATATTGCTTTTGGATCTGCAGAGTTTAAACCTGTAGAAAAATATCTGGGAGATACACAATTAATCCCTAATGCCTCTTGAAAGGAGAATAAAGAGGTATCAGTATGGCAGCTTCAGAAATAAAGGTATGGTCCAAGAGAAAGGAGGAAGGAGGCATCAAAAAGGGAGGGATAGATTTTTTAAGTTTGAAGGAATTAGCATCCCTAAAGTCAGACAGATAGGTACAGAGGTAATGCTAAAATAATTCAGCTTTTTATGACTAGTTTGCTGGTGGTGTTTAAATATCCTCCTGGCACTGGTTCTGCATCCTAACAAGTTGTCTCAGAGATGTTTGTGAGTCCCCAGGTCTGCAAACACTATCCTGATGCCCCCAGCTCATACTTAGGCTGGTACACAGATACCCAAAACCTGTGTGCAGGGAGGAGACCCAAGTGTGTGACTGCAGCCAGCCCCCACTCCCCTGCCTGGGAGCAAGAGCCAGGTGAGATTGCATCGCCATGCACTGAAAACTTGCTGTATTTTTTTTTAAATCAAATTCTTCTTAAGTGAGTTTACCGAGATGGAACAGAGACCTTCATCTAGACAGACAACCAAAGCTGCTGCTGCCTCCACTGCCCATGCAGCCTGACTTCATGTGTGGGTGCCCACTTGAACTCTTCCAAGACTCTGAAGCCAAGAGCTTGCCATCTCTGACCATGATACATGTCATTCCTAGCAGTCCCAGGCTTTGGGCTGTCAAAAATGCTCATTTTCCCCGAAATTCATTCCCACTCATCTCTGATGATCTGTTGATCTCAACAGGCCTTCAGCTAGGCATTTTTCAACAATGCCATTGCAATAGCCTCGGGAATCCTACAGCTCACTGCCAAGTGCTTTCAGATAGGCCTCAGGTATTTCGGGAGATGCTCAAACCCAACCAGAGCTGGGTACCAGCAACTCAGCAGCTATCACTGGATTAACCTTTCCTTACATGAAATTTGGCTCTCATACCACACTCTGCAATTGGGAAAAACCTCAAGGGACACATACATTGCCACAAATCATGACGCTGAGCTTGTTGGTACATGCAGTGAGGCTGAGAGGAAGGTGAAGTGAAGTAACAGTGATAGAATACAAAAATAAAATGAAAATGAAGATGCTTATTTCTATTGCCCAGTGCATTGTGAGATATTTCTTTTTCTTCATGCCATAAAAATGCTTGAACTAAAAGAAGTGAAACAGCAGATCAGTGCTATTCTGGCTGTTATAAGACATGGCCTTGTACCAGGAGGCTGAGCAGGGTTTGGAGCCTCGAGGTGCTGGCTGACGGCTCCTCCTGCTGTGCAGCACAGTGTGCCTCCTGTCTTGACTGGTGTGGGCAATTTTGAGCCATCCCACTGCTTGTCCACTCCAGAAGTGTGCACAAGACTGGCCCTGAACCCTGCCTCCATCAGATCCCGGCGTCTGCACGCACTGGTTTTCCACGTGCTCACTAAAAGGGATGCGCAGTCCTGGGTCACACAGCATCCATATGGATACAGACATAAACGAAGGGAGCTGCTGCGTTTGAACCCTTAGAAACATTGTAAAATTCTCTGACTTTCTGCCACTGAGTCCCCTGTATGTGCGATTCCAGCCGGGGCAAAACAGCTGAAAAATCAGAAGACCTGCAATGGAGGGAAAAACACCCCTGGGAGGTCATCTAGGGTCAGTGCAGAGGCTTTTTTATTGGGAGCGAAAAGCATGAGAGGTAAAGCTGTGTCTGGGAGGGCAACGCCATGGGGCACTAGCCAAAAGTTTGCACTTTTTAGGGCAAATAGAAATAGGGCAGAATCTAAAGCCCTGAAGTCGGTGGAAAGAGTCCCTCTAATTCCAGTGGTCTATGAACCAGGCACATGTGGATTTGGCTGAAAAAATGTTTCATTTCCTAGTGCTGTATAATGGAGTCTCTCACAGTAAGCTCTTGATGGTTTATGGGACAATGGCATTTCAGCTTAAGAAAAGGAGTGGAAAGATCACCATCAAGAGTGGGTTTGACAGACACAATTTCTCTAAACTAATTAGACAAAGAAGAAATGTGGGAGAATGACAGCTGCCTCTTAAGATAATAGGAAACCTGTCTCTTTAAATGTGCTGGCGTTTTTCAACGCAGGCCAGGCAGGACTATAATCAGAGCAGCAGCGGGTCAAATTTAGGTTCAGTACAGTATAATTCCATTGCAGTGACCATCCAAGAATACTTTGGCAAGCTCAAATACATTGAAATTGCCTTGGCTAGTGGCTTGCAAAATGGCTGTGGAAAGTCAAGGTAATTAGAGCACTGTGGAGAGGAGAGACAGTAAAATAAAGGGTAGAAGTCAAAAAAAGACAAGCCAATGAAAAAAAAAGGATTAAAGACATGAAGAAAGTTTCAGAATGGAATAATTGAAGGAGAAAGGCATAGCCAGCAGATTGGAGTCATGTCATTTCTACAGCAGGAAAAGGACATGCACACCAAGGAAAAAGAGACCAACTTCCCAACAATTTGAGATTAATAAATGAATTTAAAAGTGCCAAGAAAGACACAGCTGGAAATTACATAGGGTTTCTGAATGTACTTAATTTAAAAATCATAGAGGAAGCATGAGAGAAGAAAGTAAGTACTTTTGGAAGTGACGCTTGGAATTGATCCTTGCCTGTTTTGGCCTGACAGGTAATAAAAAAAATCAGTTATATAAACTGAGAAGCCTTTCACTAAAGCAGCAGCACCTTACTCAAGTTAGCAAGTCTGAGCCCTGTTCAGCCAGGTGCTTGAACCGGTGCCTAAACACATGCATGGCACAGACCATCAACCCCTACAATTACACACTTATGAGCCCTGTTTAGTACCAAGTCCCTTGTTACGTGAAACCTGAGATGACTATACATTGTAAAACACCCAAGCCAACAGAATTTTGCCAGCAACTACAATGGGATGAGTTCTGCAGGCATCTATTTCACAAAAAGTAGATGCTGCTCTAAAACTGGTGACGACACTTTCCCAGTGCTCTCTATCCCCGGGGTTGCTCATCCTCCTGTGGGAAAGCAAACTACGCTCCAGCACTGTACTTGTGCACGGAGAGCGTGCTCTCAGCTCTGCCTTTTACATTCCAGTTTCCCAACCCTGATTTCCACTTGCCATTTGTTTTGTGTTTAAATGTCCAGCAAAATGTATTTGCATAAGAGTGTGGGTCTACACAAACACAGTAAGAGATGTTTCTCTCCCACACAAACAGAATTATGCTTCTACATATTACTTACACATGTATACATAATTTATATGTATACTTACTATAAACACAGAGATGTATATATAACTGTCCTTGTGCAGTTCCATTTTCCACAGAGGAAACAACTTTCATACCTAAGGAGTAACACTATCACCCATGTTGTCGTGATCAATTATGAAAGCAGGAAGGATAAAGAATTTTTAAGCCCGTGACTCCAGCCCAGCTCTGCGAGGTGACAGTGGCACGTGAGGCTGTGGGAGCAGGCAGTGCTTTCAACACACCCTGTGTGCCCCAGCCCTGAGCAGGGTGGGCTGTCTGTGGGGGTGGTTATCACTTGATATGAAGCACAGCTCCCTGCAGAGGCCTGGCAGCCCCCGCTCCCCTCTCACCTGGTACCGATGCATTCCCTTCTCCCTGCTTGCACTGGGTGACCGGTTGGGTTTTTTAAGGCTTCTGGGCCCGATCCTTGGCTGTGTAAACTGGCACCGCTGCAGTGGGACGGAGCAGCATCCCTGTATCACAACGGGAAAGTTCGGGACTTGCAGGTTGGTGTTGCTCACTGGCTGACACAGCTATTGCAGTGGGGGGTGTCAGCATGCTCCTCCTCATGTCAGCTTTCCTGGCAGTTTGCACCCCTGTCACATTTATTTACTAGTGCTAGCCTTCACAGTAAAAAAAAAAAGAGGATTTCCAAAGAAACAGCGAGTCAGGACAGACAGTGTTCACTCCCAGTTGAGACAGGCAGAGCACATTGCTGCAGGTAGGGACCTCTCACCACTCAGGATATGAGAAAGCTGCTCTTTTGCGAAGGCTCAGTGACTTTTATTTCAAACTTGGCATTACAACATTTCCTTCACCTTCCTCTAACTCAACTGGCTTTTGCCATGGGTGGGAGCAGGCTGCAAAACCAGATAGACTGATGGTCCATCCAGCTTGGAAATTTCTCTTTTCCTCTGGCCTTGCTCTGGTTTTCTGCCCAAAGGGGAGAGCACCAAAGCAAAGAACTTCTTCTCAGAAGAATACAACCTGTGTTCAGTGGCACGACACAGCTAGCATGAACTGTGAAAATCATCACCAAAGAAAGCACTAACCACAGCCACTTTCAGTAAATATCCTCTGGATATAGATGGAAACTCATGGGCCACAGCCCTGCGCTAGGACACAAGTTTGCAAAGGAGCTAAGCCTTCCTGGAGAAGAGTGTTTGGGACAACAGCAGAGTAAAGCTCAAATGTGTTGGGGTGAGGAGTGCAGAGGTTCTGCACAGCTCTGCTGTCAGCCACTCCTGCCCAGCCACTACAAAATGATCTCTGCCAAATGGGCACCATACCCACAGCTGCAGTGGCTGCGGCTGTTTCATCCCACAGGCTGTGACAGACACAGGAACACAGGAAAATGTTTCACACTTCCAACCACGACGTGGCTATAGCCCATCCCGAAAACTTAACGTGTTAGCAGGGAGCACGATGAAAATTTCATCAGGCAGCTGTTGTGGGGACTTGTCCCAGTCCTGCAGCCTCCCTCTGCTGTGCCAGCAGGCTTGAGGTCCTGCGATGAATCGTTCTAATGTGCAACACAGGAAAAATATTACCTGGAAATGCCTGGACCTGCAACTCCTGATGCAATGAGCATCAGCCCCACTCTCTTTTCATCCTCATAGATGTGCTTCATTATTAACTTTTCATGTGACAACTGTTTGTGCATTAAGAGCGCTTCACAAAACATAAATATTGGAAGTGAGGACTTCTAACAGCCTGTATTAGCGGGTCCAGTCTTTTAAATGATGGTGACTGAGAAAGTGGAACGCAAGTCAAAGAGGTCTGTTCTGACCATCCTACCCTTGTTTTCTATTCTTCAATTAAACCATTGCTTTTAGCTATTCGTTTTTATCAGTATTATATAAAACTAGGACAGAGTAAATGAAAATTTATAATTTATAAACAATCTGGGGGAAAAAAAATCACTGAATTATTTATGGCACTTTTGAAATATGTGTTTGTTACTTGTACAAAAATTAGTTGTTAGGCCTTAATCACAGCAGTGCCACAAATATGTTGGAAATTAGGACTTATAAACCTGCTCGCTTGGAAAGAAAAAAAGTCCTGTAATTCTGCCTACACTTGAAAAACCCAAACCAAACTGATTCTGAGTGGTCTAGTCAAACAAGTGCCAATTATTGAATAATTCTCTGACCTAAACAGAAAGTTATTGTATATGGAAGGATTTTTTTTTCCCAGAGAGTGCTTTATACCAGATGCCCTTTTAAATTGTTTTGAATTCTCTGTAGGCAGTAGATAACTAAACCTACAGAATGTAGTAATGGCAAAAAGGAAGCAATCAAGTTGGCCACTTCTAGTTAAGAGTCATGGAAAAGGCATCTGTTCTATATGAATTGCAGACTATAGGAACTTTGACAGGTCATAGAGCAGACTTAATTTATTAAACTAAGTTTCTAATATAAACAGTAATTCGTTTCAGGCACTGACACTGAAGGTCTGGATTATGTGAATAAAATACAGAGACCTCCACTGGCCTCCTGAAAAAAAGGTAGTTTTGCTGCCTAGGAAGAAAATAACTGAGTGTGCCTTAGCAGCAGGCATCAGCGCTGAGGCCATGCCCTGCACACACCGAGGCACGGGGTGCGACTCTGCCTGCAACCCTGGCCCAGCACAGTGCTGGCAGTGTGTCCAGCTGGCATTCCTGCCCGCCTCCTGTCACCTGGGCACAGAGCATCCTTGAGATCAAGGATGGCAGCTGTCAGATGTCTTAGCAAAACTGCAGTTTGAAGCCTTCAGAGAGAAGTTCATTTGCAAACAAAACAATGACTAATAGGATGAATGTTGGGGAAAAGAGATTGAAGTAGGCTTGCCTCGATGCTGCGTGCCTGATGCTTATCCAGAAAGGCTGCTACCCCAGACTACGCCCGGGCAGGGGCTTGTTGGGCACCCACACACACCCAGCCACCCCACCCAGGCAGGGTAGGGGACACGATGACGACTGGTGCCTGCAATGTACACACACATGTGCACACAAGAACAACTTCTCAATGGCAGTTCTGCCGATGCAGAACAACAAATATTGCTATGAAGTACCCGAGGGAAATTAAATACTTAAAGCATGATTTATGGGAGACCCTCACTTTGTTTGCCCCATCTTCATCCAGGTCTGAGAGTAGCACGGACCAGGGGGTCTCAGACCATGATGTAAGCAAATGTTTATCTTCAAACACTTTAGTAATTCAGGTGAATGCAGGAGGACAATTTCACTGCTTAAAATTAGGCAGGTATCTAAACAATTTCCTGAATCAAGTTTACATTCATCTCAAGTTTCAAGCTGGCTTTGCTGTAGCTTTGCCCAAAAGTTTGGTCATAACTCAGAAATCACGCACAACTATTTCCTTATGTCATCAGCCCTCAGCAAAGATTGAGTATGGAAAACCTCAGTTAGGGTTTTTCTGCTGCCAAAAAGGTTATGGATACAAGTAACGAGATGAAAGTGTTTTGCATCGGTGCTGACCAGTCCACTGCTGTTGGTGAGAATAAAAGACCAAAGTTTCTGATAGCCAGAGTGTGAAAGCAGCTGCCCAGCCTCCACTCCAAAAGCCAAAGGCGAGCTCCCTGTTGCCCCACACTCCAGCAGGAAGCGAGAAGTGGCTTTTGTGCAGCACTTTGCTCAGGCTGAACCCGCTGTGTTGCCAACCCCAGCTAATTGTTTGATTCCCCATCTCATTTGCCTGAGAACGACTGAGAATGTGAGACGGCGTAGGGTCTATAAAATCATTAATTGAATTACTAGTGTGGAATAAGTAGTGCATCAATTTGAATTCACCATCATCCCCCTCCTCTCCTCCCCCGTTTTAGAGACCAATCCTACTGTTGATATGTGCACAGCTTCAGAAGGAGGCTCAATAAATAGATGTGCTATTCTAGCTAAACAAATTTATTTTTCCAGCTGTTCTACTGAATTAGTAAATTGTAATGTTGACTTCAGACTATCTTCCCCATAAAATATATGCTGGCCTGTATATTTTACTGACACTTCTTTTGTGACACCTCATTAAGGGCTGATTCAATCTGTATCCCATTCTTTTGGAATTATGCTTTGACCTAAATGAGCTTTGGACCAGAATGCAATATTGATTCAGTACCTATATTATATTTTATTGTTGAATCATTAGCAAGATTTTTGTGTGCTCTCTCCCCTTACGTGGTTTTCTAAGAGATTTTAGGGCAATAATTGCAGGTACAAGTGGGCTTGGAGTTTTGTGCCAAATGTGCTGTCTGAGCATGTGTGGTTTCACTGGCAAATACTGATGACTGCTTCTCTGGGAAGCAATCAGGAATTTTTGTCCAGCCTCGATATGGACAATTCTGCTTAGCCTGCCTCTGCGTTCAAATGGTCTCAAAAGCTTTTATAAGGTTTGGTTTGCAACAGTTTGGCATCTTCCATTCCATTTACACCAAGGCATAGTAAGCAACCGAATTATCAGGTCCCAACAGCAGCATAGCAGCATTTTGATTCCTATGTAAATGTCAATTAATTCTGGGCTACAGTTCAAATTTACCATTTTTCAAGCCAACATGCATTTCAGCTGGCAACAAGCAGGAGAAGCTCAGCCTGGTGGCCTTTGCCCCACAGCTCCATGCAGGGCAGCACACAGTCTGGCACCACAACTTTGGAGCTCCCAGGTGGCTTTGTGGACAATTCCAGCAGGGATGAGTCCACAGGTACCCTGTCTCCAGGGTTTGCCAACACCGAGCAGAGCCTGGCAGGTTTGCCAGCACAGGTGCAGGACAACCCTCATGTTATGGAAATCTATTGGCTTTGGCGAACCATGAGCTTCCTATGAAAAGTGGGTGTGTGGGGTGCTGCTGGGCAGCTCTATTCCAGACAGCAGGAACCAGGACCACTTTTCACAGAATCACAGAATAAGCTGAGTTGGAAGCAACCCTCAAGGATCATCAGTCCAGCTGCTGGCCCTGCACAGCACCATCCCCAGGAGTCACACCATGTGCCTTAGAGCATTGTCCAAATGCCTTTTGAGCTCTGTCAGGCTTGGTGCTGGGACCATTTCCCTGGGGAGCCTGTTCCAGTGCCCAACCATCCTCTGGGGGAAGAACCTTCTCCTGATATCCAGCCTAAATCTCCCCTGACAGAACTTCAGGCCATTCCTTCGTGTCCTGTCACTGGTCAGCAGAGAGAAGAGATCAGTCTCTGCTCCTAGACTGAAGTGGCTGCCATTTATGATGCTTGAGAGAAGCAAATGAAGACAAAAATATGTGTTGATATTGCCCCTTCCAGCCTAAGAGGAAAAATTCATGTTTGTTTGTGTGTCAACAAATGCAGGCATTTGTTCTTATCTCTGCTTTTAACTTCTTTGAAAGGTTTGGGTTCTCCCAGCATCACCAAAACAGCCTTTGGTAACAGGTAAATCAGCCTGAAGTCCAAACACGACGGTCTAAGTCTCGGAAGAATGCTGCCAGGCTGAGGGGAGGCACAGGGGCAGCTCCCCGCGCCCCTCAGCGCTGGCACCCGGGACGGGCGGGCCCAGGGGACGCGCGGCCCCTCGCCCTCCGTGGAGCGGAGCGGGCACGGGCGGCAGCGGCTCCCGGGAGCAGGGCCCGCCGAGCCCCGGGCGGCAGCGGCTGCGGGAAGGGGCTCCGGCCGGGCTGGCGGAGGGATCGGGGGAGAGGCCGGCGGGGCACCCGCAGCAGCGAACGAACCCCGAACAAAACCAGCTCCAAACTTAAAAACAAACAAATAAAGAACCAATAACATGCTCTTAATGTCCTGATGCGAGAGGGATCCAATACCATTTCCACATCCATTAGGCAAAGGATTTTGCATGTTCCCTCACAAAGAGTGAGCATTGTCAGCGACTTTCCCTTAAATTAAGATGACAGGTTACTGCTCCAGTGTCGTTAATCTTTTTCTAAAAGCTTAATGTTACTACTTAGTAGTTTACTAATAAATCTGAGAAAATATGTAATGTCATTTTGGTTTAGATATAGATGGATGAGTTTTTAGTATTTGTGAAGTTGTAAAACAGGTACTGCCATGGCCCTTGGTGGAGGAAACGGTACTCGCTGTGGTGGCTGTATTCCTTTCTGCCCTGGGGCCACAGCGCATTACACCACTCATGTTCAAAACCAATTTAATACTCTGTCATAGGTACTCCACCAGTAACTGGCTTTCAGCTGTCTTTCGTGCAAGTTGTATTTAGGATGATTGTTAATTTTCATATACTTTCCATGACTTGATCCTAATTTTCATTATTTTAACCTTTTTTTCACCTGCAAGTGTTCTGATTATAATGTTTAGGATCTTATCTTTTTAAGCATGCCTCAATGCTACTGTGATCCCGTACTTGATTTTGCTTCTGAATTCTCTCTAGTATGTGGATTTATTGTTTTTGATGCCATACAGGTGTATTCAAATCAGTAGCTGGGATGTGACCCTGTCCCTACAGTGGGACAGGCAGCTGCTGGTGCATCTGCCATGCGTTCCCCATGCCCCAGTGAGGAGCTCGCCCTGAGATTCCAGCAGCACTAATCCTCCCTTTACTGGTAGGTCTGTCTTTGCCTACGTGAACAAGGAATCTCTAAGAACCAGTGGTCACCAGTAACCTGCAGCACTGGAGGCCACATGCACAACATCCCATCAAGCAAGCAGACAGGGCAAGGGCTGCCTGCTGCATTCTGCCGTGATGGGTCCCAGTCTTTTGGCCAGCAGGGGTGGGAGCAAGATCCTGAGGGAAACTCACACGCTCCTAGATTTGAAGCCAGATGACAGTTTTGAAAACCCAGGCTCTCTGAGGCTGGCTTTGGCTGTGAGTTCTCCCATCACATTGGGTAAACCAGGAGTAACCCAGTGAGTAGGGTTAGGGTAAAATCAGTATGAGCGAGAGACAAAACACCTGTGATACACCTGAACCAAAACCACAAGGAACGCTTGGCCCATAGCACACGCCTTTCTTGAAGGCGTGTTTGCCCAGTTACTGTCACTACAGACAGCAACAGCGTCTTTTAGCTCTCTGCATGGGAGGCACAACCCATTCTGCAGAAATGCAGTGACACTCTGGAGAGAAGAGGCAGCCTCTAAGAGGGAGGGAGCAAAGGAGAAAACCTCCATTTCCATTCTGGTCATCTGCTGTTGCACAGGTACTGACAGCAGCTGCCCTTTGGAGGGGCTGCAGCTGCTCAGGGGACAGGGGGAGCAGAAACATAGACAAGGGGCCCTTGCCTGGCTCCCCTTGGGTGGGGACAAACCCTGAACAGGGGGACAGGAGCCTGCCCAAGGTCCTGCATGTGCTGGCCCCATGCTGGGATATCCAGGTGCCAACTGTCCAGGGAGCCGGGGCTGCTTCCCCTTTATGGGGAATTTTTACAAGAAAAGCCCCGGCAGCCCATTTTGTACTTTCTAACACCAGATCCTATCTATATTCTTAGGTGCTCCTAAGGCCTCCTAATTATTGCTTCCTGGTCAGTTTTACTTCTCCGTATTAATTTAAAAAGTTCTCTTATAAAGCAAAAGCAATTGCAAGCACCCAGAAGCCACCACCAAACCTTCTCATTTAAACCAGAACTCACAATTTTATGCCACTAAACTATACATTTTTTGCTGCACAATAGATGGCAGTAGAGAAAAAAGGCTGAGACTAGATAATTTATAATTTGGAATATGCAGATGATTTTTTTTCCCCGTCAAATCACCGTACAGTATTTGTTGCTTTCTTCTCAACAGAGCTTTCCTAGAAAAGGCAGTCTGGGGCGGATGAGGCTAGATGAAATAAAAGATTCATGCATGAATAATTAACATATTGGAGGCCTCACTTGAACTTGTTGGCTTACCCAGATGAATGAGTTAACATGTTGGAGATTATTATAAAGAGGGACTATTCTGCTCCAGTAGATCAATTCAGCTGAAAATGATGAAGTATCGACGCACATATAAATATATGCTTGGTACTTAAAAATAATCCTTCCAATAAGTATAGTCATATTGGAGTTCTGCTATGCTGACAGTCGCAGAGACAAGATAAAAAGATTTGGCATGAGTCATTCAGTTTGACTTTTGCACTGAAATGAGATGCAAGCCTGGGAAGTCGCTCTATGTAGGGCAGCCGCCGCGCAGGCGGGCAGCTCCCACCTCCCCGGTTTCGCAGCGCGGGGGAAGAGTGGTGGCAAGTGGAGCAAGAGCACCTCCAACTTCAACACAAAGGCTGCTGGATGAACGCACAGGGCTTGCCTGCTGCTCCCTTCCACGTGCAGGGGCTCACTCAGGTGCTGAGGTGGATGCTCAGCGGGGCAGTGCCGGCGGCCACGGGGCCCACACAGGCGCTGGCAGAGAGCGATGCAGTCTGACAGCGGCCCTGCACCAAGCAGAAAGTGCCCCTTAACTCTAAATAACCATGGTTTGCCAGTCTTTTTAATTTAGCCAATGCTTTCCTTTACTGCCTACTTCTTTGAAGACTAATTGCTGCAAAAAGGAGTCTTCCTTGTAAATTGACATCAAATTCATGCTAACTATGGGAGGGAGTGAAAATTTAATTACAAACTTTAATTCTTACCTCAGCTTTACTAATTTTTAATTGTGTCTAATAATAGTGAAAACCAAACTGGGAAAAATGTAGGGGATTAAATTCACTGCAAAGAAATTGCTAGATTTCCTATCCAAAAGTATGTCAAAGCTTTTCTGTCTCTCCATATCTCTCTACATCTCAGAGGACATAGTAAAATAAGGTTGGGAAATAAAACCGTATCATCACTTTTCCATGCCTCTGTTAAATAAAACCTTTCTGATGCAGGGAGCTCGTGCCATGCATGTTGCATGTGGGGTGCCTGGACTACAAAGAGATGGCAGCCATGGGCTGGTGCTGAGCAGGTAGGGGGACTTGGCAAGGCAAACTGAGAGTGCAGCACACCCTGTCCTGGCTGCGGCTCTCATTGCATTAGCTGTTAGAAATTATTTCAGAATCAAATGATTTTTCTTTCAGCCAAAGCTCCTCTAACACCATTGCAGCCACCTCCCCGCCACATGGCACGTCCCAGCAGCTGTAGCCCTCATGCCAGCCCTCATGCCCAGAAGGAGCAGCACAAGGTCACTCTGGCACTTGGCACCGGGCAGATGATGGGCCCTTCCTGTGTGGGTTTTTTGTTTTTCAGAGTTAAAGGTGTACCATTCCATGACACTATCCAGGACTGCTGGAAAAATAAAAATAGATTGGAATTATTTTGGAGATGTTTCTGTATATTATCTCTCAGCTGCACAGTGCTGTCAAGCAAAAATTCTTTCTTCAATCAGAGCACAAACATAAACCAGATATAACACGGCACGGAGTTTGTGTGTGTGCAAAAGTGCCTGATTTCTATGTACAACTCAGTTTTTGACAAACTTAAAGTTACCACTAGCAGCAGCTCTGGGCAAAGCAGAGCTTTTCTTCCAGCTCTGACAGTGAACTGGGGCTCACCAGATGCCTGCAGCCAGGCTTGGGCTGCCAAGGGTTGGCAGACCCACAGCGACAATTGAACGGCACTTTTCCTTACACGGGCCCCCAGCTGCCCACACGGTCATAAATTCATGCACTTATTTACATGCACCTTCAGCAAATCGATACTTCCCAAAATCTGGGCAGCAGCAGCAGCAGCAGCAGCACAGGGATGTGCTGAGATGCCTCTCAGTTGCAGATGTATTTAGCTATCCCCAAGGCTGCTCCTCAGGGAGGCATGGGAGGGAGGTGATCCTCTCTAACACCCAAGCACTGTGCTTCAGAGCGTGCTTGCTGATGAAACCATCCTGCTCTGCAGACAGTCCAGGGATCTGGTAAGAAAACCTTCACCTGCTAGCAATATTTTTCCACTTAGATCTGTTCCTAAAGCTTATTGCCACATCAAATCCCATTATAGAAAATAAGGAAATGTTAAAATTAAGAACTAATGTTCACATGAAAGAATTTTTTTTACTATTTCCTTCAGCAAACCAATGAATGTTTAACAGTTGAAATTGCTTTGAAACAGCAATAAATTATTTCATGCATACATGCCAAATATTAAAACCAGAAGTTTTCTTAATATGAAGTCACTGGTACCAAGACTCATGTTTGTCTTTGTTAATTATCTACTTGTTTATTAGCTTAGTTTCAATGAGGAGCTGCTGATATCCCCAAGTTCAGGATTTTGGAGCTGTTCACAGGATGTAATAATACAATTTTATTGGGTGCTTTTTCAGAAAGCGCTTTTAGTTGTTTGCACTTAAGCCATAAAACTGCCATTTTGCTCAGCCTGAAGCCCCCTGCACGGGCTCCTGCTGGCCTGTGTCTCCCCAGGGCAGCCACGGTGTCCCAGTGCTGCAGGCATGGGTGTTGAGGGAAGGTGGGATGCTGCCCTGGCACTGCAGCTCAAGCAGATCTCTCCCTTGGGCTAAAACCAGCCCCAGCAGGACAAGCCTGCCCTGGGCTCATGCTCCCTGCAGCCCAAGAGGGGCTGCTTCAAGTCATGTTCTGAGTAGGCCAAACCAAAGAGACACAAACTTTGCTGTGATTTATTATTTTAAAGTTGGGAAGATCTTTAATTACTCTTTTTTAATCAGCAGATTGTGCATTTTCTACACAGCAAACTGCTCCAGGCTGCAAGGATTTCCTTCGGGAGGGAAACTCAGTGGCACAGACTCTGGGAGTATGTTATTATTGGCTAAAGCATTTTTATTGCTATCAGTAAGGAGTTATTCCCTCAAGCATCACCTCCCAGAGCTGGGGCAGTAGAGTCAAATTGAAAAAAAGTTTCCAGTTGTACCGACTGCAAGGAAAGGCTTCAGGTACCTTTGGGGTGAGAAAACAAATGCCCCCAAGTCTCACCAGTTAGCAAGAAGCTTTGTTCTGAACCTTAGATGTGGCTTTAAACCAAGGACTCAGCCCTTTTCTGAGCAAAAGCACATTTACCTCAAACTGAAGCCCTCGAAGAAGAACACTACAGCCTTTCTTAAAGCAATACCAGCATCATGGGTAAGATGGGGCAGGTCTCAGCTGTGGTCTGATGCATCCTTAGTCCATGGAGCAGAGCCAGAGGACAGCATCAACACTGCAGGAGCACACCTCCCCGATTTCCAGGGGATGCCTCCGGCAGACCTCTGCGGACACATCCAACTGCACCTTGCTGAGTTGCAGCGCCCCAAGGCACTGCTGTAACAAAGACACCGGGAGAGAGGCTGGGAAATACATCCTGGCTGCAGGCTGGCACCTCTGACCTCCTGAACAAAAATGTGTTTTCTACTGACTGTGGATGTGCTACACAGAACTTAGGGCAAAAGAATTATCTTACGTTGTCCTCTTTCAAATGCAGCAAATTACCCTTCTAGAAACGTTTGTAACAATTTTTCAGTGCAACTTTGTTTTTCAAAGTCTGCAATATTTTGAAACTCGCCTTTTCCTATTGCAGCTTAAAATCCACAGAAGCTTAACACACTGAGAACAGCACAATTTAAAGAAATCCTATAAATAATAACAAACACATTAAACACATTTGACCTACTCTGGTGCTTCTCAGAGGCAACATGGGTCCTGCACTGCAGCCCCCTGTGGGGTGCACACTCCTTCAGCCTGTGACAGTAACCAGCTGTGGGTTACCAGCAGACTTAGAGATGTGCTTTTCCAGAAAGATAATCATTTTTTGGACATGTGCGGCAGATGGGAGTGTTAACTCATAGTGCTAGGAGTTAACCTGATTGTATTATAATGTGATAGCTCCACAGCTAATGCCCATCAGCACTGTGGGCCATTTACTTTATCATAAAATAAAATTAATTGAGTGAAAATAAATTGCAGAGAGATACAGAAGAATTTGAGACCATATACATGAAATACTCGATAGCTCAAGTCTCCTGTGACACTTATCTTCATTAGGGAGGAAACAATTATTATTAATTCTCTCTTTAAAAATAAATATCCTGAAACTCACAAGATTTACTGCATAGACTGCAGATGCTGATATGGCTACACAAGCGCTAAAATTTCTTTTTCTTTGAAGAAGGACTTCCAGACTCAGCAAAACGTTACAACAAGGCAGCTGCCGGTGCCCACATCCTGGTGAAGCCTGCCCAGAGCCCTCGGGGTGTGGGGAAGGGGATGTGGGGGGCCCTAGTGCTGCTGTGGGAGCAGCACACTGTATCCCCCCGGTCAGGTGAGCAGCAGGCGGCTGGGCTGCAGGCACTCGAGTCGGCTAATGGGCTGCAATATTTCTAATGGAGAATGTTTATTTGAGGGCATGCCTGCATTTGGCAAGTATAGCAAAATAATGACATTGAGGCTTATTGATAATAGTTATAATTCCATGTAATGACCAACTGAGCAAAATGATACAGCCATCTCTCCTTCATCTATTATACTCCTGTCCACAGAGATTTCTCAGTTAAGGGCTGTTTATTTCTGCAGCAAGACATAGACCAGATATGCAGAATATAAACCTTCCTATTAGGACTCATATGGTTTTTTTCCTTCCAAGTCATTCAATGGCACGCAATTTTGGGGATCAGCTTTCTGGCTGTGTGTGAGCTAGGAGTCAGAAATGCAGCCACGATCGTGGTGCCAAGTGAGAAGTAACCAGCCTGTCTGGTCCTGGCTGCAGACACCCGCTACACTCCCACTCAAGAGAAGCTTTTATTTATCTTTACAAGTCAGTCACAAATTCCCACAAGAGGATTTCTACATGTGTTAGCAACGGCATTTTACAGGTCACCATTAGTTAGTTTCCCTAAATGAAAGTAGGGCGAAAGGTTTTTTCCTTTCCTTTCTTTTTGACATCAGTACAGTGGCAGTCCCCCAAGCTGTCTAGTGTCAGGTCCATGCTGAGGAGCAGCTTGTGGGCAGCTCTTCCTAGTGCCAGCAGACGGAGGCATCAATGGACGTGCCAAGAACACTGCTTCTGACACGGCCACCCCAGGTCCCTGTCAGGTCCTGCCCTGGACCCATTCTACCGCTCCAGCGAGGCTGAGGAAAGCTCACAGGGCTGCTTCAGCAAGCCCAGACACCCTCCAGTTCTGGCTTTTACAGAACTGCAATAAAATTCACATCTACTCACAGCAAACCACACTGGCAGCTTCTGTATTTACTGAGCAGTTGCCCACAGGTGCAGATGTGAGGCTTCACTTGCAAAACCACCCTGCTGAGTCCCCCCTAACGCTGCCTCCTCTGTTTAACTGGCACCAGACACAGATTTGTCACCTCCAGGTGACATCTCCAGCCTGGCTACTGAGAGGTTGGGCAGTAATAAACCTCCTGAAGTGCTGGGTGAGGAGGAGAGACCCTTTAAACTCACAGCCATTTTACTTCATTACTGAAGACTTCATGTGCCTTTTACATGATGAGTTTTGTTCCCGGGTCTTAGATGTCTGTACGGCTCAAGGTTAATCGGATAAACTTAATAGAAATAGCCATGTTTGAAAGAGTTACATGCATCCGCCTTCCTCTTTATAGGAAGGGATAACCCTCAAGCACTTGACCAGTGTGCAATGACTCCAGGTAGCGAGAACCTGAAATCAGATTATATCCCCCCACAATTTCATTAGCACTGCCCAGTGACTGGGTACAGGGAGTGGCTGTTGGGCTGCAGCACAAGGTCAATGCTTGATAGCAACACAGTCTTTGGGCACTGCTCTGGACATGCAGGAAGACAGATAAGATGCAAGGGATGTGGTTTAATTAGACCACAACTTTATTAAGTTAACTCATCTGGGATCTATCCAGCACAATTCTTTCTTTAATCACTCCCACATGGCGGAGAGTTGCCATGAGCCCTCCTGCTCCCCACAGCTGGTAACCAGTCCTGTGCCGGACTCTGCCACCCAGTGCATGTACAAGGGTTAGGTCTTCCTTTTACAAGGCACCATTGCTGCCATGGATGTCATACCCAGTCCCAGCTCAGCCTGGCAGCGAAACATCCCACTTTGCTCCCACAAGGACAGCCTGTGGCACAGCTCCTGTCCTGCCACCAACCCAAAGATGCTGCTGGAACAGGGCAACAGTGCACAGGGATAAACAAGCCCTAAGATGCAAAGATGAATTAGCATCATGTCCTGGATTATAATTTTTTCTTTTAAAAATTGTCTCTTTAACCCTGTAAGAAGAGTGCAACAGCCTAAGTCTATTTTAGCAAGGGAGAGCTGTTTCCAAGGGAGAAAAGAGCTAGGCTTCTTCCAGCTATTGTCCGCAGCATTGCATAGCAGCCAGTGCTGTTTTTTTCCTCCTGATGAAATGCAGACTACCTTCCTGCGTTAGAAGATTTTGGTGACTTTAATTACCCAAGATGTGTGTGTTTGGGGCAGAGAGAGAGAATCCTGAATGCAGAACATATATTACTCTGCACTGTCAAGTCCAGCGCTGGTCACCAAACTGCGGTGAGGGGCTCTTCCCCTGGTCATGAGTGCACACTTGCACCTTTCCACCACCACGTCCGAGCCCAGCAGTGTCACTCATGCTTTGATGCAGAAACATTGCCTGTGCGTGGGTCGGCAGCAGCCAATTTTTCATCTCTCTAGAGGCTGAGCTTGCCATTTTCCTGACCAAAAGTCAGCACAAAAAGCATCCTCTGAGGGCTGTCTCCACATGCCAGAAGGACTTCAATCCCCATATGGGGTGGCACAACATGGCTGGCAGGCAACAGAACCTGCCTTGAGGTTGCTCACTGGTGTGGTGCTATGTTTCCACAGTGTAACTTGAAGTAATTTAATGTTTGTTGTGTCATGGATGCTCCTTTTTTCTAGAAAACATCAAGGGTCAGAGGAAAAGGGCCATCATCTGTTGCATGACTTTGTTGTTATATGCTGGATGCACTGGAAGCAGCAGCAGCATCATGCCCAGGATCCACCACAGCGCCACATGTGAGGCTGCACCGCCACAGGACAGTGGATTTTCCTCCGGCCACGTGACGCTTGGGCTCTGCTTTTCTTGTACGCAGCATTATGACTTCTTTTTATCTTCCAGATTGTTATAAGCCTTTATTTGGCTGCTGCAAACCAAGGTCTTAATCAAGCCCAAGGCTATATTATGCTGGAAATCCTCCGAGGGAACAGAGGTGATGCCAAGCTGTGGGCTCCCGGGCAGGGCCAAGTCTCTGACTCAGCAGCTGTGTGGCACTGTTTATTTTAAGGTAACTATGTATGTGTACATGCAGAGGCAGAGCGTGTGCACGACAGACACCTGGGAGAGTCAGCAGCCCCATACCAAGCACTGATGCTGTGGCTGCTCTTGCTGGAGCAGCCAAGGTGTGCCTGTGCTTTTGGCATTTCAGTGTTTCAACAAAGTGGAAACATGCTTTTCCTAGCATATCAAAATCTTGCTTTACCCCCTCTCCATCCCATCCTGGGGTGTTGATTCTAGGTCCCTGACAAAGCAGTGGCAGTCATGAGCCTCCACAAAAGGCTGACCCCAAATCCAGCCTTTGGAAAGGAGCCACCTGCTAGTGCCCCCATCAGACCTCGTGCTTTGAAGGACATGGAAGAAGCTAGCGTCTGGGGGTGAGCCCCACAGCGACATGCTGTGTTCTTACTCCCCAAACCCTGTTCAGAGTTGGTTTCTCCCAGCTATTTGTGCTTTCCCAGGCTTCTGCTGCTGCTGCAAAACCAAGCTATCCAGCCCTGGAGGCCACTTAGCTGTTGCCTGTATCTGCTCCATACAAACACAGCAACACACCTGTCACATTTCTTAGGTGACACAAGGCTTCCTCCAGCAGAAGAACTGCATCAGGCTTTTTTCGCCAGTGAGTGAGAGTAACCTCCAGGGAGCCCAGAAACACCCACATCTCTGACAGATCCAGCACCGAACCTGCTGAGGGGCCAGAGGAGACCATGCCTGTGTTTAACTGTCTGTGCTTTCCCACCAAGGACAAACCCACTAAAGTGGGATCTTGGGGCACCCTAGGCACCAGGCAGTTATACTCCAGATATCATCAAGCCCCATATTGTAGGTCAATCCCTGGATGCTCAGACCAGATCTAACAAGTCTTTGTTCTTCAGTTGAAAGCAAATGAGATGGAGGAGAGCAAGGAGGCAGTGGTTGTGCTGCCTGCCTGCATTAATACTTGAGGTGCTCAAGGAACGTCACTGCTCCTTGACTTTGAGCATGTTTCCACCTAAGTCTTTCTGGGGGTTTATTTCTTCTCTGCTGTCCTACTGCTAACTCCTTTTTCTTCTCCCAGAGGAACTTCCCTGAGCTTTTGTCTTCTATCCTCTTTGGATTCACTGCTCTGTAAAAGTCAATACAGCTGATGTCCCAAGGATACGAGCTTACTTTATATCTAGTGCTGTCTCTAAAGAAAACACCACATGTGGTATCCACAAAAGCACACAGTCTCCTTTAATAAATCAGTCCATTCCACATACAGTTAATACCCCCTTGTATTTATATTGCTTGTATATTTTCCTTCTGTGTCCCTCAAATACAAGCCTTTCCCTCTTGCTGTAATAGAACATTTGCCAAGAAGAAAATTAACCTTTCTCACAGAGCAGTTGAAGTTGTACAGCTCTTCCAGACCACACATTCAGCTCAATCCCTGTATGGGCCATTCAGTTAAGAGTTGGACTCCATGATCTACGTGGGTCCCTTCCAATCAGAATACTCTGTAACTTCTGTAACTCGCACTGAAAGAGGACGGTGTGCTGGGGCCTATGACTATTTTCTTTATAATGCACAAATCCATGAAGCAGGTTTCAACTTGAGATGCATGGCTTCCAAAACACAGGGAAAGATGAACAAACACTGTGTTGGCTTTGGTCAGCATTGACACACACACACCCCAGAGCCACGTTTCCTTGTCCCTCCTTCCACTTTCCTCTTGCAGCTACTGATGGCATATCGGCATCTTGTCATTATGTACGGATTTAATCTCAGCTGGCTATTTTATAACCCTTGCTTTGTCCCATCTCTAAAATTAACATCTAGCATTAACATTTTTGAACGTGACTTTAAAGCCTTCAAGCAAATATAAGCAGAGATAGACCTATGTAAAATAGGTTTCCTTGGCATGATGACAAGCCTTCTGAAATGGCAGGCATGAAGGCTGTCTCTCTTCATGGGGTACAGTGCATGCTTTGGAACTGTTTGATAGTTTTAAAATATTTCTGATGCAATGGGTCATAATGCTTTCCAGATGAGTACATGGGGTGCAAAAGGTAATGGCACAGACACTTCACTGTTCTACCTCTTGCCCCCTTTCTGGCAATATAAGAAGGATCCATCTCATCTTATCTCTAGTTTACTGGTAAACATGAGTTACTCGCTTCCCCCCTTTCGCTAAACTGAAAATGTTAAATGTACCACAAACAAAACTTACGAACTTTTTTTATGTGATTAAAATGGTCATAACTATCTGATGTTTCTTGCTGATTGAATCTGCCACTTCCATTTACTAGGAAAATAAATAACACATGTTTGCTGTCTTTCTAAAAGGTTCTATTTATTCTGTGGTCATTTCCCACTTATGATATTTCCAGCTTAATTTCATAAAACAGCTTTTACATGGCTGAAAAAAAGGCTCTTATTGTACATTGTCTTCAAAATATTTTGCCTTTAAGCTGTGGGCTTTTATTTGTAGGAACAACCAACCACCCTGTTTGTGAGGCCTGTATTCCTCCAAATTAAAAAGAGAAACAGCTGTATGTCTTATAAATGTCTGCAGAGCTCCAGTGAGATACTGCTGGATTGTTTGCTTCCCTATCTTCCCACAGGACATGCCTCCTAAATCCACTGCATGGGAGAAAAACATAGGTAAAAGCCAGACAAATGTTTCCCTCTGGGCACATGCTTGTAGGCACAAGTCATCCATCCATCTCCAGCAGAGAGTTTGCAGCTACTTTTTGGGATTTACAGATGTAAATATGAACACAAATAGTTTGATAAAAAGTGAGGGACCAACACACAAGTTGATTCAATTTTCTGAGCAAGGGCTGCCACATCTAATTTATCAGTGATCAACCCAACGCTAATTACAGCCATCTCTTGGCATTTTATTTAAAGGTGTTTTCTTTCAAGCCCCAGCCTGCTGAATTCAGGGAATTCCTTGATCTCCATCTTTCATTGACATCTACAGTTATACAGCTGGCATAAGAGGAGGTTGGTTTTAAACTTGGTATCAGAGCTAAAAGGAGAAAATTTGAGAACAGGAGGGACTCTAAACTTGAGTCTCCGGACAAAAAAAAAAAAGGCAAATTAAGAAAGATTCATGGCTGATTTTGTCGACAACAACAACAAGCATTTCTGAGCTGATTTTTAGCCTAGCTTACAACCCACCTACCTTCAGGTGGGTCACCACTTGCCAGCTGCTAACAAACACCCACAGTGTGCTCAGGCCTCTCTGGGTCCCACAGGGCACTCCTGTGGGCCAAGGGCTGGTCCCAGTTCCTGGTGCGGGATGTGAGCTGCATCCCAGCACATCAGCTCTCACCCATGCCTACCTTGTGCATAGTTGCCAGTTTTACGAGATGGGCTGTGTTGTGTTCACACATAATGATGAGCAGATTTGAGCCCTAAATCTGGAGAGCTCAACAGCTGCCCCCAAGTCAAACAGGAACAGAGACAATGCATAACTGAAATGGCAAGTCATGGGATAATTAAATTATTTGTGACAGTAAACCAAAATAGAAAGAAACAAAAAAACCCTAAAACAAACAAACAAACCAGACAGAGCCATATGCTCCCATGCGCTGCACACCGCAGAGAGAGTTACTGCAACACAGCACAGAGACCCCACAGCCCCGGCCGACGGCTGTGCCGAGCGAGAGCCTCCGCAGAGCTCCAGGATGGAGGCGGGATGCAGTTTGGGCACATGCAGACTGGAGCCACTGGTGGGCCCCTCCATCCTACACTCATGCAGAGGTGTGTGAAGGCTTGGGGCTGCAGCCTTGTTGGGGAGGACGCTGGCGCTTGCCTCCTTCAACCAACTCATAAGATAAAAGGCAACAAAAAGGCTCTTCTCTGATACAGGGGCCCCAGGGTGACACAGGTGAATTCCTTCATAACAACCCATCTGCTGGTTGTGCTGGGATGGCTCAGCCACCAGCGCTGGGCTATTCATTTACTCCCCTGGCCCAGAACAGTGCTGCACCAGGCTGTGTGGAGCACAGGGCTCTGCTCTCAGGAGCACCGATTCCCATCTCCAGTCCGGTTACCAGCTGTAGGGACCAACACAGCCATGTCAGCGGGCAGCTGCTGTGTGACTGCCCTGCCAGCAGCACCACACACCCCAGCTCTGGTCCCACTCCAGAGAAGGCTGAGGCCTCTGCAACGTGCTTGTTCCTGAATGATAGGCATCGTTTGGCATTGAGTGATTAATGCTAGCAGATGGTAAAAGCCCAAAAAGCCAGGAAAAAAGTTCCCAGGATCTGTTCAGTGAAGTAGATTAAAGAGAGCTAAGCTGACAAATAAACTCCAAATAAATCAAGTTTCTGCAGATGATCCAAAATCCGTCCATAGTTTCTGTGGATGGATCCTTGAGAAGTTTTCAGCAGGCAGCAATCAGCCCCCATTCACAGGCAGGAAGGGATCAGCAGCTGCTTTCGTGTCAGTCCCACTGTGGCCACCTACGACTTGGTATGAGCCTTTAAATAAGCCTTCAAGGAAGGCACGCAAAGGCTGTGAAGGGGGTTGTTGGGGGTAAAGGGCAGGCTGAGGAATGTGAAGGGACATGGGGCGAGGGGCTCTGGTGACCACACTGCCACCAGTGGTACTCGCTGCTGCCAGGTCGCAGGGCCAGCTTCGCTCCTGTGTGCATCCATGTGCGGTTTCCTTTTTAAAACTGATAACTTGCAGAGTAGGAATATGGAAATATGGTAATGTTTATAGGCGACAGCAGCCTCCACCTTCGGATGTTAATTATACATTAGAACTGGACAAATTATTCATTGGGAACAGTTTGGGCTCAGGGGAAAGAAAACAGTTTTCTCCTCTAAATACTGCAACCAAAGTCTTTGTCAGTGCACTTAAAATATATAGAGTGGATTTGTGTGCACATAGTTTACAGCACAGCTATATTTATGACCAATGTGATCTGCCTGCTAACTCAAGTTCATGTGCAGGTCCAACTTTGCTCATCTATAAACTGTTCAGAATTATTCAGATACGTTATTCTTCCAACACGTTACCCCTGCCACGTGGGATTTGCAGCCCTTGACTCCAGCTTGTGTGCCTGGACCTATCCCCCCTAGAAGAAAAATTGTCTGGGAGCTAGGTTTCTGTGTGTCAGGCAAGGGTTGCTGGGCTTTCCCACCCAAGACAAGCATTTGTCATAGAATGTCTTCAGGCAAGTACAGAAACCTCATCAAAAACATTCTGATCGTGAGTCAGCAGAGGGTGTCCACATTTAATGTTGGCTCAGGTATCTCACTCTCAGAGGTATTTGCCCCATCACCAGTGGCTGAACCTCGAGCTGCCCAGGAAAGTTGCAGCCACATCATTGTTCCTGCAGCCACCCCACTCCGTGCTCTGCCCACACAAGCACAAACCTCAGACATCGTGCTCCTATTCTTTGACTGGGTTTCCATGAGTGGTGAAATCCCGTTTTAACTACGCAGCAGTCCCAGAATTACTTTCACACATGAAAAATTACTGCTTCCATTAAACTTTGCAGATTTTAGGAAGACAAGGCCCTTATATGTAAATTGGTTGATGGAAAGAAGAAGGGGAAGAAAACTAACACCAAAACTTGGGGAGGGAATTTTGTCATGAATTAAATTTAAAGGAAAGAAACCCCAACACTAAAATAGAACAGAGTAAGATATTTACAGCTTAATGCTTTTTTAAGTCAGCAGAACAAAACTCTGGTTTTCCTTATTGACTGTTAACCACAATAACATAAGACTTGCTCAATTTCATCTTTGTTCCTTTAATATTGGGAATTTCTTTTTTGTTTTATTGACGAGGAAACATCCAGTTTTCTGGCTGGAGCTTATTATGTAAAGAAAGCATAAAAGGATTCATTACTTTTTAACTACTAGCAGGGAAGCAAACAGAAGAACTGTATTCTTTTCAGTGAGTTCAGCAGCTGGTAGCATTAGTGTTTCAAACACCACATTTGTAATATCCCATTTCCCAAACTCTTTGAAAGAGCATCAGTGCAGGATCTGATGACTACGTCATGCACACGCGTACGTGTGGGGGCTGACGTACATTACAAATTATGCATTTGCCTACACACGAGGGATTGCATCCTCCTCCCATTAACTGGCAATGCACGTTGGAGCACAAGTGCTGGGATTCAGTCACTTCTTTGGGAATTCAGACTGGTTCTCCTGGCACTGTCCTGGTTACAGTGGGACCCGATGTAGCGGAGCCCGGGGGACATGTTTTGGTCACTGTGCCTGTGCCATGACAGCAGTTCCCTGGGCCCAGCCATGAGACCCATTCCTGACTTCCCCCTTGGGAAAAGGAAACCAGACAAATAGGAGGGATGCTTAAGGAGACGTGTCCTTCCCTTTCTCCTCAAACAGAAATCCTACTCCCTATGCATGTCTCCACAACATCTCTTTTTTCCGAGGCTAAATATTACAAAGGTTTGGCACACAGGACATTTTAGGGTAGGTTTTGGGGGTTTTTTTTGAACCTACACAGTAATTAAACCAGTGGGTTAAGCAGCAAACGAGAGAATCTGCCTCAGGGCTGAGGGCTGTGGAATACCATCCCCACCAGAGACTAAACACTGCAAACCACTCTGCTGGTAATGGATGGGCATTTTAAAGGAGGCAAATGATAAACAGCGAAGGAGCGTAATTGGCGCTGTTTGTTGTGCACTGGCTGATGAAATGCCAGCGAAACTGAGTCGCTTCAAAATGACATGTTTATGTGACATCAAAGAGGCTGAGCTGACTTCACATTATATCTGTGACAAATGTATATATTGGATTGCTGTTTGCCATTTAGACCTCCTCTGATTACTTCTCATTGTAAAGAGAAACATTTGCGATTCTGCTCACTTGGTAAATCTGTAGAGTGACTTGTTAGCAACACATGCAGGGAAAGTTGTTGAAAAGCCCTTCTGGGCCTACCGTAGTAAATATGTATTCACACACCCGATAACGTGCTGCCGCTTTTTGCCTGAAAGACGAATGCAGACAGAGAGTGCTGCACACAGCAGTGCTTCCACACGTGCTCCCAACCAACTATCTGCACTTCAGGCACTAAACTTGAGCCTCTCCTCTTCCCCAGACCTTCATGCAACCTCACTTCATGTGCTTTGGCCCCTCAGACATCAGGAAAGTTTGCTTTGCCATGGCAGACCCTGGAAGCAGGGCTTGCACAGGCTGTCTGGCTGAAATGCTATGATTAAATTTTCCTGAGGAATGGAAAATAAGTAATTGTACTAGGAAGGGTTAGAAGCAAAAAGTTGCTTGCCTTTCCCAAACATGTGTCTCTTGCCTTTAGGGAGAAAACAAAAGTCTAAGGAAGTATTCAGCACTGGTATATCCTGGAAGGGCTGGGATTTTTCCCAAACCCAGCAGCCCTCCCTCTGTCAGTGGGGTGGGGTGCAGCATCTGTCAGCAGAGCAGAGGCTGCAGGCATTGGAGCTGACACAGCTTGGTGGCAAGCTGGGAGGTGGCACAGGTGGGGATTCCCAGCCACCCTGATTCTTCAAGTACTGCTTGCCACCAGGTCCCCTGGATACACGTGGCTGCTGCTTGTGATCCCTGAATACCCCATGGCCTCACAGCTCGGTCGGTCACAGTGGCAGAGTGAGATGCCCCTGTGCAGGGAGGCCATGGGGAGCCTGGGGCAGCTGGAAGGAGGCTGGGCAGCCTGGGAATCCACACAAGCCTTTGTGGTAAAGGCCATGTTTGATGTATTCCACCACTTCTCGTGCTTACTAGCAAGCAGGTAACATGTTCAGGCTGAAAGGAGCGTGCTGTCCTTGAGATGCTTGAGCATGTGCTTCACCAGGAAAGCTAACAGCTCCCACAAAACAAGGGAGCAGGATGCGGCAGGGAAAAGTACATCTCCAACTGCTAATTCCTACCCAGACCTGCTGGGTTAATGGCTCCTGCCAGGCTCACAACACTGGATGTCCCACAGAGAGCAGAGACAACTCCTCTTCATCTTTCTCCCCCTCAAAAGACACTGCCCATCAGTCCTGGCTAAGGAAAGCCTTGGAAGATGCTGCCCAAATCATTCCTAGCAGCACTGCAGGCCAGGGTACCACAGGAATGACCAGAAGAAATATCTGGGGCCAAAAATGGCACCATCTGATGACAGCAAGGGCAAGACAGAGTGCAGACAGTCACCTGTAGTCTTGCTGGCTCGAGAGCAGTTAGTGGTCACAGGGTACTTGTGCCCAAGCAAGTGGAATGAAAGGAAAGGAACAGCAATTGCTTTGTGCTGGGGCCAGCTTGAGAAGCAGCTTTGTGCTGAGGACAAGCCAAAGGGAAGAGACTGGCCACAGAAAACCCAAGAACGTTTCATTATTAGCTGAACATCAGCAGATACGGAGCCCTCAAATCAATTTTAAAAACAAACAAAACCCTGTGACACAGCTAACAGCCTTGCACCACTTACTGCTTCACGTGCAAACTGTGGGAAAGCAGGTTTTGAGCCCAAGAACAAAGCATCTGCTTTGGGAAAGAACAGCACACCCCTCGCTCAAGGGACTCAGAGCTGGCCCATGGGCCCAGCTGTGGTCTCATGGCAGCATCCTCACCCTCGGCACAGGGGCGGCAGCTAACAACAGCTGAACGCACCACACAGCTTTCCCCCGCCTCTGTGGGTCGATACATAAATAGAGAAAAGATTTTCAAGCTGCTTTCTATTACTTCTGTTATGTTTTAGCCTTCCTTTCCCCTCTGCCCCTGCCAGCCCCCTCCGTTTGCCCGGCAGGCAGTGAGTGGGGCTGGCTGCTGTCACCCCCCTCACCACAGCATTGCTGCTCTCACAACAGGCAGCGGCTCCGCTGTCCTCCAAGAGGCCAGAGGCTGCCAGGACGATGAAGTCCCAGCCTCAGGGGCTACAGCATACTCTTCCCACTATCTGGCCAGCTTCTATGTTTTGTTTAGATCTTGCTGGCCTTTTTTTTTTTTTAAGGCATGTTGATGATTATCATACTGGAGGAATGCACTAAATACGTAGCATAACTGGAGGAAGGAATTATTGCTGGGGGAATGTATAACATGTGTGTGCACAGCTCTGTAATGTTATTCCTGTCTCATTGATAAACTTGGGCAGATTTCAGAGGCAGATATATTTGTAAATATTGCAGGGAGCGGATGGTCTTTGAGCTGACATTCAGACAGGGGCTCAGGAAAGCAGCCCACACCTGAGCTCTGGTGTGCTCCCCACACTGCCCCTTCGCCCCAGGAGTGGGGAGGTAGCATCTCCCCCACCAACCCACCACCCAAATGGTCTGTGCAGCCCTGTCTGCACATACTCATATTTGATAGCACATTCACCTGTGGGGCAGAGGGGGCTTTTGCCACTAGAGAAAGACTTACATTCCTCAAATTAAAGCAGACGTTTATTTTTACCTCTCTTTATGGACATACCCTCATTGCAGCCAGTAGGACTCATGAAACTTCATTTGTTCCAGGGAACAAACGAGAAGCCTGACACTGGGTGCTTTCCACATTCACATGGATAAGGAGGACTGAGGCTTAGTTTATTCTTAAAGCAGTGCCATTGCAACAGCACCACACTGCTACTCTCACCTCCTGCACAGATGTGAGAGAACCTGAAGCCCCAGCTGTGCTCTGGCTCATCCATCATCATCAGCCTTCCTGCAGGTCCTCTCCAGACCACTCCAAGAGTGCTGCTTCCCCTGTCCCCACCCATGCATGGCAGGCTGTGAACTACTGACTCACACCATCCCTGCTGCAAGCTGCCCTGTCACTGCCAGAGCCTGCAGAGTCCAAGCCCCCACCACCCCACTGTAGGCCAGACCTTGGATTTGTACTTATTAGACACCACTTTTTCTTCTAGCCCATAGCACACACAGCACAAAGCTGCAGCATTGCCAGCCACAGGCAGCCACCAAAGAAGAAGCTCTAGGCCTCTGTACAAAGCTTGCACAGGAGTGAACACCTGTGGGGCCCAGAGCAGATGTGGTGGTTGCTGCAGGCACGTTCCGGCAGAGGAGACGACTTTGCCCTCATGTGTTGTCCCCCAAGTGCAGCAGCCCAGGAACACGTGCCACCGATGGAGCCGCGATGCTGCTGGCGTGCCAGCGCTCCCCTCCCCAGCTTTGTGCCCGCAGCACCCTGCGCCCAGCCCGTCTGCAGCTCCCGAGGAAACAGTGCACTCCCAAACACGCCCCTGCCTTCTTCCCTCTGCGGGGCACCTCCAATTTGGCCTAGCGAGCATGTTTACTGGTGGGTTACAAACAATTGCGCATGTTGATATGCGATTGTTAATATGTCTGTTGATATTGATTAAATAAGGAGTAAGATGTTTCCCTTCTCCTTGGCGCGGCACTTTGCCTGTTTGTTTCTGGCTGGCGCCGGCGCCGAGCGCTGAGCAGGGGAGCGACTGCCAGCAGCGCTTGGCCATGCCTGCGCCGATCGGCAGAGGCTCTGCCATGGGCTTCACGCTGGATTCTGCAGATTGAGCTGGGACAGCACTAAAAGCACGTCGAAAGCACTCCTCCTGTGAGAAGCAAAGCGTTTTTCTGAGATTAGGAATATTTTGCTAAACTCTGAGTTCCTACCTCCCCAAAGCTAGACTCAATGCCTCCCATGGGCACTTCATTTTCTATGTCAGTTCACACCAAAGGCCACAGGTCCTGAAAAAACCTTTTCCTTCCTGACATGAACACAGCTCCCATGTGTTTGTGCCAAAGCTGGGACACCAATACCAGCATCGTGCCCAGCACCCTCTAGTATGGGACCCTGCCCTTGCCACCCATGAGGGACAGTGACACAGTGTCACCTCACAGCAGGGCACCCTGCGTTACACCCTTTGCTTGAGCTTGGCCAGCAGATCCCTCTGCCCCTGGGAAGGGTGTTTAAACACTTTCAGCCACCAGCAGCAGCACTTTGAGAAGCCTCATCCAGATTCAGGAATGCAGGCTATTCCACTCCACCATGAACTCTTCTAATACCCTGGCTGCCCAGCAGTACCTGTGTGCCTCATTTCAGTCCTGCAAGAGCTCTGCAGCTTCCAGGGCACTTGTTGAGGCAAAGGAACCTAAGTGTTTGCAATATCAGAACCTAATAAGAGAACAGGTGTGCTGAAAGCACCATGTGAACCTTCAGCTGGGGATGTGGGAGAAGAAATGACCCTGGTATTCAATAGCACGTTGTTAAAATATTTAGATTTTTTCATGGTAGGATTTGTTAAGGAGGCAAGATTTATGCAACTATACTATTTACTTTCCAGTCCTTTCTGGTCCTACTATGCTCTGATGGCTGATTTCAGTCAAAATTAATGCCACTGAGGAATCTCAGATGTACCAAATTCCTAGAAGTCTCAAGAAAATATGTAGAGAGACTTGAACTGCTGTCCCCTCTGAAGAGTAAGACTGCAATGTAAAATTACCCATGCTAGTAGATACTGCAAATCCTGCATGGGAAAGCAATACTATACTCCAGCCATCAGAAAAGCTTTAATCAGGATGTGCACAAGATAATCAAGCCATGGGAGAGAGCAGCAGTGAGAAAACAGGATTCCTAAGTTCTGCTGCTCTTGCAGCATTTTCCCCTCTCAAAAACTGAATGATCAAGAGGCTCTTTTTCCAGCCTTCTGTTCGTGTTCTTTTTGGATTGCCTTTCTCTAGCTGCTTATATGCAGCACAGAGGTTACCGGCTTTAACACTGCACAGCACCCCTGGGAGCCCGGGGCTAAGAAGGCTTCGACTGTGATTTTGGCAACTGCACAGCTGCATCCTCCAAAGAGGGGAGAGGAAAGGAGGAGAAAGCTGCTGTCCGTGCTAGCCTGTAGCCTCAAATTTTAGTTAATGCTGCTTATGAAGAGTCAGGTGTGAATCGAGAGCTCAGCAAGGGGCTCTGACACTCTCCCTACCTGTGGCAGGCACTCCCCAGCACTGAGGGGCCAGCGTGGCACAACTCCACACAGGCATGAGCAGTGTGGTAACCAAAAGGCTTTTGGCTAGAGATGAGGGGCAGTCACTGCGCAACAGCAACCGAAGGCCAATGCCAGCTGTGCTTCCTGAAAGCAGGAAAGGAGGCTGCACCAGCAGCTCACTGCCTCCCCTTCTCACGCAGGCTAAGGGCTCCACAAAGCCATGGCAGAGTTGAGCGTCCCACATTTTTGACTTGCTGCCCAGATGTGCAGAGAGCTGGATCAGGCTGCTGGAGCTACCGCTCAGCAGCTTCTTTGAATAAGGCCACGTGCTGGCCCTGCTGGACTCAGACACATCACCCAAGCTCCATTTAGAGCAGGAAGGAGGTGAGGAGCCAGAGGAGCTCCCTGTCTTCCCCAGCAGCAGGTCACGCTCCATCCTGAAGCTGTGCCACGCTCTGAGCAGGGCAGCAGTGGCAACGAGCAGAGGCTGTGGGTACACAGGGCTGTCTGCCAAGTTCAGTAACTAGGCCCTCCCTGTTGTTTTCCTTCAGAGAGGGACAAGAAGGAAATATTATTTTGTCTTTGCTCTATACAGCCAGTACAAAGTGCAATGAGATACCCTTAACCTGAGCTTCCACTTTCCTGCCCCCAAGGCTGTTTCCTTTAATGCTGTAGATGAGTGGGGTTATCCAGTCACTTTGGCACCTCCCTTACAGCCATCTGTGTCCTTTCTGTTGTGCCACTCCGAACAATACAAGTGCTGCCATTCCTCCTGCATAGCCTTTCCTCTTCTCCACCAACACAGACTGGCCAGCCAACCGTTCCAGTCAACCACATCAATCCTCCTGTCACTCACAGTCATCTCAAAGGCATTTAATATAGATATAATGCACAAAACACTTTTACATATTCTGATAACATCCCACTCACATTCCCCTGCGAGTTGTAAGCTCTTTGAACGAGACATGCAGATGCTCCCATTGCACAACACAGTTGTTCCACAGGGCAGGAGCAGCCCTGCATGCTCAAACAGGGATGGAAGGCTGCCCTTCTGGGCAAGTTGTGCTGCCAGACTTTCAGAGTACAGCCCAGAGGGGACCGACACTGGTCAAAGAGGGTGGGACTCCCAACTTCCCTCCAAAGCCTACCTGAGCTGGGCGTGGAAGGACATAACTGCAGAAGGGTGTAAAACACAGAGCATGCATTTGATCCAGGGTCAGCAATTACATGTTGCTCTGGTTTTAGGGTGTCCTCGGCAAAAGCATGCTTCAGAAAAAGAAAGCAGCCTCAACAACTGATTTTAATTTAATGGTAACAACTCCACAGGTGTGGAATAGGGTTTTAAAGACAAATAAGGTCTGCACCTCTTAATGAAACTTAATTGGTTCCATCCACAGCTCCCCATAGCTACTGAACTCATTGTACACCTATGTTTTATGTATAATGACTTTTCTATCTGGTATCAGACAGTAATCATTCCAGAAGGCAAAAATCTCAAAATAACCACAATATATGCATACAGAATACATTTAAAAGAAAATCTAAATTGACTGTTCAGACCTTCCCTCACTTGCCAGTGGATCTTCTCCAAACAGAAGGCATTCCAAGTCGGCGTAGGAAATGCTAAGATAGCATGCTTTCCATATTGTGTTATCGGAGCGTCTTCCAAAAACTCAAGCTTTCCCATACAACAAAATGTCATGAAGAAGGTTTTACTCCAGTCTGCGTATCACAGGCTGTACATACTGCTTCAGCTACTGTAAGGTTGGCAAGCAAAGCTTGTAATGACTTGAAGTACAGTTTAGGAGCAGAAAAACTTTGCTTCAGAGCCACTTGCTCACACTGTCTGATTTTCATTAGGAGGGGTTTTTGTGCCTGTGTTTTTTCCCCCAGGAATGAAGACAGAGATAAATGTCAAAAGGGACTTTTTGGTTTTCAATTCACTGCATGGAGCCTGATTAATTGAGCTGATGTTGTATTTGCAGTGAAAGGAGGAGGAGTTTCCCAGAACCAGCTAGCCTGGCTGAACCAAGAACTGGGTCAAACCCTGGCAGCAACAACGCACTTCAGAGCACAGCGAGCATCTTGGTTTTAAAAACAGATTTTACACCCAAGCGCATAGCTTTCCTCTCTCCCTCTCATTAACATCCCTCGCTCTCATCTCTGTTTTCACAGGGCCATCAAGAAGCAGTCTCTGCAATACTTCACTCAGGCACTATCTCAGCAAAACCACCACAGCTGGGTTCAAACAGTACAAAAGGCAGTAAGTAGTATCACTACCAGGAAGCCAAGTGTAACAGCCCACCAGAGCACCACAAAACAAACCACCTGGCCACAAATACATGCTCACACCATCTTACCTGGCAGAGTCCAAATCACTCGGTGGTCTTCATGTAGCATTTCTACTCCTGCTGCAGCAGTGGCAGGTAGGCAACAGGAAACTGGGAAGCAGCCAGGGAGCCTTTGCTGCACGTATCCCTGTTGGGGCTGGTTGGTGCAGCTCAGCCCTTCTCACTGCTGTGTCTCCTCTGCAGGTCAGCCTCAGCTTCCTTCCTGTCAGCTTCAGCTGAACTCAATGCAAAAAAATTTGCTCACCCAGAGGTTGACTTGGAACATCTGGTGCCCAGGCCCTGTTAGGGTCCTGCCCAGGGGTACCTCAGAGGGCTAAGCTCAGTCCTCACAGCTGCCCCTGCTCCAGCAAGACCCTGGGGTGTTCTGGCAGGACCCAGGCCCCTGCAGTGGCAGGCACCCCAAGTCTGCTCTGTGCAGATGAAGATCCTTGGGGGCTTGGCTCCTCTGCCACACTGATAACGCTGTGCACATCAGTCAGGGCAGTGTGGGTGCTAATCCTGCAATCAGGCCCAGGCAAAAGGAAGAGGAAACAGAGTTTCACTAGAAACTCAGTCTTTGGCACTTGATTCAAGTTAAGTTCTGAGTGAAACAAAATATGCTATAAAGATTTTAATAAAAATCCATTTACCCAAATAGAGTCCTCATTTTCCTTTTTTTTTTTTTAACTGTCAAAGAATTTGACAAATTTGATCAGATCATATCACTGAGCCGAAAGTGTGAGTTCTGGGAATGAGCTATTTGCATCACTGTAGCTCCCCACTTACAGTTTTGGGCTTGCTACATGCCCCCCTCTCTGCCTACTCTGCTATTACAACCCATCTGATCTCACTTTGGGTGGAAAAACACACTTCTGCAGGCACAGAAATCTTCACAGCAAAAAGGCAGAGCTCTCGTCCACAGCTCAAATGGGGCAGGGTGTCCTGGTGGGTGTTCTGCCTTGCCCCTTCTGGTCCTTGCAGAGCCCCAGCTCAGCCCACATCGCTCGGTGGCAGAGCCCCGGCGTGCCGAGCTCCACACGAGGCAGATGCCAGCTGCAAGATGTGTGCTTAAGTGTAAACACGTGTGCAGATACATTCGCTTGCAAAGGTGCGTGCACAAAATTTGGCTGCTTGACCCAAGTTCCAATTAGACAGGATGGCATAAGGTAGATCTTTCTCCTGGAGGCACATGGCAGTGAGTAAATACGTGTTCCTCTCTCTCGAAAGTGAGGGTCATGTGCAAGGTCCAGCTTGGCTGAGTCACCATGACTACATGACAGCCACAGGAACAGCAACAGTGGCCCTCTCCACTGCCCTGGCACAGAGAGGTGCTGCCAGCTTGTCATGGTTGTCTTCCATCAGACGATGTCACGTGGAGCTCACACACACACACGCTGCTCGCAGGCTCCAGCGCCCACCTCTGCTGGAAAGCAGCCACTCTTCAGAAGAAACCCCACTCAGCAGTGAATAACAGCTGCTTTTGTGAAGACCAAAGTACTGCTCACATTTATTTATTTTCCCTGTGCACAACAAATGCTCTGATGACAGGAGCAGGACAACCAAAAAGTCCCCTTTCCCTCCAAAATGCCACCTTTCCTCAGGACAGGACACCACTACAGCCCAGGTGTTTTCCACCCCAAGCAGCAAACCCTGGCAACTTTTCTGAGAGCTGTGAACACCCGAAGTGGTCATGCACAAGCACCCTCCAACACTGGGGGGTCCCTAGATAGGTTCTCTTCTAGGCAAAAACGAGGCTTTAAAAGGGAGCACAGCAGCAAAGCTCCCCAGACACAGGCTGTCACCGTGGCAGCTGCAGCCACGGCTGCTCGGCGCCCGCCGAAGCAGGAGCCCACAGCTCGAATGTGGCAGCACTCTGTGTCATCCACCAGTGCCGTGCCATGAAAATGCCCACAGCTTTGTTGATCTGCCTGCCTGCTTTGCCTGTTAGTCAGTGAAGGAGAGTACACACAGCCGTGGTGTGGCTCCTAGAAGTGTCAGTCTGGGGAGCCTGGACTGTTCTGAGGGATAAAACTGTGGGTGAGTTATTCAGGTCATCTTCTGCATGTGCTCACCAGTGGACCATCAGCTGTTCAGTGCAAGCCGGTTTTCAGAATAATTCTGAAGTAAAACTGAGTATTCTGGAGAAAAGCTTGTGGTTTCAGAGGTGGTGCTAGCACCTGGTTATCAGTTCGTTCTTGCTTTGAGCCCTGTTGCCCAAGAAGTCAGTGTGCCAGAAAGTGAGTCCAGCTGCTCAGGCCTGGGGTGAAAAATGAACGTGTGCTGTTTCAAACCCCTCAGGATGCCCTGAGACGTCCATCTCCTCTCCCCAGGATTGCTGTGCTCCTGCAGTGTGCTGTTTGTCAGATGTGAGATCTGAAAAGTCATCCAGGCAGGAGGGAAAAGCTGGCAGCTTCATCCTGAGTCACTTGTGGTGGGAAGAGGGAAGATGGTGATGGGGAAACAGTTCTTACAGCTGCTCTGAGGTGAGAAACAGCAGCGTGGAGGAGGAAGAGAATACATGTAAGGAAATACCTTGGTGTCCTTTAGAAGCTTGTTTTCCCTTAAGGAACCCAAACCAGAATGTATTTACACCAAACAAGTCCCAAGTCCTGCAATGCTGCACAGCCTGGAATTACCCCTGCCCTATGGAAGGTTTGCTTGCTCAGGTCCTCAAAACAACCTTAAAATAATTGTACAAGCCATTAAAATACAGTCACTGAGTTATGGATTTCCATTTTTCCCTTTCACAACAGACAGGTAGTTTCTATCAGAACGGCTTTTATTTTAAAAGGGATCAGAAAAGCAAAGACAAAAGTAAACTTCTCCAGATGCAGCTCCATTTCCAAACATCACCAACCCAAAAAGCTTTGAAATGCTCTATAAAATAGGACTGAAATAGATACTGCATTGTGGTAAACCTGAAATGTGTCATGACAACTTCGATTCTTTTCTTTCATCTGTAGTTTTCAAAAAACTGTTTATAACATTACAAATAAAATATTTTTTTATAAAACCAGTTTCAATGTGAAAAATCAGAATATTCCCATCTACAAGTATGAATGCAGCTGTTACAGCCTTCTTAGAATACTCTGTTTTCATGAAATATTTTCTTTTGATGAAATGGCATTTTTATGATAGAAATTTCCCAACTAGCTTCAAGTGTAAGTCAATACACTGCAGCAAAAAACTCCAAGCTTAGGATTCAAGTTCTCATATTCTGTGCTGGCCATTGGGAAATAAAGGTTTTGCTCACAGACTGAACTTTTTTGGTATGCACTCGCTGAAATCTAATAAAGAGGAGACCCTGGAAAGTAACCATAGATATTGGCATTCAAGTGAAGCAGGTTGAACCTAAGCTTATTTATCTCAGAGTGTTTTCTTTACAGAGAGTTTTTAGCTGAGTGGAAACACACAGCCATGGATTTGTCCAGTTCCCTACTCCTTCCCTGAGAGCATCCTAGGAGCATGCTGGGTTTGCCACATCCAATGGGAAGAGTTCTCTGGCATGACTGTGGCTACTATATTAGCAGCAAGTTTCTGACAGACGGTGCAGCCTCATAATAATCCCCTAATCTTTTTATGTCCAAAGACAGAACACTTCCATTGGCTTTCCAAGAGAGAAGATTTTATAAGAGGAAAGACATCTTTCTCCGGCACTGTGGAAGGGAGCAGGGAGAGTTTCAAAAATGCCAGCACCTGCTGCTAGGTCAGCTCAGGGGACCTGCACAGGGCAGTGCTGTTCAGAACAGTAGAAGTGGGCAGAAAGGCAGGTCTGTGCCTGAACATGGAGTGACTCCTGTTTCCTGGGAGCACCTGCTGCCCCTCTGCAGCCCGGAATTAACAAGCAGCCTCTGGAGGGTTTGTATGGTGAAAACAGTACAATTACAACTGCAATTACACAGCGTGAGTATTGTCATTACTTAACTGTGTGCCTGTGTTGGCTATGGGTACGTGCACAGGACACTTTATCAGGGGAGTTCATCAGGGCACTGTTCCACGGTGACCTGCATCCCACTGGCACTGTAATGGTTAATGCCTAAAACTTGCCTTGGCTGAGATCCTTCTGCTGTTTGATGGCTCAACTGAAGCTTGATGTTTATGGTGGAAATTGTCTTGATTTCTTTAGATGAGATGAGCATCCATGGAGTTTGAAAATGTGTTTTAATTAAGATTCTGCTAAATTCTACCAGACACCTACTTGGAAAACAAAGCAACTGAATAATTAACTCTGATGAGAGCAGATGCTGCTCTAATGACAACCTGTTACTGCTCAAGTGCATCATTAGTTGTTTTACTGTGTTCTTTTAATATGTCCAGAGATCCTCAGCTAATGAATATATTGGTAGCAATGCATCTAAAATAATTCTTCAATGTGGACTGTTGTAAAAAAAAAAAAAATAGCCAACAACCAAAAATCCCTGCATACTGAGTTCAACTGAAATAGTGTTTCCGCTGGTCTGCTTCTGTGTGCTTGAAAGCAAACACTTCTTTAGTTATCCTTGTGGGATTATTTTAGCCATACATCAAGTGAAGCTTACAAATTGATGAGAATCTAATGATGCATTTATTTACAGATGTGCAGTTCTGTTCCCTGTTATGTTGCCGAGGGGTGAGAAGAGGGAAGGCTTTTTCTCTCCCCTATGTAATGTGCGCAGTCGTGCATTTGACAAAATGACTAGAAAAATACCACCAGCAAGATTTTACCCTGTTATTTCTAGCCCTCGAAAAATAAATCCGTATCTTCTCCTAAAATATAGACAGAACTCTTAAAAAAATAGAAAATAGAAGATTTATACTTAAATAACTCACTTTAATAACACACTGCACTGTCTGCTTTCACAATATCTTGTGGTTTCATCTAAAAGCATGTATTAAAAATTGTGGGTTTCTATTCTGGACTATCAACATCAGGAAGGTTTGGTCTCACCATAAAAGTAATGAGATTAAATGCAATAAAGTGAGCAAAAACATCAAATGGGAGAATCTAGCTCATACTTTTATATTTCCTTCTCTATTTTTTTATAGTGTCAGAATTACCTCTTTTACCTTGAAAGATATATTGAGGAGTGATTGAGGTACTCTTTGAGATGTTTTTAAGAGCCCATTGAGCCCAAGACACACCAGTCCAGCAGAGCCAATTGCATCAGAAAACTCTCTAACCTCTGGAAAGAAGCTGAGGATTTCTGGGAAATGTGTGCAGGGGCATCTCCATCAGCCCCCGGGGAGCAGCACTGCTCACCCCCAGCCCAGCTAGATACTCACAGTGCAGCTTTTAAAGCCTCAAATTCTGTAAACCCAGCAAGAGTTCAACAAATACTGCCAAGCCCTTGGCTCGCTCCTCTCAATCCCCCTCCGTGGCTGACAGGCTTTGCACAGCCCCAAGCCAAGATGCCACAGCCACTGGCAAAGCCCCCGTGTGCCACACAAAGGCAGCGGCATCCTGAAGGGCTCAGAAAAAACTGAGCCCAACACACACCATGGCCAGGTCAGCCAGGAGCAGTCAGTGCCAGGCTGGAGACTGAGTGCCACCAGCACCCAAACGATGGGCTCAGCAGGTCCTTCAGCCCTGCTAAATCCCCCTCTGACCCTGCCCTGCCCTGCCAGTGTCCCTGAAGCCCTGACTCCATGCCCCCACGCCAGCAGTGAAATCTGCTCCTTGCACGCCCAAGGCAGCTGAGAGCCCGAGGCTCACTGCCCGCTGGGAACTGCTCCCTGCATCGCCAGCAGGTCCCTTCACAAGGCACTTTCCAGCAGGACAAGCTCCCAGGTGAGAAAGCAGCCCCACGCATGAATGGGACCTGCAGGGTCTGGCTCACTGCAGCTTGTGGCCATGTGCCCTCTCTGAGACATTGTGCTACCACCCCACCACTTGGGACCAATGCAGCTACTGCCACTTTGCTAATCGCTTTTAAGCAAATTTTAAAAATCCAACAGCAAATACCCAAATAAACAAATAACCAAACCAAACAGAAGCATCTGAATATTCACAGTTTTGAGAAAGCAAGTTAGTCAACTCATTTCATCCCAGCATCTCACACTGCCTTTTAAACAATGCTTTACTGCAATCAAACTGGTTGCATTCTTAGTAGGGAGGGAGAGAAAAACCCCAACAAAATGAAATAAGTTTACTTTCTTCTGTGACCAGCACCTAACTGCAGGATGCAAAGCTTCACAGGTCACCTTTCCTACATAAAGGATAGAGAAGCCCTCTGAATTTATAGGGCTCACAGTTGACTGCTATGCCTTTTATGGAGACCTCTTTGGGTCTGATTAATTAGTAATTGGGGCAGGAGCTATGCACTTCAGTGACTCTTGGTGCCTTGATTGTAAATCGCAATCTGGTGCTAAATCTCAGCAGGTCACATTGCTGTTTTTGCTGTGCCCCAGTGACACAACTGATTAAATCTGTGTAAACAGTATCGTCACAGAAGTGTTTTGGGGGGGGGTGGATGGCTGCCTTCAGTTTGGAGGAACTGAGTTACATATTTCTGTGGGTTCTGTCTGTTCTAAAGCATTTGCATCAATTGTCAGTTGTCCCAGTACAGCAAACTAATGGTTTTAACGTGGCCTTTGAAAGATTGCCCACTGTGGGGGCTTTTAAACAGCGAGTCAGCACTCAATTCACACATGCAAGCCTAGAATGATAAACAAACACTATCCTGGGTGGCTTTACAACTAAAGGAAGGAAAAGGACAGTACTGGAACACATTTTTTTCTGCATGTTTTCCTGCCTCCTGCCAGGAGGCCCCACAGGGCCCGGCGTGCTGCTTCCTCAGGAAAACAGTTGCCTTGTCTGTGTGCTTTTGACCATGAGACAGGAGAAATGTGGGGCTGTCTGCTTTACAGGTTACTGCAGAGCAAGCGGAGGACCCACATGTCCCAGTCCACCTCTGGTCCTCCAGTCAGGGCCCTGGCTGACCCCACTTCTGTACCTGCCCAGGCCAGGTCCTCGGTCCTATCCTGTGCTCTTTCCACATGCTAGCAGGTCTGGTTTTCCATGGTCTTGCAGCCCCTGTGTCATTTCCCCCTCATGAGATGCTCCTTATCTCTGCCCTTCTTGGTGTGCTCCCCACAGACCCTTCCTGCCCCCCAGCCTGTGGCTGTGCCTCCCTGCACAGGTCCACACTGTACCAAACCTCATGAGGCTGAGCCCTACCAATATTTTTGAAGCAAGGAAAGTGAAACAAGTTACTGTAAGGCCATTGGAGAAATATTTGACATGTTGCCTGCCTCAGAAGTCTGGTCATTAAACACCTGACTTCTTCCCCTCCACTTAATTCACAGAAGCATCTTAATAAATGTCAGATGCAAACCAATGAATCTGGCAAATCACTGCCTTTCCTCTGCCCCAGCTTCCCCTCCAAGCAGCACAGCTCAGTGCAGGTGCCGGGTGCTTCTCAGACCACTACCTTTGCATTATCCAAGAACAACTGCCTTTGATGAGACAAGAAATCATTTGCAATACACAGTAATGCTGAACAGCTGTTTTCATGTGCTCTTTGGGAAGGAAGTGTGTTTATCTGCAGTGCTGATGAGCTGGAATGCTGTCCATGACCTTGCAGGGATGTTTCTCTGATGTGTGGAGAAGAAGCCAGCCCCTGTTCCCCACAGCCTTCCTTGGAGTGCGGGTGTGTGTGGTGTGTTTACATTCACTTTCAGGACACAAGCAAATCCATGGCCTAGACTGAGGATTCACACTTGAATTACCTGCTGGCTATTGTGGTTCAACAGGATCTGACCTGCTTTTCAACAATGTTAACTTCAAACTTTCAAATGCAGATGTTCAGATTAGTTCTGCAGAATCCAGCTCCAGGGCAGGCAATTTGGTCCTAGAGTTAAAGGTGGAGTTAAAGAGCTGGGGCACAGGCCCACTTTCTTGGATGGCATTCATGGAGGGAAAAGGAAGGAGCTGTGGAGCCAGGGGGGCAGCACCCTCTGACGTTCACAGAGATCCTGGCCACACCAGTGGCTTTTCTGAGTACAGTGTCCAGCTGGTGTCCAGCCTATGGCCCCACCACGGCCCCAGCTCACCAGGTTTTGCTAACAGCAGGAGACCCCAGGTTCAAAGTGAGAAGAAAACGTTACAACCCCCAGACCTGGAAAAAGGAAACTAGACAGGAGAGAGCATCAAAAATCCCAATTCAAATTTGGCATCGGAGTTGGGCAGACCTATCCAAAACTTACTGCATTATAGACCTCCGGGATCTGGAACAGAGATTAAAAAATCCTGGAAGATCAGAGGAATGTTTTTGGGTGGATTTCCAGCAGTTCATGACTTTTTTTCCCACCACGGTATTGCTGCAGGAATGCTTTCCCTTGTGCTAATTTGTTACTTCCTCTCCTGATTCCAGAAAACAGCAGTAAAACACACAGCAGTGGAGTTAAAACTACTGAACTTTTAGAAGCCTCACATAAATAAATTCTGGTTGGGTAAAAACCTAGTCTGTTCTTATCTTGCCTGAAATTGTTTGCCTTGCCTAAAGCTTCAGCACAGTCCTGCTGTCTGCGGAGCCGGAGAATTGGTGACAAACTGGAGCACCAGATGAACCTGTGCATCACCTGCCGGGCTTGTCATGATGAGAGATGGGCTCACATCAGCCAGTTCAAGTGGGGAACCACATACAGTTCCAGTGGGGGTTGTTTGGAGCCAGCATTCAGGGTAGGTCACTGGGGAAATAGACGTGATTTGCAGAGTTCAGCCCTGCATTTTGGCACAATAGACTAAAGGAGGCTTCAGATCCACAACTGGTGTTAGGACTAAGACTGCTCCTCCTCAGATCACTGCCTCACGGGTGTGCAGCCTCTTACTGTCCTGTATCACACAGGCCACCAAGTGAGCTTCAGTCCTTGAGACCAAGATGTTGTGACAGTGGTCCAGCACAGTAATCCAGCCTTTCTTCTTCCAAATAGTGTAGTACATATGGCCCTGGGATTTAAATGTTAAGAACATTACTTCAGTGCTTATGGCGACTAAGGAGAAATGCCCTGATGCCTTTACGTAGGGGTCAGGCTGAGGATTTCTTATTGAGATGCATCAGGCAAAGTGCAAGAAATAGAAAAGCATCTGCCAGAAGGCAAACAGCAGGTCACAGACTGGGTAGCAGTATCATTCTATCTCCTGAGTGCTACAAGCCAGTGCTTGTAGCCTCTCCAGCCTTTCAGTCAGCTCCTCAGTATGGATTCCTCTTCTCTTTCTCACATTTTTTCAGAAGAGAGAAAGATCCCCAGCTGCTTTCACACGTAGCAGTTTTTATCTGACTAAAATTGAGGCCTTGTTGAAGACATCAGGATTTTGCTACCAACTTCAGTAGTCACGTCTGGAAGTACTGGAGCATATGTTACACTAACTGCATGGCAACTATTCACTGTGCATCTCTTAATTGCATACATACAGACAAGATGTTCTACTGCACATGGTCAATTCCAAATGAGCATGAATCCTGCTGATGAAACTAGATTTTCTCCAGAGCAACTGTAAGTGCTGCTCCTTATTGAGGACATTATTCTTGCCAAATTTCAAGATTTTAGCTCTATCCATTCCTGCAGGAGCCCTGTCTGAATAATCGTGGTTGATTCCTCCTGAAGCTGTGTGAACATTCACAACAGTATTTGTCATATTCTTGTTTAGTGTTTTTCTAAGAAAATAATTTTGCTGTCAACAAAACCCTTTCTTGAATGAAAAGCTAGTAGCTAAAGTAGCATTCGAATACGAATGAGTTTTTGTCAACAATTTGCCAAACTCAGCACTGCTTCAGAGCTTACCATCCAAAGGATCAAAGTGCATCAAGGGCTCTGAAATGTCCGAATTCTTTCTCAGCCAGTGGCAACTATCAGTATTCCATTACAATGATTAACCATGAGATTCCTTGATTTTTACACTGATCTGTTCAAGTTGAGTCCTGTGAAAGACTTTTCATATATTGATACCTATTACCCAACTTCTCTTAGCTTTAGGTATATGACCATATCTTTTCTTAACCCTCTCTTTCCTTATTACCACGCCAAGACAAAGCTGACTTACTCAAATCCAAGTATGCATTTTACAGTCAAGAGCTAATGTTCTCTATATGCAGCATAAATTGAGCTGTTGAGATAAGTTTAACTGTGTTTTATATTCTTTCTGAGTAGAGAAAAAGACAGAGAGGTATACTGGGGTCACAGAAGAACAGGACAAATATTCAAATTCAGTATGCAATTCTTCTAGGGTGACCTGCTGGACAGTTTAGCAGCTGCAGGCTGAAGGAACATGTCCCCATCTTCTGAGGAGCAGATTATTTCTGATGAGCTAAGCTCTTCTAATTCAGATCACTTCTGCAGACATCAGTCTTTGTAAGTTGTCTTTAAGAATATGTATTGTCTAATTCATACAAGATTTCCCTTTTTTGCTTCCATTTCATCTATAGTGGCTGAGTCCTGAAACACCAGTCTTGCATGTGATAATTCAGTACATCAGTGCAAACTATGTGCTTCATTCTTTAGAGATTTAAACCAGGTGATTTTTCTGGGCTTGTGGCATGTTCTGCAGAACATGATTCTTGACAAGATAGAGCAAGCATTTTGACTGCAGAACTAATGATGGGCCACTTCTGTGAGTTAAAATTTACATTAGCAGACACAAAGATGTGCTGCCAGTTTGTTCCTGGATCACACCTGGCTAGGAGAATTCAGCTGTATGTTTACTCACTTGGAGCAGAGAGTCAGGAGGAGGTACTGAGCAGAGCATTTATTTTTCTTCTTTGGGAAAAGAACTTTTACTATCACATTATATCAGGTCATCCCAGATTAATAACTCAAGCAAATTAAGAAGCTGATTAAGAATAGAGAAGATGACACTGAAATTTATGGAGGGTAGTATTTTTTATATTCTGGATATTATTTTTTATATTCTGGATATTATTTTTTATATTCAGTGGATCTGCAGAGCAAGAATTGGATTGCAGATGTAGGTCTCTGCTCACAATAATCACATTACAGATCATGGCCATCATCTGGAGCTTCTAAAAACAGCAGTCCCTCATCTGTTTGCCTAGCTGATGGATAACACATATTTACATAGGCTCTCATCTTAGGAAATTTCATCATCTCTTGCGTAGGAGAATGCTGAAATGATGTTTGCACCATAAATGTTCCAGATTCCACACATGCTTTCAGTCACCCAGCATGGTCTTTCAGGCAAAAATATGTGAATACCACTGTCCTGTAGGGTAAAAGTAAAAGCAGTACATACCTCATTGGAGTTTTCCAGCAAATTCTCGGATCTAAAAAGTCCCGGCCTTCAAATGTTGGTGTAGGATTATTTGTGTGCCCCAAGGGAAATATCTGCCTTAGCATTTTTCTTAGTAGGTCTGATTCACTGGGATGCCTAAAAATAGGATTAAGAGTGTGAAATGCAGAAGGTAATAGGAGCACTTGCCCACTTCAATTTCTTGAGTCAGAGTTTAACCCCAGAATCAGAGTTTAAGTACTGATCACCAACTCAAAATCTACAATCTGAGATTTAAGAAGTGTGTATCATTGGGCTCAGGTAAACTGGAACTATATACTTGGAGGCAGTCACAATAAAAGGAGCAAATGCAGCCACACTTAGAACAGGGGTGTTGCCCAGCCTGCTTACGTGCTCCTCTCGTCATGTGAACTGGCAACACCAACCGACCACGGCATGGGGTTAGCAGGGCTCCAGCCCCAGGAACCCCTGCTTTGCCCTTCCCTCAGTTATTCCTTGAAATTAACCATCACCAGACCAATTCAATACATTTTCAAGCCCCTAACCTTTATTTACAATGTGTTTTGGTTGAATTCAGTGTGAGTTAGATATACAGATGACAATTTCTCATATCATCATGTTGTGGGGTTAATACAAATTACTATATTAATGCTGTTTTACTCTTGTATTACATGTTGATATCTTGTAATCATATGATTAAGCAAATTAAGAAAATTAATATCCTGTGCACAAGATATGTTTGAGTGACAATAACTTAAATAATAAACTCTCAGTCAAGAAAGATGGCTGGAGCTAAGTATGAAGTTCTCTGGGATGCACACACACATCACTGTGGGAAGCTTGCATTTATACAGAACCCTTTGGTGATATACAAAGAGTGATTTTTGAAAGCTCTCTGCCTGAACTGAGGCCTCCAAATCACACTCAAGGTTCATGAAAATATGGACCATCTCAGTTTTAATGGGTTCTCAGTCTCTCAGCAAGAAGAATAATGGGAATTCAGTCAGTATGAAAGCTCTGGGAATGCTGACTTCAAAGCACTAAGCTTAGGGGGCTGGGGAGCCAAGAGAGTAAAAGCCTGCTGCAAAACCAACAAATATCAAATAGACTTGGTAAAACCATACAGAACCACTTTGTCCTCCTAAACCTCCTAAATTTATTGATTTCAACAAATCAATAAATTCCAGTGAGTTCACTTTAGGCAGACAAAAATAGCAGGAAGCACATTGCTGGCAAGACACTGACAGTAGGTGTTTTGAGAAGTTTTCTGGTGGGCTCCACAAGAAATTGTTAAACCTTCAACATTTTATGAAATAGGCAAGTTTCATAATCTTACTTTAAATCCTTTAGCTGATGTACAGTCGAATTGATATATAAAGAGAAACCCCAGAAGGTTGACAGAGAAGAATTATTATTGTGGGTTTTGTACCACTCTGACAACTTGGTCGCCCAAGGACATGAACTTTGTCAATACAGAAAAGTGTGAAATGACAAATTAATGCTTAGGGAGGGTAATTTCTATAATTTTATCCAGTTTCACTCATACACTCAAATCTCCCTGCAATTTCAGGCCCAGCCCTTGAAAGTGGTGTGGACAAAGGCTGGGTTTGCAACAAAGACGAGGTTGGACACTAGAAGAGGATAAACACAGCTTGCAAAAGGACTTCATTTCTGAATGAAGTAATTCACTTCTGGTTTGTGAATAAATAACTCTCATAGTCCCTGGTCCCCATAAGATTTCTGCAGACACACTTTATTTTATTGCACTTTGAAATCTAAAGGACTCCTCAGGAATGGAAGGTTAAACATGCACATAAGCTGGAGCCTTATTTGACTAATTTCTCCTAGGCTGATAATCAAATACTAAATAGCCCTGGCTCTTGGAGCAAACATTTCCCCCTAAGGACAAACCTCTTTACTGAGCAATAGATCAGAAGTGAACTGGCACTCTGGAGTTCAAGGCAGACCCGCTGTAATTAATTCAGTTAAAGCACAGCAATTTGGAGGTAGCAGAAGGATGGCAAATCCCACCCTGTTTCCTAATCTTCCCCAAAGGAACATATTTATTACAAACTCTTAAAATCACCTTTTGATAATGTTGAACAGTCTGTGAGGGGCCCATTAAGGCATACAAGGCAGACCCATTTTAATCCTTAATACCACTTGAAGATTATCCATTTTAAATGGCCTTGCAGAGCTTATCATAATTTTGTAAACTATTAAAAAGTATTAAAAGGCACTACTGCATCTATCTGATGAGAAGCACAGGCTTCTCCAGCCCGCCTGTCAGAACACGCTGTTTCTCTGTGACTGCCTGATGGTGAATCCAGCTGTGGCAATCCAGATTCTCACTGGGACATAAACTTCCCCGTTTCACCGAGAGTGAGTTTTGTACTATAGGCATCTGGGTTAGTTTGCTCCTCAGGATGAATGTAGAGGTCTCATTTTCTACATGAAGCCCTGTCAACCTAAACCAAGACAGCTAACTCACAACTGCCTGTTCTTTTCAGGATACACAGTAACTGGCATTTAAGGTATATTGGCTTTCAAGAGTGTGGCTGAAACAGAGCTGTCTTTCATTTGGTACCTTATAAAAGCTCTCCAATATAAATTGCTAGAAGAAGAGAAAACCAAGCCTTTCAGTGGCTCTAGGACCAGGTAGTAGCTAACACTGGGTAGAGCTCTTCACACCCACTGGTGAAGGCAATGTGAGAATAATCATATTTTCCACAGGGACTCAAGAGCGCAGAGTTTACCTGTGTCCCCACTCAAGAGTGGGTGAATTAACCTCTGTTCCTGAAAACCCATGAGATGCATCACAGCAGTTGCAGTTACTGTCTGCAGGTCCATGGCAGTGTCTCTTGGTGCGTTTCTTCAGGTGCAGCAGCTGCACACAGCTCCTAAACACAGGCTGCTGCATCAGTAACCCATTCAGATGGGAAAAAGAGAGAAGGAAATTAGGACAAAGTGCAGCCCTACCAAGAGTGCAGTGAGTGAAAAGAAAGGTGGGTGTGTCAGATCGCCTGAGACCCCTTGGAATGAGGAGAGCCCCAGTTGGCTAATCCCCCCTAACTGCTGTCTGAGGAGCATGGGGGACCACTGAGGGAGAGGAAAGAGATGGGCAGGTTGTTCAGCTTGTCTGACTTCCTGCTGTGACACTGAGCTTATTGAAGAGAAGTCAGCATGGATGGGACCTGCTGACTTGTACACCTGCAAGTGGGCGATCTGTCTCCTCCTCATTCCCTCGTCTGTCTTCACTGAGTGAGCAGTTGGTTATCACATTTGCAGGGCTAAATGCTAAAGGAAAAGAAACATGAGCTGAAGAGAGAAGTGCATCACTGCATGTTTGCCTTTCAAAGTGAAGAAACTCAGGAGAGCAGGCACAACAACCCAAAAAGTATACAAAGCACGGAACGAATGGGATGGCTTGAAAAAAATGGGGCACTAATTATCCTGGTTTGTGCCAGATAAGCAGGGCTTCTCACACAGCAGCACCCACACCACATCTAAAGCCTGACCTGCAACACCAGTCTGGGCTTGAGAGCAGAGAGGCGTTCAGGCTGAAATCGAGCAGATTAGAAGTGAGGGGATGCTGCCAAACTCATTTTCACTGGGGATCTGAACCACAATTCAGTCCAGGTGACATTTTACATATTTTCACCATTGTTTTTGTTTAATTTGTGAAAGTAATTACACAGCCAATTGAACAGTGTAAAGCAACTGCTGCAATAGTCAATATTTCAGTGAGGTACAGTGCAGCTCAGCTTTCCCAGTTAGGATATCCAGGCATAGCCCTACAGTATCTGTGCCATTCATCACTGACACTGCCATCTGGCTTACCTGAATCCTCCCCAACTACAGCTTGTGCTGAACAAACCTGACTTTTCTTTGGGCTCCTTTTGAAGAAAACAAGGCAATGAAACACCCTGCACTGCTGGTGATACGGACAATGTTAGCTGGAATTCTCAGCTCTTAACTGAAGCATGACAGGGGACAGCTAAGTGACAGATGAGGCCAAATACACGGGGCCTCTGGGTGGTCACTTTGATGCAGATAATTGATGGCTAACCCTGTTGAATTACACAGAGTAAACATGTAATATTAGACTCTTACAGGAGTGCTTTGCCCTCGTGACACTTCAACCGAACTACCCTGACTTTCATGGCTGTGGCTGAAATCAAACCTGCTTCCCTTCGGCGTGGTGTGGCACAGGAACCGCTCCCACCCCACAAACTGGGGCTGAGCCAGAAGGGCACAGTTTGCTGCCAGGACTGTGTTGGGACAAATTGGTGATGCAGGTGAGTTGCTGAGATGGTGTATCAGTGTCAGAAGAGAGGAGATAACTGTGCACACAGGTACACGGGGAGCTGGCGGCAGTGCTGCTGTGTTACCTATGATAAATAGCCTGTGTCACCACAGTAGCTGGTCTCGAGATTGAAGCAGACTTTTGCGAATCAGCAGGGTCAGCATTTGAAAAGCATGTGAATATTGTGCACTTGTAAATATTTGAGCACATCTGTTTAGCTCCCTCTCAAAAACCACTGGGAAAAACTACTTCACATTGTGCCATGCAATGCTGTTACCCTGCTCTAATTGTCAAATCTGTTGAGTGTTTTTCTCATGCACACAAAAATTAAAAATTACTATCCTCATTCATGATTAATTCAGCTGCAGTGCTGCACTGTGTCACACTGCATTTTTTAAAGTATTAAATTCCTCCTCATAATCAGAAGAGTTTTAATTAACTTTTTGCTAGTTCATCTTTTTTTTCCCCTCTTTCACATAGCCCCAGACAATCTCCAGAGCTGCCTTCCCTGCAAACATCTCGGATGCTACCAAGAGAGTGACCGAGTGCCAAACTGGCTCTGTGAAAATCGTCTGCACCAACCCAAAACTATTTGCCTCTGCCATTCCTCCCTGCTTACAGACCTAAGGCCCGCTGGCTGGCTGTGCACAGCTCACTTGGCCAGGGCATGACAGAGATCTAACCCATGGCATTTCCTGGAAAGACCATCTGGCTATTACTTCCCTTCAGCCTAAATCTCCAAGCAGATATAGGACTGGTCTTTTACGTTAGATCTCTAGGGATGTGAAAGAGAGGACTCCAGAGGAGATATTATCCTGCCTGTCTGTCATTTTTCTATAAAAGCTGTTTCCACTGCACCAGGTACACCCCAGGATTGCCCCAAAAGGCTCACACACCCCTTATGTGTGTGCAGAGGGACCTTCCAGGCAGGGACGTGTTCGCAGGTAGGAAGAGCCACGTTCCCTCTCTCCCCAAGCTGGCCTGGGTGAGAAAGAAAGAAACAGGTTATTAAACCACACTAATTTCAGAACAGAGCAAAAGGAAAAGAAGACAGCATGGAAAGAGGACCCACAGGAGACTCAACTCCCTCCCACAGGCTTCATGAACCTCTCTGGATCAGTATGGTTTTTTAGATTCAACGTGATTAAAGAGCCAACAGCCAAGTGGGCTTGAACAGGTTTGGACCTTGATACAGGACTTTTCATCGTGAGCAGAAAGAGCAGAGAAAAGCAGCAGGAGCTCCTCTCTCTGCCCCTATGGGACCCTGATGGAAAACTGCCTCAGCAACATGACCACGCTGCCTCTAGATGGTTTTTCCTTGCAGGACCAGCACTTACTCAGCGGATCTCCTTCGGTTTTTCTGACCTTGGCAATATTACAAGGGACGCATTTCACATGGCTGAATTGTTCCTGAACAATTTCTCCAACGTATTAGGCACAAACATGCTATCTGTCAGCACCAGGCATGTCTAATCTCTCCACCTGCTTTCTCCCCCAGCAGTTACATTTGGTATCTGTTGCATGGAAAATCCAACATTTTTTTTTGTTTGGAAGCAAATTCCCACTGCAGGATAAGGGAGCAATTACTCTTCTGAGGAATAGGGGCCAACTGGGTTAAATCGACTTTGCTTTCCCAAGAAAACTTCTTCCCTCATCCCTGATCTGTATTAACTAGAACCACTATTCCTTGCAGGGACATCAGATGACCTCTTTTGGGTCCAAGGGCACCCACAGCACACCCCTTCCGTCACTGCATTTGTGGATGATACATCTCCTAAGAGCTTGTCTATGTGGTCCCAAGCCTTGGACACACCTGTAAGGCCAAGTGCCTCTTCTTTTACAGGGTGAGGTCTCACCTTACATGCAGGTGGAGCGAGCAGGCACCTCCTGGCTGACAGGGACTGCTCAGGAGCACGAGCACTTCCCCCAGGACATGTGCAGGTGGTGGTGCTGAAGGGGAGAGCTGTGAGCTTAGGGCAGGGCAGGAGTGCCCTCTGGACTTCTCCTGGGCTGGCTGAGCAGAGGGAGGTTTTCATGGAGCACACAGTGTGTAGGACTGCTCTGCCTCTCCTCCCTGCCCACACTGAGGCCTCACTACCCTCAGTAATCAGGACTGACAGGTGTCAGGGCAGAACTGGCACCAGTGAGGGCTTGAATCCCTCCTGAGGGGCAAAGGGTTGAAGGGAGCTCTGAGAGGGTCCCTCCACCTGCATTGGGATGCCCACACCACCAAATGCTATGCAACACTTGTCACAGTGTGCAGGAACTGAGAGACAGAGGATAAGTAGTTTGGCAGAGCTAATTCTGCTTAATAAGGCATGGGACATTCCAGACAAGAAACAAGCAATAGGAAAATGGAAAACAAACAAAAAACTCAAACAGACATTTCATTATGGGCATATCTAACAGTGGTTTGCTGCATATTTGAATACAGAAAGAGGGCAGTAGCCGTTCACCAGCTCTGATCCAAAGGGACATAGAATACTCTGCAAGGGCAGAGGTGACATTGATTTGCTGCTCACACTGACATCTTACAATGTCCACAGCTTTTTTGCTATTTTTTTGTCTCTTTAAGGATCACATTGCTGTGGAAGTACTCTGAGCCTCTGTAAAGAACTGGAAATCCTGTCAGTACTTGAGAGGATAAAATGCGGTCATGTTCGATACATGAGGCCAGAAGAAACATCTTCTAAAACATTTGCTTTTCAGTAAGAAAACAAGCAAAGGCATTCCTGGCCTGGGGCATTTTTGGTGGGATTTCCTTAAAGCTTTTTTCCTAGCCCCTCCTGTCTGCTTCCTTCCAGCTCTGAACACACTCGTGCATCACACAGGTGGCAAACAATCGTTCCCGTGCCAGAGCAACATGAACTTCGTCTAGACAGGAACTGCTCCAAAGATGATGACTTCTTGCAAGCTGCTCTTTGCCTGGCATAGAATCATAGAATCTTTAAGGTTGGAAAAGACCTCCAAGATCATTGAGTCCAATCTTTGACGAAACACCACCATGCCAAGTAGACCGTGGCACTAAGTGCCCTGGAGGGAAACAAGCTGTACTCACCAAGACACTTTCATGTCATTATTTTCCACTTGCTATCACAACAGTTGTGTGTGTACAACAGCTTTACCCCAGCTCTGCAGTGGTCAAATATTACCAGCCATTTGAGAAATAAACTCATGTAATGACTTAGGCCCTGGGCTATTAGGGCAACTCTTACAGTAACAATCCTGTCTACTCTGGGGTTTAAGCAGCACAGAGTTCCAAGGGCTAAGACTGTGTTTATCTGCAGATAAAAATATGAAGGGCCACCAATATGGGGTATGGCTGGTACATACAGGTGAGCACTGCAAGGCTGAGTAAGGGATTTGGACATTTTACCACTAAAATTAATCAAAGACACGTATTTCAGTCCCCTAAGCTAATTTGCAAATACACCTGTGGGTCTCAAGTGTACAGTGCATGTGTGTAATTGTCAGTTCTAGTTTATTTGGAATAGATTCAAGGTAAAATAAACCAGACAGAAATGCAGGCACTCGGGTATATTCTGAATTTGGCAGAATGAAGAACAACACCTACCTATCTGCCTGGAACCATTTGAAAATGCTCATCAATCCTGCATGTTCAGCTTCCAGGTTATTCTCAAACAGAAAATTGTGTTAGCCCTTTTTTGCTTGGAACTTAGAAGAAACATGTAAAGGCAGGGCCAAATCCACAGTTTTAAAGGTACACCTGCCTCCAAATAGTGTAATTCTTATTAATTCATCCTCAGCCATCCCTCTTCTGCTAGAGGCTGTCCTGCCTCCAGCCCAGCAACCTCGTCTCATGCCATACACAGCTTTTTTGCCTTCCCACAGCCAAATGCTCATTAGCACTGCCCCAGGGGCACAACGGGACTGTTACCAGCCTCTCTGCTTGTGATTCTCAGCTCTACTGTAGGTGTCACAGGGGTTCTGTCTCTGGGCCGCAGACAGTAGCTTTAAAAACAGATCGTTTTGTTTATTCAGTAGAATCTCCAGGTATCACAAAGTTCCATGGTTCCTTCAGGATACAGAGATGTTTTGGCTGCTATTTGACCTCTTATGCATCTCTTTCCATACAAGTGCTTTTTCTTCAGTAACCAGGACAGTAGAATACACAGAATCAGTGAGAAGAACATATTCATGCATGAAGCTCCATTACACTTCAACAAACACCCTCAAAGACAAGAAGAGGACCTAAGAAGAGACTGTACTCTGGATAAGCTTATGATGGCCAACCCCACATCAAAAGGCTCTTCATGAGTTTCCTGATCATTCAGCATGATGGGCTATAATGGATATGCAGAGAGGAGAAATCTCCAGAGCAAAATGAATTTGGTATATCTTTTGGCTATGTAAAAGGATGAAATGGAATTCCCCAGAAGTAGCTAGGTAACCAAATATAAGTTACATCATAGTTCCTTAGAATATTTTTCAGCTGATTTTTGGTCACAGAATGCCATAATTAAGATCTGAAAATTAATAAAAACCTGTTTTCTCTGGATCTGGAAAAGGAAATTTGAAATGTTTTTTATCTTTTCTTTATTATATTTGTTCTTTCCCTTCTGCTGTCTCTGTCTCTGCTGTTTCTGTGGGGGGCTATGGGATAAAGGGTAACGAAGGAGAGGCTGGAGATGAAAAGGAGGAAGCATATTCAAAAGGAAGCGTGTGAAAACAAATAGAAAAGAAAAAACAGAACAACAAAAACTGAGATCTTTCAACTGCAATTATTTTCCCTAAATTTCAGTGAAACCATTCAGGAAAACAAAATATTACTCATTTTCTCTCCAGAGGTTTTTGAAATGGTTTCAACATTCTTCCCCAGCCTGGTTTTCTCCCGTCTCCAAGCCATTGTGATGAGTGGTGCCAGAGGAGCTGCTCTACCCGAGCAAGAGCCAGGGAACAGACCATCATGCTGTCAAAGGACACATTGCCCAGATTAAGAAATCACCAAGGCTAATCTGAATCCAGCAGGTCTTAGCAGGAATGCACTGGCCACCCTGTCACCTCATCTTTCTGCATCTCAGAATCATTTTTTCTAGTATGGGATGCATGACGTCATTTAGACAGCTGGCAATGTAAACATCTGACAGACTGAATGTTCAGAAAGAAAAACTCAAATCCTGAGGAAATCCTTTGTCCAGGTCAGCCCACTGTAATGCATTTGCAATACAAGCTTCCCTGTACACCTTGGCTGGTAGAGATGAGTACAATAGTTTAGTCCAGGGGATGGATTCAGGGAGTTGTAGGACCTCCCCCAGTACCTTGCCTGTGTCCAGGGCTTGGGCAGATTCCCTTGCTGCTGGCCAGTGGGCACACACCAGCAAAGAGGGTGCTGGACTTCTAAAACCAGAAGGAAGTGCTGGCTGATGGAGCCCTACAAGCACTGATCGGAACAGCTTGTGAACCATTACTATCTAGAAGTGTCAAGAAAGATTAGAACAAACATGAAGCAAAGATGAAATAAACAGCTATTGTATGGGCAGAAATGGATTTTCAGTTTCCACAGTAAATAAAATAATGTGCTGTCTTAGTCAGTGCCCCTGTGATGATACAGTTTGCAGGATTTTTACTGGCAAGCTGCCATACTTACTTTCATTTATCTGCCTCAAAGCACCATTTCAAAAAGTGCAAAAGCATGTTGTTGATAGAGTAGATTGTTTATAGCTGAATTGAGTATTTCAGAACAACATGCATTGTAATAAAGTGGGGGAGGGAACAAGAAAGCCAGCACAGCTGCAGCTTCTTGAATCCTTTGTCAAAAATCAATGCCAGAAAGCTGAGATGTATTTGTTCTGTCTCAGGAAAGGCAATGCACAGACCCCTCATAGCTCCGCTCCGTGACAAGTGCTCCGTAACAAAGGCCCATGGCACCACCAAGGCTCTCCCAGCATCTTGCACCAACAGTGCTGGCACCCCTGGATGGCTGAGAGAGAGAGGGACAGCACTGCTTTCCCAGCTCCTTGGTGACCAGTGGAGCCTGAGGACCCACCACCCCTGAGCACCACCACAGCCCTGCTGCTGCACGTAGACAGTGGGGAGCACACGGCACAGTAACTTCTACAGCAACCTAAAAACCATGTAGGTATGGGGAGAGAGAGAGAGAGAGAGAGAGAGAAAGGGTATTAAAAATAGTAATGCAAAAAAAAAATCAAGATGTTTCAAGAGCAGAGTGCAGTCCTCACCCAGTGGTGAGCAACCTGCCGCTGCTGGAGTAAGGTGGAAAGCCATGGCAGCCCACTGCATGTAGGAAGTGGTGTTGAAGCAGAAAAGCGGCTTGTCCCAGTTCACCAGTCTCCCTCACACTGACAGTGTCTTCAAAAGGACAGTAAGTCACACAGACTGGCTCTCCGTGTTGAAAAATAGCACGAAAAGCACACGCCTCTGGAGGTTTCCACTGCTAACAAGGGCTGGTTTCCTCAGCACAAACAATAAAAGGCTGATGAGTGAGGACTTCAGTTCTCCCGAGACCATTGCATCTAAACAAACAACAGACTGAAAAATAAAACTAAAATTAAGGTGAATAGAGAAGAAGACTTTATGGAAGGGTAACCGCAGCTACTACCCAGAGTTAGAAGAAATGGGAAAAATGTGGGGATCTCTTTCTCCAGCCCTGCTGGCCCCAGAAGAAGACATCTCCCATTCCCACCACACTGGGGCACAGCAGTATTTCTGGCCAGTGTTCCTGCAGCTTACCACAGATAACTGGCAGGGAATTGCCTCCAGCCTGGTAGCCAGAAGGTACTGGACTACAGGTGCTGGGAGATGCATTGCCTTTTTTTCCTTCCTCACTCCCAGCTTCCCATGTCTCACAGCTCCATGCCAGTCAGTGCTGTGTGGGGTGGCTCTGCTGCTTGCTCCTGGCACCCTGGGGCCCAGGCTGGCCTGGGAAAATGCTGTGCTGGGGCATCTCCTCTGTGTGGGTGACTTCCACTTTGCCATGCCCCCCTTGGCTGGTCTAGCTGACAGCAAAGGCCCTTGGCATGATCCTTATAATCACAGCTCTCTCAGGCACCACAGGCTTTTAGGAGATATTGAGGTCCTTCAGCTCCCTTTGTCAGCAGGAGCTCCTAGAGGCACTCAGCACCCCAAAGGAATGCTTAATCCTTCACTGAATCAAGCCCTATTAGCATATTTCCAGGCATTTACAGATGCCATATTTTCTACATTAATATTTAACCCACCAAGTCTTTCAAAGCCCATCTTTCCAAACCTCAAGTTCCCAGATGCTTTTTAATGCCCTTCTCAATAGTGCAATAAAAGTCTGATATTTTATTACTCCCATGAATTATTATCCTAATTTGTAATTTGCCAGACTTTTTTAAACTTCAAAATCTGTATTGTATTTTCCCACACACACACACACACACAAAAGTGCTGTGTGCGACATATTTTTGACTAACAAGCTGAAGCCTAATATCTAAATAGACACCATGATTTTTTCAGAAAGGGCACACAATCTCTGTCACAGTCAGCTAGGTTGTTTTATGACACCCCAAATCATATTTAAAGGTTTTCCTAAAACAGAAAGGATAACCTAGAACTGTGCATGGAAGATTGGAAGCAGAATGAAACAGTTATGCATTCATCTGAACTTTGATGTAATGTAAACTTCCAGGACAGTTTCTAGGCACCATTTTAATTTTATTTTTTTTAAGAAGTACGCACTTGGTTATCTGGAATGCAGATGCTGGGCAAATTCAGAAGCTCTGGAATGCTTGCAAGCTGTGCACCCTATGCAGTAGACGCCAAAGATAATGGAGCAAAAAGACGCTCAAGATCTCATCCAGCATCTGCTAGAGTCAACAAGGGCCCTTTTACTGACTGAACTGAGCTGCAGATGAAGCCTCCAAGGAGGACCTTGTCAATAAAATGGAGACCTGACTGAATCTGGAACACCATAAATGAGGCAGGTCAAATCAAAGAAAACAGAGACAGTGAAAGGGTGAACACAAAGCAAAGCATGGCACACTGAGAATTTCTAAACAGGGAAAGACTGCCACTGACATGAGGCTGATTGCATCCTGCTTCTTTTGATGCAGGTTGCCCAGAAAAGCAGGGCTCTGTTTGTATTGAGAATGATCTGTCAACGTGAGGATGGAAACCTCCACTTGTCACCCAGTGAGAAACGAATGTTTAATACTTGTAACTCACGAAAGTACCTTCCATTGGAATTTCAGTGGTAAGTTCTGGAAAAGCAAAAGTGAAAGTTAATTGAAACTATTTTCTTTCTTCCTCCAACAAACCTATTAAAAATGAAGGCAAAAAACTTCAGTGGAGTCCATCTGTGATGGCTCAGAGCTCACCACAACTTTGTACAGAGTGCTACATCAGCAACTCGACTGTCAGGAGGTGAAAAAGATTTATTTTCCTGGGTGGAAACATGGCATCACACTTCCCATAGGTATAGGCTATTTCATCCTGGAATGAACAGCTTGATTTTGGAGAACTTGCAATATTTGAAGACTATCTAAACACTCAAATCCTGGAGCTTATAAAGTAGACTGTTGTTGGACAAATCTGAGCCAAAGATGTGAGAGTGCCTTGGCTGGGGAACCTGGACTGGGAACTGTCTGAAGAAGTGCCACATTTTCAGTATTGTTTTCTAAGTATCCTTCTTCACTTTTTTCATCCATTTTTAGGTAGACGAGAACTCTGAATACTGAACTGCTCTCAGAGAGGACTGATTCCTAGTGATGTAAATGGAATTCCACAGAGCATCTGTGCAGGTGGATGAGAAGGTTCTTCAAAGAAACGGAGGTCCTGTTCCACTAACACTGCTCACTCTGCTTTCAGCCCTGTCAACAATTATTTGTGCAAGGCTACTTAAAATTCACAGTAGAGCTGAGCTTCATAAAATGCAAGAAATGCTCCCTCTCCCATTATACTTATCTTCTGTTCTCTCATCCCCTTGGTTCCCCTTTGGGCTTTCAGTTGTTATGGGGGATCCTCTTGCAAAATTATTTGTCTGCAAAACTTAAGAAGAGGCGTAAAAGTAGATTCCAGAGTTAACGGGAGGGATCTGCTTCTTCCTATAAATGCTCTGTGGGGTTCAGACCTCCTTTGGGAAGAATACATGACTTTCACAAGTTTCTGGTCAGCTTTGTACTCCACATAGGACCAGTACTTGCATGTAGCCTTAAAAGGGAGCAACTCTGACCCTCTCTGAACTGCCAGGGATTAGTCCTGGCACAAACTTAAACCTGGAAGCTAGACCCAGGTCACTGAAATTACTTTGCTCTGTTGAAGACAGGATTTGTTTCAGGTACAACACTGAGTAATGACCTGATAGTAAATGCAATACATACACATAGAGCTATTATGCTATAGCAACTGGAATAATTTTACCCAGTTACAATTTCCTTCCTATTTGCCTTTTTTTTTTCCTTTTAAACACCTTTCCTGCAATAACTTGTTGACTTGTTGAAGACAACTCTAGATACAAATATAACCCTATTGTTGAAGACAACTCTGTTTTGCTGAGTATTCACTTTGTGCCTTTAACTCCTTGACAGTTGGTAAAGTAGACTTTTTTTTAATCTCATCCAGCCAAGCAGCAGCCACCTCAGATGAGAGAATTCCAGCTGTCTTTTGCATTATTCTTATGGGCGGTTTTTGGAGAACTTCACCTCAAACCCATCATTTTGCATGAGGCTGAGGGAGCTGAAAAGTACAAATTTCCCTTCAACACTCAGGGCCCCCCAGTCAAGCTGTAAATACAATACAGGAAAGACACACAGCTACACTACAGGCTGAAACACAACCATGCTCAGGGACAGCACTGCCTCAAACTATCACGTATCTTAAAAAGTCTTTCAAAGGTGTTGAGGCAGAATTGTGAAAACCTTGGGGAAAAGTCAAATACATTCTCCTAAAGGCCACTGAGAAGGAATTCAGACCTCCTCATGTGTTTTTCAGCTCAGGTAAGCATGGTGTTCACCCCAGAAGTCCTACCACCAGAGGATTGCTACTGGGACTCAGTCAGCTTTATTTTCCCGTTCCCCCTTGCATCTCTTCCATCGCCTCCCTGGGCTAATCCAAAAGCAGAAACCTGCCTATCTGCAGAGCAGGCAAAGCCTCTGTGAGCCAGCTCAGGGATGATATTCAGGAGTCCAGCTTAGCACCCAACAGCCCATGTGTGATCGATAGCCTCTGTGTGGCACTCACCCTTCTGCTTATCTCTCAGGGCTGCAACTTATTAACAGTATTATTTTCTGATGAAATATCATCATCACATGCAAACATCAGTGACAGGCATTAATCACAGACAATGTTTTTAATCAACAATTGAACATTAATAAGCACAGACCCTGTGAATTAACCCAGTGAGAAACTTGTTCTTAATCACTAAAGAGTACTTGTCATAAAGAAAACCGTCTCCTTTTGTTCCTAAAAAGGTCAAAGTCTTCTTTTCTCTATTTGACAAGGACAAAACCCACACATACTAGAGCATATACAGGCTGCTTTATGTGACTTAAATTATTTCCATCTATGTGTAAAAACCATTCCTTTTCAAAGATGTTCACCAAGTTTTTGTATGTGATCTACAGCTCACAGACTCTCTGTTCCTGAAATTATTAGGTTAGCTGCTGAAAGCAGCAATCAAGTTTTACTGTTAATCTTAAAAGCTAATCTTTTTTATTGACTTCCCAGTCAATAAACTTGTAGCTCTGAAACTACTTTCAGGTTTCCTTGAGTAATAAGAGGGTCTGTGTATACCTGTGCATGTGTTTGAAGCTGCTAATTTCCTTGCTAAGTTGCACTCACAGGTTAAAACTATAAAACAATTTGCTTTATCAACTGACAGGGGGTCTTAGTTCCATGAAAATCAGAATGAGGCTTGAGGTGAGAGGACCCAGGCAGTACGGTCAGGACCCTCATCTGGTCACAGTTTATGGGGGGTTGTTACAGGGAGTGAATCTTCCTCATGACCTGAAAGGACAAGGAAAGAAGGAGAGGCTTTGATCCTTTTTTTAAGGAACCAAATGGATTTAGTCCTGCCCCTATTCTTGAATTAAAATCTAACTGAGGCAGCTAAGGAATAGTTACGTATCACACGGAATAATCCTCCCTCAGCTCTAGCCAAAGAAAAGGGAACGAAGGACATGCCAGATGTCTCAGACTACTTCAAGTTGCTGTGAACCAGTTTGGCTGTATTCAGCTGTGCACAAACTCTGCGCTCAAGTTCCTCTTACGCCTGGAACCAGCAGCGTGGGACTCCCCAGAAGTCCCAGCATCACCTCAGCAAGAAGAGGACATGGTATGGGAGAAGAAAAGCAGGTCTGTTCTCAGCTTACATGCTGTGTTGAACACTAAAATATAAATAGCTCTCCGAGCAGCAGGAAAAACATGAAGGCTTCCTTGGCTTTGTAATTTGTGGTGGGATTTTCTTGTGCTGAGCAGTAGGCAAGCTCTGACTGAAGCTCTTCCCACTGGTGGGGGGCATTCAGGCTGCCACTCTGGGAGCAGCCCTTCTCTTGGCAGCAGGATTAATGCTCTTTGTCCATCACCAGTTTCATCTCGTCTGCCAGAGTTAAAACCTCTACCATTCATAGATGCTGCTCAAGCTTAGCAGAGACAAGTCCCTGGCTTCAAAAGGTGCAGGAGATGATTTTCCCCTCCCTCATTAAGCATGAAGTTTTCTCTCAGACTAGCCTCCTTTCCGAGGCTGTCTGGACAGCAAGCTGCTATCCAGCCTTCAGTTGCACCAGGAGACCACAAACACCTGGGCACTTGTCCCACCCAGCGTAGAGCAGAGGGCAATCCATGCTCGCTGCCTGCACAAGACAGGAGGCACCACAGCTCCCAGCCCCACATTTCTGCTCGGCTTTCAGGTGGGGCTGTTCCCCGCCTGTTCTTAGCGTGTACACCAAGCTTCATGCTCTTAACATTTCCCAGAAATTCAAAGTGACAGAACCGGAGGTATTGCAATCTGGAACTTTTAACTTTCGTAAACTGGTGAGAATACTGGAATGTGCATGTTCCTTATTTAACTGCTCCACCAGCTTTTCTTATATGCTGCTCGGCACAGCCGTTCAGGATACATATTAGACAACTAACATCTGGACTGAATATCTATTAGGACCATATGCTCTACTCAGCTACAGCATCATGTTGAAGACTGAGAAAATCCAAACCAAATGGAGATATCAGAAACTTTCAAGGGTCAAAAATAAAGTCATTTTGGTTTTCCCAGGCCCGATGAATATGGTATATTGGCTTGCGCTCTATGCCTCGTGCGAAAGTCTCATTACAGAAATAACCTGACTGAAAAAAATGAAAAACAACTTGGGTATTGTGGTTGAAAATAGATCTATCTTGATGATTTTTCCCCTAGTAAAGTTTTCAGTGAGTCAGTGCTGAATGCCTCTGTCTCCTAAATGAGAATGAACAGCAAGAGCCTCAACCTTCTCTTTCCTGTCGATACTTTATGGTGGTGTTTTCCATGTGGGTGTGATGGTTTCCAGTTTCACCCAATAGGATTCTCCTGGTTTACAACTGAAAAGGTTGTATGTGCCCTAAATGGCCGTGCCTGGGAATGTAGTGCTTACATAAACAGAAGTAGTGCTTAAATGCCATAAAAGCCCCTCAAGATAGTTGATGGAGTTGATGGAGTGACTCCCTCACTACTGAATAAGGAATTGAGAGAGCTGAGCAGCTAAGCTGATCTTATACATGAAAGGAAGAAGGCAGGAGTTCCTTTAACTGGCTTTGTGATCTGATCAAGAAAAAATTATAAATCCCCACATTCTCACAAATATCTCAAGTAGGAGGAGACATCTTTGTGCTTCTTCAACTTTATAGGTAAAGTCCTGAATCAACAGAGGTCAACCGTGTTCTGCAGGTAACAACATGACTTATACCTGCCCAAATTTCCTATGATTGTGTCCTGTGACCACCCCCTTGACTGGGGCAAGTAGCAGAACTTAATACTCTGGCTACTTGGTACTGATACAGCTCCAGATGAAGCTTTGGGGCAGTGCACATCTCCGTGCTGTCTTGGACTCCAGGTAAAAGGATTTCACCCAGCTTGGCTGGGACGCATGGGAAATCACTGCACTTTCTCGAAGTAATATCCATACTGTATTTTCCAGGTCAAAATGGAAACAAACACAAAATAATTTTGCAAGAGAAAGCAATTCCATTTTTTGCTGCTGTTTTGTTTGTTACAAAATGAAATGAGTCAAATCCCCTGCATTTAAAAACCTGACATAAAAACCCCTAAATGTCCTTTTTTAACACATGTTCATAATGGTTTTGATGGTTGGATCAACACAGCAAACGCAGAGAAAAAGAGTACATAGGAGGGATCTTTCTGGAGCAGGAGAACTGCAAGAGCTGGATGACTGGAGTGATAGAAATGGGTGGGATTCAATAGCATACGTGCCCAGCCACAAGCTGTAAGGAGTCAGAGCAGCATCGCTGCTGTGCTCTGGGAGCTCACTGTCTGGGGATGGCAGTGGATGAGAAGTACTGGCTGATCACAGGACAAGTGCAAGTAACTAACACGACTTGGCCTTGAGAAAAAGGCATCTTCTGTGGCAGGTAAGGCAAAGTAATCCCCACAAAAGTAAGGTAGCAGTAACAGCCCCGTTGGAGGTCAGGAGACTTCACCAGGCAGACTCTTATCACCACACATGTTCAGGAGAGATGAAACAGGTAGAGAGAAAGACTATTAGGATGACCAAGGAGGCATGAATCACAAGGATCTTGGGTGGTTTAGCCCAGAAAAATGAAGCCTCAAGCAGACCATGATGGTGGCTACAGAATCATTGCGGCACGAAAGGAAAAGGAGGAATAAGTGTCATGGAGGAAAATTCTTTTCAATAACTGTGTAGGCAAAAGATATCTAACAAGTGGTTAACTAGCCATAAATGAACATTAATGTTTTCTTCAGGGTGTTAAATTGAACTATGGTCTCTCAGACAAAGAAAAAATGTGAGGCTTGATAAGCCTTCTAAATCACTGACATCCCAATGAAGTCAACAACAGATTCCTGTCCTCTATCCCTGTGTCTGGCTGCCCGTGGATTCAAGCAGATGTTACTGAACTCCTTAGTTCCAACTCCTTGCCAAAGCCCTTTTTTTCTTTTCCTTTTTTTTTTTTTTTTCCCTAAACTCTGAGGTCTAGAGACTTCGTTTTCTTCAGATGAAAGATTAGATTCTGTCAGTTCTGAGTACATATGTGGGCTGATCTGGCCTATGGGCCGTATGTTTGACACCTCTAGTATACTGTGTTATTGTACCCGGGGGAGGTGACGGGGACTTATTTATAGAGACAGTGTCTGTCAGGGGAATTTATAAGTGCGATTTGTGTGGGTTAAAATAGGAAGAATATGTACTCTCTTAAGTGGACATTCCCTGGCTTTTAGGCATGGTCAGGGTGAGTGCCCTTAGCAAATGCTAACAGTTTTCAATTTATTACTTTTTTGTGGGAAGATGCAATATTTTTAGAATCCTCGGGTATATCTTTAAACTTGGAGAAATGACAAGTCCAGGGACTTCTGGGACACTTGAAGCAGATCTAACCTGTCATCTGTGCCGTGAGTAGCTGCAGACGCCACTGCAGCGAGTGCAAACACTGCCTCACTGCAGGGCGGTGCTCAGCACCCACGCAGCACCCAGGGCATGGCGGAGCAGGGGCTACTGAGGCTTCAGCCCACTGAGCCCCCAGACTGCACCCAGCCAGGCTCTCTCCTGCCTCTTAGATCCTCTCCCTTCCCACCACAGAGATATTAAAATACACACAGAGCTCTGCACAAGCCCAATGTTTACGAAGATCACTTCCTCCAAAACGCCTTAATATGAAACAAAAAAAACCACCCCGGGTTAAGGGGGAGGAAAACATCTCCTGTTGATTTCACGACAAGGGCCTGGGGGCTTCACCCTGTCTCACTGAATCTGTTCATTCTCTAACATAAATTACTTGAGAAGGAAAGTTTCCTGATATTAGCATTTCACACGTCACCAAGCCAAATTGCTGGTGCTTGAGAAATAGCCAACAAAAATAACTTCCTTGCAGGGTTTAGGTACGTAAGATTAAAAGCATCCAATGAAGTTTTTAGACTCCTAACACTTCAAACAGAAGAGTTCCAACAGTAAGCATACAGCTTAAAATCTTTAATCAAACACATTAGTTCACAGCAAGAGCCAGTAGATAAAACAGATGCAAGATTTCCAGACCAAGTTGTTCTCACATTTGGTAACACCATCCTCTCTTAGGGGAAAGCAATGATGGCAAACAATGAAAATGCCCTTATTTAAAAAAATTCCTTAGTATGTCCAAACTGCCATCTCTGTTTAATCTCAAATTTACAAAAACCAATCCCCTTGGTTAGGAGTCTGTTGATACGTTAGGTTGGAAAAAAAAACCAACCAAAACCCAAAAACCTCACAACACTCCCCCCGTCCCCAGCCCCACAGTTTACTGGAGATGCTGCTATGTAAGTTCATGTGAGGGAATTTGCTCAAGAAGATTGTTTCATATTCTGGTTTCTAATAGAGAGTACTGGGACAGCATCCTTAAAGGTAGGGTCCAAACCATGTTAGTCCATTGTCACAGGTCCTTAATGTTCCACCAGCAGCTGGCAACAGACCCCAGACCTCCCACAGCCTCTGCTTGGCAACCGTGAAACAGAACTGACCTGCTTGCACTCAAATTTCCTGGAAGACTCCTTGCATTTAATCAAAAAGAGTTTTTTTATTCTCTGGTCTGGATTGGATGTGGCTCATAATCTCAGTGATGAAAAAGCCAATAATTCACCTTACTAGTCAGCCCTACATTTTCTATGATCATTTGTTAAATTAAATTCCAGCTGTTACCAACTATTCATATGCTGTCTGCCATGTGTACACATCAACATAGACTGAAACAGTAATGTTCATTAAACAGTAGTGCTGTTAGGGTTGGCCATCTAAGAATCAGCTTATTAAGTACTGTTTTCCAACAAAAATGAAAGCTGTGAGATCCATCCACACTGTCTGGTGCAAAATCAGGAAAACAACAGACTGGTCTCCTAGATCCGTATACCAGCACAGCACCGTTGGGCGGAGTGAGGCTGCTCTCTCAGGTCTGGTGAAAGTCTGCCCCTTTGACTTTCTCATTAGTCCCCTTCTTTAAGTCACGCAGCAGAGGATTTTGCAGCAAGGAAAAGCTGTCGGCTCAGAGGACGGGTCCAGGGCTGCAGCAGCAGTGCTAGAGGTGAGAGCATCGTGTGCCTGTGCTCAGCAGCGCTTGCTTCAGCTCCTTTTGAACCTTCTCCTCGTGCACAGGCAGAGAAGGCAGATTTAAGGCTGCTTTAGCTTGCAGACTTTGGAAGTGGGGACACGTAGCTTCTCTCGTTCCCTAGAAAACAGGGAGTCACTCCATGGTTAGGGAAAAAAAACCCTGCTCCTGTGTCTACCTTGGCTGTCTTATACCCCCCATTTTAGTTATTTCAAAGTAAGACCGGGAACTTCTTTGTTTAACTTGCTGGTGCCATTTGCCGGCAGGATCACACCCTGAGCTGCTGCAAACTGGCAGAGCCAAACTGGTGCTGGGGAGGGTCAGTCTGGACACCCCGGCTGAGGATCCGGACCCCAATACCGGGGCTATGGGGCAGCAGCAACCCTCGGTGCCGGTGCATACAAAGTAGTTGCAGAACACATTATCTGGATGATCACGCAGCTCTCCAGGCGGCAGATTAGTAACAACTAAACCCAGAGCTCCTCCTGAAACTGAAACAATATCAGCTTTGAGCAAACAGTTGTCCTAAATGAAAATTCATCCCCTGCTAAATTTAACCAGGTTGCATGACAGCACATATGTGTTGATTTCAGAGAGGTTTCTGAGGCATGAGGGAGATCATAAATAGGCCTTAACATCTAAGAAAATTAGACGGAAAACACAGATTCGCTTTCCGTTACACTTTTGTTTAGAATTCAGCTCAGTATCTGCTCTTCTTTAAACGTCCTTGCACAGAGCTTAATTATTAGCACAGCCTCCTCCAGAGGACATGGTTACTTTTATTTCAGTGTCATACACAAGTTAATGGGAAAATGTTTTTTGCAACGTGAGAGTTTTCAACTTCTGCAAACTGTGAACCTGGCTGGGGGGCACCCCAAGGACTGTAAACTCCTGTGTTTGTTCTGCTCGATGTCAGGCAGCCACCAGCAGTGTCAGGTTCATCGTCTTGCGTGCGAACAACCACCCAAACGATGGGAATGGTGAACTACACAAAGCCAAAGGCAGAGCTTTTCTACCCACGGACCAGGCAGGTGAGACCAGGATAGCTGGGCTGTGGTGGGGCTGTGCCATCTTCCTGCGTTGTTGACCCGAGAGCAGAGCTTGCTCGCAGGTTGAAGGCTTCATCTCCAGGGCTTACATCAAGCAAAAACAGAGTTACAGAAAATTATTTTGAGAGTAGGACTGAAAGTGGCTTTTTTCCTGTCTCCGAATAAACAGTGAGTTCATGCTAAATTGCCTGGTGCATGCTCTGGTGTCTACGCACTGAAAACCGAAGCCCTCAGTGCAATACTCTGTGGTTCCGACGTGAGCTCTGCCAGACGCAGATGGGATGCGCCACCGTCCCCCCTGCCAACGGCAGGACATGCCCTGAGGAAATGGGAGCAAAGCTGCGAAGGTGCTGGGAACAGAAGGAAGCTGCTGGCAGGTCTCTATCAATACAATGACATAAAGCAGTCAGGTCTGTGCTCTGCGATGCAGTTCCTTTCCTGTTCCTTTTCCCCGCTTGGCGTTTGGGCCTCGTGCACGCAACCAGAGGCATTTCCACAGGGAAAGTCCTGAAGCGCACAGCTCTTGGGGTTGCTGCCAGCTGACCCCTGGCCCTGAGAAGCCTGTGGCCCCTGGTAAGAGCAGAGATCCACTCCACCCACATCCTGACCACCATCCAGCAGAGCAAACATCCAGCCAGACACGGAACATGCCGTTTGTAGGAATACTAACCTACCTCTGTTAAAGTTATTTGATTTTTTTCTGAAAACAAACAAGAGGATGAGAAAAAGAGCTATTTCAAGAGCAATTGCAACACACTGATTTGGTAGCTGTGATTTACCCTAGATATACTAAGTTGTTTGAAAATGGGAAGTGTTGTGAAAACTTTGCCATGTACAAGTTTGCTTTTCCTCAAGCCTAAAAGAAGCAAAATCTCTAAAACATCTAAAAAGTTAAAAAATAAGTTCCTGATAAATGAATAATTATCACAACCTAAAAACTGCTTCTTGTCGAATTTCCTGAGAAACTAATGGTGCAGACAGGAAATGCTGTGCTGCACATCGCCTCCCCTTGCAGCCTTGAAGAAGCCAGCAGAAGGTGGCACATCTGAAGCCAGCCCCTCTCATGGTGGAGCAGTGATGGGGCAGTGCATCAGCACCAGCACACTACTCCCTCCTCTGCTCTTCGGCTCACTTAGCATTTGCCTATCCTTGGCAGGTGCTTACTGCTTTTCCTCTACCAAGGATACACAGAGCAAGCACCAATCAAGCAAATAGTGGTATTTAATAAATGTTAATTTAAAATAACATCACTGACCTTATCACTGCATATGTCTCTCCACACAAAGTTGAAATGCATTTGCCTCGGTGTTGCCAAACATGATTTTTAACTCATAAAACACCCTCTCATCCATTCAGGAGGAACACACAAAGGCTTATAAAGCTGTCACACAGTAAGTGTCAAGAGGGAGAGACTGTAACTTTGTCTCTAATACAGATTGCAGGTCCCATTTCAAATGCTTTTTTCTAAGAATCTCAGAATTTAAGCCATTATTCTCAAGAAAGCAGTTTGTTTGCCACTTGCTCAATAAATTAAGTAGAAGACTTAATTTTTCCTTTTGATTTTTGGCAACTTGAATTTTTTTATGCAGTGTAGACACAACTAACCTGCGTTTTGTATTTTCCCCAGGATGAAAGTCGTCAGCAGTGGTACTCTGGGGCTCCTAAGTGTCACACGCTATGCTCAGATGAACCCTCTGGATGCTCTGCATGAAACATTTTCCATATTTTGAGAGCACTGTCGGGAAGGTTTTGGTTTTACATGAAAATATTACAAAACTAGAGGAGTAAGGCTGAATGCAAGAGCTCTGTTGTCCTGGAGATTTTCCTGTGTGTTTGGCCCTGCTCTCAGGTCTCTGGAAGAACTTGCAGGTCCTCCAGGTGCCAGAGACCATAGCCAAAACCCTTGGCACGAGGGCTGTATGAGCAGGCCAGGAAGGCAGCAAGATTAAGAACAAAATCATCATCATAATAAATTAATATAAAAAGAAATAAAATTAACATGGTCTGAGGAGGGAGGTGAAAGAAAGGAGGGGGTAGATGTTGGCATGGAGGTCTGAGATGAGCAGAGGAAGGGAATCTGTGGAGCCTGCTGGTGCCATACATGCATGTCCTGCATGTTCTACCCCCTGGTTTCCCCTGGACTTGGCACAGGAACATGATGATTATGGTGATGGACTACTCAAACTGCACAAAAATGTTTTCCTTTTACATGATGTTCTAGAACTGATGTTTCTGGGTTTTAATATATAAATTTCTGGCTACGTTTCTTGGAGTAACAAGGTGGTTTTGTTCTGTTGTGCTTTTTTTTTCTTTTACATACAAAATTATTTGAAAGCATTTACCTCTGTGTATAAACAACTTTTTTTTTCCTTTCACTTCCCTCATAAGCTCAAAGTTTCACCTGCCAGAGGAACACAAATACCTGTGCTTACTGTTATAATTGCTAAAACCCAGAGACAAAGACATCTTAGAGGACATAGCTGAACTAACAGTCTAATTCCATGCAGAAGTATCTTTAGATTATGCACAAATAGAGCAGAAATTCAAACTGAGGTAGAAGGAAAACACTACTATTTGGGAATATGAAATTTCCCTGTCTCTGTCCGACGCGGCTGAGTGGATGCCTCAGCATGCCCAAAGGAATGTCTCTGTTAGGGGGACAATGTTTTCTACTCAAAGCTTCTGAATAGTCAGATTTTAAAATTTAATTGAATTTCATTTCTTAAGGAAAAGTGCAAGTCACACAAGGACCCACTAAAAAAAAGCTGAAATTGTTTTGATGGGAAAAAAAGTCAGAATCCCACAGATAAATCAGATTGCACAGGAATCATGCTGATTTGTGATTCCAGACTTTCCTAGAAATGTCCAGTTTCTAATGAGAAAAATCTGGCCAGTCTCCTCTAGGATACCCAGACTTTAAATTCTCTGATAATGGGTAAGGGATATTTACTCAATGCACTTCATCCCTTAACCAAGATATAATGCTCTTGGCAAAGAAACATGTCTAAGTCTAAAGGAGAGTCCATCTCCTTAGGCTTCCACATGAAGAAAGGAAAAAGGAATAAGAATTTACTCCTCCCCTGGGTCAAAATCTCAGTTTACCCCAAGAAAAACTATACGCCTTCCATGCAATGTAATTACAAGTCAGCTGAGAAACTTGGAATGAAGGAAAGCAGATCCATACATTGGCAAATTCATGTAGTCCCTCAGCTTTGAGGGATGCCAACAAATCCATTACCACAATAGTATTTTGCACTGAGAGAGTCCCACTTCAGGATTTACAGGCTAAATATAAAGAACTTAGACTGGAAAGGAAAAAAGTTCCCCTCCCATTCACTATTTCCAATGGAAAAGGATTTTTCCCAAGTGAAAAGTAAATTGCTGAGAAAATGCAATTGAAATGATTAAAATTGCTGAAGGTTTTCCCCTTAATTTTGTTCCCGTCCTTCTTCCCCCCAAATTCCCACGATAGTCAATGTCAGAAGATTTCACTTACTCTTGAATTCCTCCTCCCAAATCATAAATATTTATCACGTGAATGGGGTTCTTACAAGTCTCTCACATTTGTGAAAGAAAGCAGTTTGCTGCAGGATTTGACCTTGAAAATCTTCCCCAGTCTCATTGACAGGAGCCAATGCTATTTTTCCTTTTTAATAGCCTTGGAAGCTTGTGCCAGACAGACAGAACAGCCAGACAGACCACACGCAGATTATTAAAAACAGTTAAGGGTGTGTGATTTTGGTATACGGACATAATGGCCACTACATTATGGGCAAATGGGAGGTGGTAGGGCAGGAGGGGGGTTGTTCATTAATGAACATAAATAATGAAAGGACATTGGAACATGGTTCATTCAACACTAAAAGCCAACTTCTTCAGTTAGAAAATGGAATCAATCATCTGGAGTAATGGAAGAATTAGAAAACTGTCAATCTTTATGTTTTGGATTCTAAACAGCTATTAGGCTTGGATGTCAGGAAAGAAACATTACACTACTGCCTAAAAAGCAAGAGATTGTGTGAACTTTGCTGTCTTTTCCACAAAACCTTGTACTGAAATAACTGAAGTGCCCATAGCCCCCTCACCCCCCAGATTTCTGCCAGAAACTCACACTGTGTGCTGGACACTTTAACACTGAAGAAGCAACAAAGCCCAAAGCAGAGAGCAGACCAAGAAGCAAAAGGCAATGCTGCTTTAGTTAGCTCTGCTGTGAGAAGCAGAGGGAGGCATTTTGTTTTCCTGCATCCGTGCTTTCCTCTTCTGTATCTTCTGTTGGATCTGTAAGAGTGCCCGGTCATGGGGCTTGCATGGCTGCTTGCCCACTCACATCCAGACCTCAAGGCAGGTACAGGAAGGGCAGAACTTGCACTCCCTGGGCACTGTTACCTTGAAGTTGCTCCTTTGACTACCACTGATCTTATTTTATAAGTCCCAAACTCAACAGGAAAATTGATGACTTTGAGGGCAGCCAGAGAGGGTGGGAATCTCAGCCACTGAGGTGGGCTTGCTCTTGCTCTTATTGAGGTGAAGAAACAGTTTTTGACAATTTTGATGAGTGTTGGATTATCATCCAGGGGTGAATTTGAATCCCACATTAAATTAATGCTAGCCAGTGCACAGCCCCTATTTAAAGATACCAAGGGAGGCAGCTCAGAGAAGCCTTCCTGAGAAGCTATCAGACCAGAAAAGAGCATGCACAGATACCTCAGGATATGCCTTGATGCTTGTGCCACAGAACAAACCCCAGGGTCCCTAGGATTGCTGCAGAGCACTGAATTCATCAGCCAAGAAAAGGGAAAGTGTCCTGTGGCACAGAGGATCTTCTGGTCCTACAGCCAAGGAAACTGACCTGGTCAGGACACCCACCACCTCACCCTCCTTTCCCAGCATCTCCACTCCTGCCCCTTTATCTTTCCATGGGTGTTTTGATAAAAATAAGGGGGGAAGAAGATGTTTTTGTCAGAAATTTCCTTGCTTTTCCAGGGCTGTATGGTGAAACTCAAAGATGCTTTGGCCAGGTTTCCTCCATCTTCATCTCAATTCTCTGATACACAATAGAGTCCCATTCTGGTGGCAGGAGCTGATTACTCATGGCATCTCTGGCAAAAGAATATTTCAATTGAAAAATGGTTTTTGGAAAACCTATTTGTTTTCCATTGGCCTTAAATAGATCATTGGCTGAAAAGGTCTCTCTCCGTTTGAAATCCTAGTTTAACATCAGGAGCCTTGACTGAATTCAGCGGTGCCTCAGTATCACTGAAGGAGGGGACAGTTTCTCAAGGATGATTTGGGCTCCTTGTAACTTCTTCCATTTGCCTTTCCCAGCCTACCACATCATCTCAATTACATCCAGCCAACTAACCTGAACACAAGCTGCTAAATCAGATCAGCAGCTGCCTGTGCATGAAAGCCCTAATCCAGGAAAAAAAAAAGGAAAAAAAAAAGAAAAGAAAGGGCCTTAAGTTTCCTTCAGGATGAAAAAAAAAAAAAAAGGGCTTGTATCACAAAGCAAAAGGAATATTTTCCATCAGCACAATGAAATATTTATTAATAGCAGACACTAAATAATCTAGTAGAGGCTTGTTCACCAGAGTGCAGATTTTAGCAGGAGCCTCCGAGAACCAAAGCCCATTTAATTATAATGAATAATAGCACAGATTTCCTATATTTGGGCTCCTATTTTGCAAAAAGCGTTAGCAAGTAAACATGGATATTCCCAAACTGTGAATATTTAGTTAAGTTTTATTCTGATGTTTCTTGTTCTGAATATTACTCTATGAATTATTAAATTGCAACCAATTTTTGTAAGGATGAATTTTTTTGTTTGCAAAAATTGCTACGTTCTTCCACCTGAAGCTAAATCCACTACACATGGAGACAACTAGAGGCAATATATTCTTGAAAAGGAACGTAAGATTTGAGCCAAAGTATATATCGGATGAAAACCAGAAATGCTACTTTCATTCGAGTGTCATACACCCGTAATGGCTTCAGCCAAATTAAGATTTTTACCAAATGTCTTACTAGTATTAAAAGTTCATGAGTAGAAATTGATTTAGTGGAGAAAACGCTACTGACTGAGCATTTTTATTTTATTTAGACACCTCATGTCTCTGAGCAGAAATAAGCAAAAAACCCCATATCCCAAATGCAGAGTGTATGGGACAGAGAAAGGAGGATTTGGACAGGAGAAACTGAGTGCTCTCTCTCCACACATGGGTCACTGCACTGGGATGGGAAGCTCACCCCACACTTCTGCATGGCACCAAGTTGCCCATCAGCACCGGGTGGTGGAGGTGAGGAAAGAACACTTGTGCAGGTGGAAACCTGTGCTCTGCACTAAAACACCAACTTTCCCTCGCTGCACTTGCTTAAAACTCTCCCACTCTTTCTTTCCCTTGAGACTGGATGCTGCTGGGAGCAGCAAGTCCTTCCTGTGCTTTTTTATGAGGCCCCCAAAAAATGATCAGGACCTCACGAGAGCTTCATCTGTGCTCATCTGCTCTGTGGAGATGAGGGGTGGTCAGTAGCAGCAGCATAATTAGCAAAGAGACAGAGGGAGAAGAGACCTCCAGCAGCTGAATTCTCTGAGGGGAATGGAGGGGATGCTTTTAAACTTATATAACAAAAGGGTCATCTACAGTAAGCATTAAATGATGGTCACAACAGAGGTGTAAAAGTACAGAGGAACAATTAACATCAACACCGTTTCATGAAGTGAGAGTCAGCTCCTCACACTCTTGCTCCCAGAACTATTCCTACAGTGCTCACACAGGCACGGTGGAAATACCGTTTATTCCTGTAGAAAATGTTTTTCTAATACTGAGCCTATATAGAGAAGGGAGAAAAAGATAACACATGTGCCTGTAGCTGCAGTTTCCCCATGCCAGAGTTACTGCTCAGCCTGTGGGCACGTACTGGTGCTGCCAAGGGGTCAAGCCTTTGCTGCTGTTCGCACGGCAACGTGCATGGCAGGGCTGTAGTGTTTTGTGATTTATTTTTTTCCAAAAATTACACTGTTTGACATGTACCAAGTGATGGTGGCAGCGCTGTTTAACCACTCTACTGCTGGGTTGTGCTGGAAGCAGAAGGTTAGACCAGACTTACAGGTACCTTACAATTGTCCTGTCTATTTTAACGCGCCGTACACAAAGCTGCAAATCAGCCTGACAGCGTGGAGAAGCCTCTGATTAGACAGCAAACTTCACTTTCTGTCCTTTTTAAGTGTAACATTTTCAATTCTCGCACATGTGCATGCTCATTTGGGAAGCATCTGACTAGTTCTGGCATCAGATTTGGACACCTTAATGTGTGCATCTTCCTCACAGTCTCATAGCACTGAATAACACATGAAGTTACATTTGTCTAGAGGTCTGCTCAGTTCAGCCTGGGCGGGTAAAGAGGCAGATATTTATTTACACTGCAGCCCCAGGGGTGAGATCCCGACTGCAAGCTGAGTCACAGGTTTCAGTGCGAGTCCTCGGAGGGCACGGCACTGCTCATCAAGGGCGATGCTGGACCTTGCCTTGGAGCCTTGTAGAGGTCAGCATGGCTGGGGGCAGCCGGAAGAGCTGCCCTTGCTAGCACTTCTCACCTGCTGTCTGCACAGCAGTTGGATTTAGAACAATAAATCACAATGCCTATGTGATGTTTGCTAGCAAATACCAACTTTCAATAGCAAGTGCCAGTGATAAGCACAAATTCATTTGACAAACCATGTCCTGTCACAGAAAAAAACCCAAAACCGTCCTGCAGAGGAAAACCATCCTTTAATGCTAAATAGCTTAGGGTTAGGCCTGCGTACCCTTCTCTCTCCCTAACAGTGACATACTCTGCAAGAGATTATGGGAGTAAAGTGATAGCTACGTTATTCCTAGAGCACAGAATAGATTTTGAATGGAAAATCCCAGCATTTTCTTATATAAACAAGCACAAAACACATTTATAGGATAGGTTTGGGTGTTTTCAGCTTGCAAAAGGGTTTAAAATTTTTTTCCTTGCCACATGAACTGCCAACTAAACTGAGAAACAGAAATCCTAAATAAAAGTTTGAAAGCAACCACCAACTGTTTAGAAACTGAAAAAGAAACTCTACTAGGAAATCAGTCCTTCTAAGACAGTGTTCCAGTAAGATGTCGGGGATAGGTCACTTGGTGGTCTCACTGGAATAACCACGTTTTAGGTTTTCAGAGTGAAATATATGAGGTTGGGCAGCCACAAGGGTTAGTACAGGGCTCAGATTTTAACACAAAGGGTAATCTGGTCTGGTGCAGTCTGGTCACTGCTGCAGTGCATCTGAAGGTTAGGTTTTATGTTTATTAGCATCATCCAGATGGCGTTTTATGTCCTTAATAACTTTGTCCCTGACTAAGCCATGAACCTACTGTTTGACAAACACTGTAGGAAATACCCATCAGCAGAAAAGCCATTTTGTAACAAGGGGTAGAGCCGGTACATTTAAGATGCCACAATTTACTTCTGTGTACCTGTCACCTTTTGGTGTGTACACTTAACATTGGGAAGGGCTTTAAGCAGCTGTCCTTAAGTTGAGGGGTCTGGACAAAGGAGTTCAGTACCCTTGCAGATGCCTGGGAGCCCTGCAGCTCCTCCCAGAGCACTGCTGAGCAGCACGGACACCTCCTCGTCTGCTCACACCCTGGCCCATTAGCAGAGATATCTCCAACATGTCCTAAACACTGGATACCTAGCAGAACATCCAGGATTTACTGTATTTTGGTGAAAATTAGCCCACTTCTAATTAGCAGGACTTGTTACTCTCTGGGCAAAACTATTTTAGTCTCTAATAGTTAAAACAAAAGGAACATGGACATTTCTTTCAGCAAGACTGTCCTGGCCCCATAGGACATCTCAGCAACCCAGGAGTTTCTTTGAACACCTGGGTGGCACAAGATTTTCCCACTTTTACTATAAACTGAAAAAACGTTTGATTTCTTCCTGGGTGCAAAACACATGGGCAAGACATTTCTCCCAGTTTGAAGAGAGCAAAGCCCTGAGTGCAGCTCGCAGCAGGAGCTGGGGTGGGCAGGGCAGCCCACCGAGCGCAGCCCCTGCACGGCTTCCTCTCCGTGCCAGCCTAGGCACATCCGTGGTGGCTTGTCCAGCCCTGGGATTCCATATCCAGCCATCCTTGCGCGCAAATGCCTCTGTGACTTTTCAAACCCGAGCTGTGGCCAGCGAGCGCGTACCCATCAAACGGATGGGCTAAAGGATAACGAGTTCACACAGTCCGACAGATGCCGCATACTTGTCCTGCTGGTTTACTGAACTAATGTCAGTGAAATTGGTTCAGCCTCACGATTCAGACAAGACCAGAATGAATGTTAGCAGCACTTTTGGTGTTTCATGACACAATTTACTTCAAATTAAAGCAACTGGAAAAAACCTTGTGCTCAGGGAAGTATGTATGTATCGCTGTTGAAGCAGACACTGGCAGTAGTGACATCAGCATGTTTTTTTAAGCATACGTTCGTCTTTTGCAGGGATATTTTGAGACCCTAAAAATGTCACTACAGAACTGTCCCAGTTTTTGATTTTGAAAATGTCACCTGTGTCATCATTGGAACTGGGCTGTTATTTCCAGAACTAACCATTTGGGGAACAGTTTACGTGAAACTGAAACCTTAGCACCAGCTCTGCAGCGAAAGAGAGAAGGCAAAAGTGCTGGCAATCACACTGGCGCTGGAGTCATCCAGGAATTGGCTGGCTTACCTCAGGCCAGCCTTTCACTTGCCAGAATTCAGAAACTCACATTTCTTTTCAAATTTGCTATTTTCTTTAGGCATTCATTTTGAACGTGACCAGCTGTTCTCAGAACAGAGATCTGGAGCCATATTCTATATTTTTAGAGCAGGCATCTTTCCTGTTAAACAGAAAGATGAAAAAACTCCAAATTAGAATATGGTTAGGAGGAACAGAAGAAAATTCACAAGTGCAAAGCTGCTGCTGTTCACCCAAAAGGCTTGCAACAAAGATGCAGAGCGACTTTCCTGATAACTCACAATAGTTTACCTGAAATGGGAGCAGGAAAGAAAAACAAGGCAGCCATACAACACACAGGTAACTCATTGGAAGCCCCAGCATTTGGTGTCCTGATCCGCTGAAGATACCAAAAGGGTATCAAAAGATACTGAGAGGGATCCTGGTAGAGGATCCTGCTCATCCCTTGGACGTGCATCAACACTGACACAACTGTCTCAGGGGCTAGATCAAGAATCTCACCAAGCTGCAGACTCACCTGGCCAAAAAAATCTGGTTTTGACAAATGAGTCACTCGGCTGCTCCCCAGCGTGCATACTGGTGCTGCCACAGTGACCAGCACTGGGAAGGCAGTGCTGGGATGGACAGTAGGACTGGCACTCTTGGCAGCAAGAGACAGCAAATGTACAGCGTGGGTAAGATTCCCACACTTTTCCAACAGCACTGGAAACAACAAAGCCTGAGCTCACGGAGCCTTGGGCTGTGAGCTGATAGCCAAGGGCTGCAGGTACCTGGGCCGTACAGCTCGACATCTCCGGGCACACTCACCTTCTAGAGCTGCTAACAAGCGTGTTCATGCCATGTGTTCCTTTCTGTCTGTCAAAACTCACAGAGCTTTTCTGCTCTCAACAACCACATATATTCCTAAAACTCACCGGAATTTAATCATCCCTGAGGCCTTTACTGCTTCAACCAATTTGGTTGAGGGACAACTGGCAGTTTCCACTGCTTTTGAATCTGATAAAAAATGCACAAAACAATATTACCAGACAATCCCATATTCTTAACAAATAGCCCAACAGAAGAACTGAAACAACACCAAAAAAAAAGAAAAAAGGAACTTCAAGCTAAAGGGGAATGTATTTGAAGACCATGCCTGGGGCACCGTCTCCAAAATGCTTTTGTCTTTAGTGGTCACTTCCCACAAGAGGTCCCCAGCCCCTTTTGAGCAATTTTTAAAGAAATTTGGAAAAAAAAGATCCACATCAAATCCCCAAATAGTGAAATATTAGCTCATTCCTATAACCAATCTTCAAAATATCATCTTATAAGTGTTCACATTGTTCTTAATTCTCACCAAGTCAACCAAAATTTTAAAATGTTACATTTTTATAAAGCCCTGTGTTTATCAGGTTATTATTATTGGCCAGTGTTACATATTTCTGTTTTAGAGGAAGGCTTTGGTTTTTTCCACATGGCCACATTTCTGAAACTAACTGCTTAAATTTATTGCAAGGTTAAGTTGAAAAGTTTCACTCGTCCACTCTCTGCTCTCAGGATATATGAATCCAGATTAAATGCTCTGTGGGAGACTTTACCCCTATTTAAATTATTAACTGAGGGAATTAATCCCTCCTCAGTGGAGGTAAGACCCTTCCCTGTTCTGCTCCAGAGTGAATTGCATCATCAGGGCAACTCAGAGGAGATGCTTTAAAAGGACCCTGCTCTGCTCCCTTCTCACCAGCCCTTGTCCAGCAGCATGAGAGGGTCACTGCCAGCACACAGACAACCTGTCCCACCTTCCCCTTGAACCCAAGGGCCCCTGTAAACACAGTGTATAAAATCCCCCCACACCTTTTTTTTTTTTTACAAGAATTCAAAAAAGAACTCCTTCAAAGGCACTTTTCTTCAAGAAGGAAGAACCCCAAAACTTAAAGGCTATATTTCAACAAGCGAGTGCCACATGTTTTCCCAAACTCCTCCAACCCTTGGGTGTAGAAGAACATTTGAGATGAAGGTAAAAGAAGGTCTCTCATGCGAGTGGGTCCCAGTTGTTTCCCTGTGTGATTCCGCAGAGATGGCCACTTGCAACACTGAGGGAGTTTCACTCAACATACACTACTCTCAGTCCCAAAGGAAAACGGGTTCCAGTGAATAATCCTGTGATCAGACAGACTACAGTTACTTTTCATTTGTAATTTTAGAGATGAAAGGGTATGAAACACCCTTGGCTTGTCATTAACCAGTGCCTTGTTATCCCTTTTCTCTTGAATTCAGTCAGTGCCATTCGTAGAAAAGCCATTTCTCCCCAGGAACCCTTTCTTTTCAGATTGCCTTTATCCCTGCTTCCCAGCAATTTCTGTTTTCAGAGTAATGAAGACCAGTGTGGTTCTCTTCTACACCATTTCACTACATTTACATTTTTAAAATAATTGATCATATCTCTGTAATTTTATACTTTTATTCTAAAACATAGGATGCATACAGTCACTACTCAGCATGGCCAGTGAATTATGGCTTATTTGGGATTTTAAGTACAAAGATTATAAAAATGTTGGTTAAAGTGCTGCCAAGTGAACTAAATTTAGTATTCATGGTATCTGGCTAAATATATGTTTTTTAAGTAATAAGAAGGAGTTGTTATTGAAACTGCAATCATCTTTCACAATAAATACTGTTTTACTTGAAGGCTCCTATACAGTAAAGTTATATCAGTACTTGGGTATGGTGTACTTGTAATTAACACAAATATAGGGAAAACATACTAATGTTTCTTAAACTGCATTTCTTTTGTTTATGCTAATTCAAAGGATAATTTGGTGTCCCACATGCATCGAGGACTGATAAAGGCGTGGCTGAGTACTACACAAACATGTCTACTCAGAAGTTACAAGCTTGGGAAGGAGCACTGTTAAGCAGGAGCGTTATCAAGAGCAATCAGTACATTAAAGAGCAGTTAAGGCTCACAGACTGTTAATAAGAAAAGGTTTGGGGGCTGAATGATGATGGTATTGTTTAGACTGAGACTTCCTAGGTATGTTCAGAACCACATACAAATACAGCCTAGGTGAACACTCCTGGGATGTGCTGAACTCATCCAAATTTTTCCAGGATGAAAGTTCTGCAAAATTAGCAACTTCAGACACAGGGACTCAGATGGAAAGATAAGCTTTATCCTGAGAGCTGAAAGAATGGTTTACAAGCATTTAAAAATCAAAGCTTTGTTTCTCTCTGCTGCAACTCAAGGCACTTGAAAAAACAACATCTTTTTACTTTTAAATATGTATATACACATTTAAATGATATACATAAATATAAAATATATCTATTTAAATATATACTTCTTTCCTACGCAGATCACAGTGACAAAGTACATACAGTACATGCAGTATCAGGAATGCAAAAGAAAAATTAAATGGGGTCCATTTATATGGGGGAGAATACTGAGCAGAGCTTGAGACTGAGAGAGGTTAAGCTGTCTTTTTTCCCTTGCGTACAAAAACATTCCAGCTGTGGTTTCCACTACCAAAAGTGGAATTTCACTTTTATACAGGATTCTGCAAATTGCACTCACATAATTTACTAAAATCGTGTGACTCATCCTGATGTGATCAATGAGGCATTAGACACATGAATAACTAAAGGTTTGAGAGCCTACATGCCTGTTTACTGTAGCACCTTCTGTGTCCTTAGGGTTTACAAGACCCTATCCTGTTCTTGCACAGCAAAAGAATTGGTTTCCTCACAACATGTCATCACTCTTTTCAGGGAGATGCATTGCGTGCAGGCACACAATTTAAAAGATTTGAAGGAACAAGTCTTTCTGGTGAAAGCAATCTAAGGCGTCCTGCTGTCACCACCAGAGTACCCCTTGAGACCCCAAATAAAGCTGGCATCCCCAGAGAAGCACGGCACAGCTGTCCCCACACGGAGGACTGGTACCCCTTCTCGTGGGCACAGCTGGCACGGGACTGGGCAGCGACAGCAGCCTTTTCTGCCTGCCCTGGCTCTGGCAGAGGTGCCACAGGACATGGTGAGGAGGAGAGAGCCCTGCTGCCCACGCAGGTGCAGGCAGGCCAGGGACAGAGGGAGCGAGGGAGGAACCACAGATTTGTGCTTCATCCCTGACTGCTCCACGGCTGAAGCACACGAAACCGTCAAACCCAAAAGCGTCAGCACAGTGCCTGGCAGTTCAGATGTACAAGCCTGTGAGAAATTCTCTGATCAACTGCATCCTGGAGCCTTCAGTCCTGGGCGCCTCTCAGTGAGACAGCTGGTGGACACGGGATGGGGCACATCTGGCACATCTGGCACATCAAGTCTTGCCTGCCCATGGGTGGGCTGATGAAGGCCATGTCTTGGGGCCACGTCCCTTCCCATGCCACACTCCCTCTCCTTTCCTGCACCTCCTTCAAAGTGCTGCGGGGCCACATTGCCACCTGACATTGCCTGACGCCCACCCAAAGCCAGATGGTCCCTTCTACTCACCGGGCTCAGACTGAACCTCCTTCGGGAGGCTGCCCCAGCTGAGGAGCAGAGCCTCCCTAAAACCCACACGTGAGTCCTGGACAGCTGTTGGTTGCAGTTCAGCATCACAGTCCAGCTGGTCCAGCTGCCTCAGTCAACAAGATTTCTCACTGGAAAAAGGTGATTTTTAGAACTTGAAATTTTTTCATGTGAAAATGGCAGTTTTGACAAAGGCCTTTCATTCTGTGATAGAGATAATCAAAATGAAAAATCTCATCTTGAATCAAAATGTAAAGAAATTGAAAACTGAAACAGTTACACTTTCTGTTTTGACATTTCCCATTCAAAACTCCTCAGAATCCTTTCCCCGCTGTGTGAAAATGTTCCTTTTCTGATTTTTTTTTTTTTTAATTTGTTTCACTGGGGAAAAAGAATTTGGAAATGCTGACATTTCTTGCATGAGATATTTCAAGCTTTATCTAGAGAAGTTGTGCCTACAAGTACACTGAATTCCTTGCACCCCACCCAACAAGTATTTTAGAAGACTTGTTGGAAAATATCAAATTTAAATAACAACATTCCAATATTAAAAACAAGGTTAATAAATTATATTTTTCTCTTTGAATCCAAACACTTTTCTGGGATTTCAAATATTAAAAGGTAACCAGATTTAAAACCAATTTCACAGCAGAAATCCTTGCACAGAAAATGATAGACCAGCTGATGCAACTGGCAAAATTCACACTTCTAATTAAAATGATTAAACACAAGAGACCCCATTGCCTGTTTTATGTATAAAACAACAACAAAGTAGGGATTTATGAAAGAAATATCGTGTTTCTGTGTATCTTAAAGGAAAATATGATAACTGAATTTAAATTGAGGATTTTTTATGTGAGCTGTTGATACTCTTTCCTTCTCCAAACTACTACAGCAAATCTGAGACTATCCCACTGTCCAAATTTTATACCATCAAAGGCAATCTGCTGTTAGACATTTCTTCTACAAAACCTATATATGTATATACACTGGAAGTGTGTCGTGCTTCCAGTGATATTCCAGCAGTAAATACAGCATGAAATGAGTATTTTCCTCAATGGTCAAAGGTATTCCTATTGCAAAACAAGTCTCATTTGAAATATTACATATTTATAGTGTGCTCTTTTACAACAAGTGTTACCCAACAATAATATGTCATATTTTATAATGCAGAACAGCTCTGGAATGAGTAAACAGAGTTCATGAGGAGATCAAGAGCAATATATATTTGGTAATATTAAATGTACTTACAGTTTAATTTATACTTAGGTTCCCAGCAAAAAATAATACCATATTCTGTCTATACATCCAACTCTTAATAAGCTCAGTATAGACGTCTTATTCATTTCCTGGGAAGCAATGCTCTTTACCAGAGTTATTTGTAAATGCAGTTAAATTAACATCTTCAACTGCTTTTACTCCACAATCATGAAAATAACTACATCCAGAATCATTTCACTTTAAAAAAAAAGTCATTTTAGTCTAAAGTTTGGCAAAAAAATAAACTGAAATGCTTAGAAATTTACATTTTTGTCACTCCATAAATCAAAACTTACTTTACATATTAGAACAATTTTTGTGAGAATTTTGGATCTGAGCTGATAACCTTTTGCCAAGTTTTAACGAAATGCAAATTGAAACATCTGAGATATTAAACAGACAATCGAGGTTTATGGTTACATCATAAGATTATTGCCCAGTAACACTGCATACTATGGCCCTGAAACACTCACAAGCTTTATGTATGCAAGCAACCCTTGTGAACACAAATATAAGTGCTAATATAACCTCATGGCATCGAGAACACAATGTTGTATCAGCAATTGACATGCAAACTGTTTTGCTAAGGGAACATTCCTCCAAAAGATGTAGGAGGGTGTATGTGTAGAAAAGGGCAGCGAACGATGGCAGAAGCTTAATTATAGAAGCACTAATGGCAGGAGGAGAACACAGCGCTGAAGAGAGCCAGCAGCGCTAGCTCCGAGTGGCCAGAGAGGGCACGGGCCCGGCTGCCCGGCCTGTCCAGCCTGGAATGGGTCCACTGGAGTCACAGCATGCAGAGTTTTACCAGATCAGGATCTGACCTGTATCTGTAGTGGCTGTGTAAAGCAAAAAAGCCCACTGGCTGAAAAAGTCCCCTCCCTGCAGGTCACCAAGGAGCATCCTGGCACTAACATCTTCTCCTTCAGAAGCCCATGCTGTAGATGCACACCATAATGCAGACCTTATGTAGTGCCGAGGGAAGTGTTAATTAATATCTTTAATTGTTAGATACTGTGGCAAGGTAAGAATAAGTGGCTTGCTGGACGTAAGATCTTTCCAGACACTGCATGTAGATTCAATTACATCCATTGCCCACACCCACACATCACAGAGGCAATACTGATATGTTCCTTCTCAGTCGGAACTGACCTTCACAATAGCCTCCAGGAAGAGCTAAGCATGCAAACTTTAATGCATTTGTGGCTCGTATTAATTCATCCCTGGCTTCTGTGAAAACTACTGATAAATTTCTGACAGAGGAGAAATGGTTAATTTAAATGGAATGTTATTAACAATGAAGGGTATGCAATACTCAAACAGTAAGAAAGGTCAGATTTGAAGAGAAAGGATTCATCTGGTGCTCAGAGATACACTGATACCAACCACAGGTCCCTGGAGGGAATGACTGGAATGGGGCCCTCAGGTGAGGCTGGCATCAGTTTCATAAACAGGGTGAGAGGTTCCTGCTCCCTTAGTGTTCAAAGCAGAGGAGGCAACAGCAAGTCCTTGCAGGGGTTCATAGTACATTTACAAGAGGGGTGCCAAGTGCTAAAAAAATAGATGCGCTACAAACAGTTCACTGTGAGGTTATTAACCAGTGGATGCCCCCAAAGTCTTGTTGTTCAACTCTTCTAACCAAATAGATAGAGGCTAAATTGTAGGCTAAGCTTTCCTCTGGTAAAATAATGTTCCCACTCAAATTTTGCTGTTCTAATTGCAGAAGCTAGAAATAAAAATACTTTCATTCAAATAACTAGCATTCAAAATGCTTTCAGCTGGACTTTGCTTCTCAAAAGAAGCAAAGACACATGAAGGATGTTCTGTATTACCATTTTTATTGGCATTATGGGCCAGGACCCCATAGGTGCTCTCCCACCGCAAAATGAAGATGACTATCCCTACTTCAAATCATGATATTTTATTACAACAGTTTACAGTCCTTATTTAATTATCTCAGCATGTACTGCATGGAGTCTGAAGTGGAATCAATTCATTTCTAGCAAGTATTGGGCCAAATTGTGCTTTTACTCCCTGGAGAGGGGGTGGGGGTAAAATATACAGAACAGCTGGGGCCACCCAGTAGTTCAGCGAGGCACTCTGACAGCAGCAATGGCAGATACAAGCAGAAAACATCTTTAAAGAGCCCTCAATACTTCAGCAAAGCCATAATTATATTCTGAACATTTTTCCCATAATAATTTTCATCCAAAAATTTGCCAAAAAAATTCATCGTGAAAGGCGTAGAAATCTACATTTTTGACACTCCATAAATCAAAAGCTTATTTTACATAGCAGAACAAAATTGCTGTATATTTTACCTCAACCGTACTGTCTTTTAGCATTACCTGCTGTATTTCCAGACTTGAGGATTTTTACATACCCTTCCACCGCTCCTCCTCAGACTTTTTTTAACATTCACCATCCTCTTCATTAAAACATGTAATTTCTCAAAATCTACTCCCTTGAAGCACAATATGGCCCTGGGGCTGAACCAGCTCGGGTTCTGCTGTGATGCTGTAAGGCAGCCCGGGATACTCACCCGCCACTTCCCATCCCTCCCTTCCCGCTGAGCTATTCCCAGGTTAACAGGGCTCCCTTCTTGAGCCAAAGGTGCGCTAAACCTTTTGCAAACGCACCCAAGGTGCAAGTGAGTGCAGAGTTGACTTCCAGCACTGCCACTTCATCCTGGAGGGCAGAAAGGCTTCCACTGGGGAGGATTCATTTAGGAGCATTCATTCCAAGAAGAGGGGTGAGGAAGCCCTCATTTTGTGTGAGTACCTAAAAAATGTTTGGCTTTCAGTTTTAATTCTGATTTTTTTTTTTTTTAATCAGAACGAGTCACCTTTTTATTTGATAAACTGGATCATATATTCATCTAGTCAAACCACAACCAAACCAAACTAAAATACAAGTAAATCTGAGAATAATAGTGACTTTCAGACATGACCAAGCTGGGTTTGATTTCTGTTCTTTATCAAGAGTTAAGAAACCTTGTTTCCCTTCACCAGTCCCCTGAGCCGTTAACATTCACATTGCACCACATTCTTGTAAGATTATGGGAATTTTCAGTTTAGAAAATCCAAAGCTATCTGTAGCTGAGCATATTTAGTTGCATTTTACAGTTCTATTTTAAAATAATACCACTACATCTGATACCCCATAGTTGTCTGTGACAAATGTAATATGCAAACATCTTCCATTGCATAAATGGCATGGGCATGGAAATAACAATACACTGAATGTCTAACGCCCATTGTCTGGAGAGCAGTCTTAATGTTGCTGAGTTAATGAGTGAAATGAGCATTGTGGTCTAAGTGTCACATAAATAATGGTTTCCATTACAAAAAAAATTGTGCCACCACGCCCTGGCCATCTCAAAAAGCAAAGCTCTAGAGGTTTCCCCACAGACAAATACATAAACCAGTGCTGAATTTCTCCCCTTTCCCCCCTTTTGAGGCAGCTAGTTTAGTGGCCTCTTTCTTTTTGTAACCTATTTTTGTGACAAAACACAGCTAAAACATTATGTGGTTTTTCTATGAACAGGAGTAAAATGCAGTCACTGTAGACCAGACTCTTCCCTGGTGCGAAGGTCATCCACCCAAGCTGCTGAGTGGCAACTCAAGCCATTCTCACAGGGATATAAATCTCTCTCCCTCTGTCTGCATCTTTTACCCATACAAAGCAGTGATGCCCAAGTCCTCCCTGCCTAGTCCTGAGCTCTGCTGTCACACCCGTGACAGAAATGAGGAGTATGTGTGTGGAAGGGCATGCACACCAACAAATGCTCGGATGAAATTCCATGCAGCCATGGTGCTGCCGCCAGGGACATACTAAGGATAGCTTTCAAGCAGGTTTTGGAAAGGAAACAAAGCATACACAACCGAGCTACAAGCTGTTATAACAACAGCAGCAGAGGGATATAAAAGGCTAAGCATTTCACAACTCTGGTCAGTCTAAGCACACAGCCTTTCTCCAGGCACTGAAGCCAAGGTAGAGAAGAAAAGGGAGAGCTGACCAAACTAACCTGGGAACTCAGCCTCGCATGAAACCAGGCTCCCAAATTACCAAACAATGGCCTGTTCTCCTACTGCCACAAGCACAGAAGTAGATGTTTCTTTCCCCCCCAAACTCCTAAAGAAGTGTGAAAATTACACTGACAGTCTTCGGAAAAAACTATCTGCAATTCGTCATGGGCTTTCTACCTGACACCTAGCAAGATGCACAGTCAACCATAGTGTTTTACAGGGATGCAGGGGATAGCCTACAAAATGGTCAGTAGATTCAGTTGTTTATCTGGGCTTCTGTCAATTTTCTGTAATTTCCTGGTGTGTTTTTTGTCATTCAGGATCCACAAAACAATTTAAAGAGAGTCAGGTGTTTTAATCCCACTGCAACCAAAGAGCAGGTAGGTCTCCAAATGCCTTGAGCACATCAGAAACTTTGAGGTTTCTCCTGCAGCTACTCATGGCAGTTGCAGCCTGAGTGGTGTTGACTGTGGGCAGTTCTACTCTGCTACATTGACAGTGTGCATCTCAAACCGGGATGAACTTGCACAGAACCCGAGTCACTGCTTTCATTCCATAATAAGTACATGCCTTTCAGTTGTGCTGGCACCGGTGACTCCCAGGTTTACGGAAGGCTCAGATGAAAATCAAGTAATCCATTCCATCAAAGCAGGAAAGGTCCAAGTAATTGAAGGTGTGCAAAAGCAGTAAACTTTTCCTTAATAGGACACTCCCCATTTTGTCATGATGTTCCAGAACTACTTTTGGAGCACCTGGAATTAATAGCCCTTGTTTAAACTGCAGTAGCAACTCTAGGAGCTTCGGCTGCAAGTCAAGACCCAGGTCAGTTTGCTGGTGTCTGCACCAGGAAATATCACGTCAGCTTGTCCTTGCTTTGGTCTATTTACAGTGTGAGTCTTGAGTGAAAGACAGAAACAAGCCCAGAGGGAGGGAGCACAGAAGATGATGAGTGAAGATTGGTGTTACAGTGCTGAGCTGTTCTCTTTCTTTTCATCAACTCAAACATCTGGAGCTTTTTAAATGTTATTTTCTTTTTAGCTGTACAGCATACTGATCTGTAGGGTAGGATTCACTTTGTGCACATAGTTAGCTGGAGCAGTGTGATAAAGATTGTTTGAAAAGTCTTAGACATGCAGACTCCATCAAAACTGGCCTCCCTCTCAAAGCGAAATGTAAATGCTGGGTCTTTTTTGAGGTGAGCTTATTCAGCACACAAGTTATTTGAAAAGGTTGTTCACTGAGAAATAATTTTATAACCCTGACAGTACACCTGAGAGTAGAAACATCAGATTCCCGAAAGAGAAGGATGGACTTCTGTCTTCTCCAATTCAAAGGTGAGCTTCTTTAACAAAAGACAAAATGTAAAATTTTAAGGACGCGGCTTATCTACTTAAAAAGAAAATGTAATTTCTAGGTGCCATGTGTGCTGCATATTCCCTTGTTCAATATACAATTTAAAAACTCAAGCTTTTAGACAAACATTCCTAGAAAAATTTTGAAGAAGGTAAAAGGTATTCCAACAGCAAAATTAAATCCTCTTTGTTTTGAAATAGTGTGGTTTCTTCTGCCTCATCTTCAATTTCTGCAGCTGGTTTTTGTGAGGCAGACTGATGTATCAGACTCAGCAGTAAGGACTTTAAGATCCATTTTGGAACCACAGTACATCTACGGAACTCATTTAGGTGTGACTCACCTATGACCACCCTGTGACTCCAGTCATGGTGCCGTGTATGGTGACATGACAGAAGTTACACTGTTAAACACAAACAGGCAAAACCCCAAATCACCTCAGTCATATCACTGCTGAAATCCCAGGTAGTGTGGCATCTGTGAGACTTGACTGCTGTGTAAAAATGCAGCATTTCCTGAGGCAGTGGCAAACCTGTTTGGTTTAAAGGGCAGGGCAGACACCTTGAAAAGATGGGAAGCACTTCACATTCGCCAAGTTCTGCCTGTCCCATGGGTATGATTAGGTGGCATGATGAGTCAGGCTCTGCATACAGGTTATAAAACCATGCTGAGTATGAGTCATTAGCTCTTCACTTTATTTCTGGGCACATTTAATCACTTCTTTTGCCCATGCACCCGCTTCCTGCTTTGCTAGGTTTTGGCAGCACACCTCTGGGCTGAGATACTTTTAGTATGTCTTGAAATTGTACTGAAATGATTTTCAAGTATTTCAATTGGCCAATACTAAAACAAGTTCAGTAGAGAAGATGCAGGCTTGTGTACTACTGATTTGTGCCAATCAAAAATGGATTTGTTCTTCTTAATTTCATCCCCCATGACTCTCAGAAAATCATGTAACTCCATGCCCCAGTAAACACAAGCCGTAGGACAGTATCTTCATTTCAGCTGAAGCTATCAAGCACACCACCAACGCCAACACAATATTTTCACTTGGGTTTAAAACATGCGACTTTAACTCATAACATATTTTTCTGATACAAGGTCTGTTCCCAGTAATGACTAAGAGATTATCAGAAACTGATAAACCTGTGGAAACATGGAGCAGACAAATCATTCAAGGAACCAGATGGCTCAGTGTTTCTTCCAAACCAAGAACTGAAGATAGGAAAAGTACCAGACAAGCCAAATGGGCAGCAGGGTCCAAGCAGGCAAAGCAGGAACAAGGTCTGCACACAAAGCATAGCTAACCTAAGAACTTCTCACTGTGGGATGCTGGGGAACTTAAATGGGTTCAGAGAGGGATCAGACAATTCTGATGACTCAAGAGACCTCTTCATTCATGAAGGCTCTGAGCAACTCCATTTTTAGCAGGAGGAATATTAGGAGAGAGGAGACTAAATCCAGCCTATTGAGTAGCTCCAAATATGAATGTTCTGGGTGTTGTGGTTTACATTTGAAGGGCCTCATGGGCTTGGTGGTTTCTCTGACCCTGCACGACGAATATCAGCCCCCTTCTCTCAGCCACCATTTCCTGCCTGCTGTACTGAAGGCTTGTATGGGCCCCATTCTTGGGAGATAAGGAGACTTAATGCTTTCAACAGCCCCTGCAGGTGGGTTCTCTCCTTCCCTCCTTCCCAGCTGTCACTCACCCTTGGGATCTTCTATCTCCTTCATTCCATGTGCTGTGCCACATATGCCAGCTCCCAGCCTCTGGGCATCACAGCAACGTTTCTGCCTTCCCCTACCCTTCCACCATCATGTCCTCAGTTCCAGAGGACTCAGGGACAAGGATAGCTTTCAAATGGGGCTTGGTAAAAAAACTGGTCCTGCAGAGGACTGCCTCAATGGGCACTACTCCAGGCAACAGGAGGCTTGGTGGGGCAAGCAGGAGGGGCACGAAAGTGATAGTGAGGGATCATGGTGAGGAAGACAGGTTTTCCTCATGGTATCTTTCTGGAGCTTGCAGTAGTCGTCGCCTGGGATTTGGGCTTCGCATTCTGACAAACATTCTGGGAGTTCGGCACTCTGCTCACTGCATCCCCCTCAGCTAACACCAGGGTTTCATGGGAACACACAGCCTGACCTTAAACAAGTTCCACCACATACTGACCTTCTTATTACAAAGCCCAGTCAGTGGCTTTTTCTAGACACTATACCTTTGCGAAGGCCTTTGCATTACTTGAAAAGTACAATGCACAAATTAAATATTTTGGATTCACATCATAAACTGCTAGTGCTGCTAGTAAAGTCTTTTTCTCTGATCCTAGGATCTAGGTAATACAGATTGCAGAATACTGTAGTTTGTTTGTGGGCATGGAAGTTAATTTTAATGCCAGTTTTTATACCTGAGATACTGTAAATGAATATCTTCAACTTATATTGCCCATCGTAAACTTTTTTAACCTGTGAGTCATTTTCAAAATAATAAACGTAACTATTCCATAAAAATATCTCAACACAGAAGAGCCAGAAAAGTGAAGGACATGAACAGATGGCACATCAATCTTCTGCATTTATACAATTTGTTTTTTAATGCAAATAGTGTGGGTTGCCTGCTCTTGCCTTGGATATTGTTCCAAAGACGAGCACATTTTCTTATCTTTCTGGATCAATGTGACATTTGCAGTTATCATAAAGTGGGAGCCCATTTAATGATGTTAATGCTTCCTTAATGTTAAAATAAAATCACCTCCTTTATAAAAGCAAACAGATTAAAAGTCCCAAAGAGACCATTGAAATCTGTGACATTTGCAGTTACTGGTGGCTAGATGGCTTGATTATACACAGGTAAAAAAATATCTTAAAAGCATTGTTTATACTCATTAATCAGAACATTAATTAGGAATGCTGGAGTCTCCCCAGCAAGAATCAGTTTTAAAGATGTATTAATAAAAAAATGGAGGCAGCATTTCATGCAGCCTGTTTAGATCGTTCAAAAAACCCAAAAACTGCAAACAATCAAACTTATGGCCTTATGGCAGCCTGGTAAATCTTCAGACCCCAGATGTAATATGTGGTCTGCATTTTTATTTGCACATATTGGGAAGTGACTCTGCCAGCAGTCCCTGATTCATGCCTGTACCGTTCCCTCCACGGTGCCACCAAGCAAGTGGCACATCACTAATATTTCTGTTCTTGCCCCTGGGGAAAATTTGAATCTTTAATTTTTGTGCAGGCTCTTTAGAGGAAGAAAAAAACCCAAACAAAACACCATCAAGTGAAACAACCTTCTCTTCTGTTCTGAATTATTGCAAAAAGAGAAATTAAAAATTATTGAAATATGTCACTTAAAACTATTCTGAGTACAATATAGCCTACGAGTCACAGATTCACAGACTCCCAAATTTGGCTGGGGCTACATTACATCTCTCTAGTTCTAACAGGAAAGAAGTAAGTAAATAGTATGAACAGCATAACATATTTTTCATGAAAAAATGTTTACGGAAAAATTAGATTAAAAAAAAAAAATCCAAACATTTTTGGACTTGTAATTGTTTGAAAGACAAAACGTGCTGACAGCTTCTGTGGAAACTTAATTTTGAGCAGAAAAAACAAAACCCAAATGACCCTTTTGAACTCCACCCATGATTTTGCTCAGAAAAAAGGCCACCACTTCCTCAGGGAAAACAAGGAAGCTCCACATGCCCTGGGAAGGCAGCAGCAATTGCTCCAACAGCTCCATCAGGCTGGAGATGGCCCCTCAGCCAACTGACCCCCAACGCAGTCTGTGACAAATGAACTCTAAGCATTCTGCTCTTTTAAGATTTTATAGTGGAGAAGGGATGAATGCTGTAATCAGGACAGGGTGGAGGAAATAATCATAGAATAAGTAAGAGTAACTGAGTAATTCAGGCATTTCCCTGTGCACACTGTCCCCGACCACCTCTCGGTCTTCCTTCCAGACCTGCAGCTTCTTGTAACCAGCCTTTTCCCTTTGCTGCCCAAAATCCAGCCCAAAAGAGCCCAGCTGCAGGGACAAATCACAGATATGGCCATTGCTTGCCCAGTAGCACACACAGGGTAGATCCCCACAGCCACTCCCTGAACAGTACCTGCAAAGCAGGTTAGAGGAACAGGTGAGGTGGCAGGAAGACAAATTTACTGAGCATTTTGCAGGTAAACTCTTCTTTATTACTGTTTTAGAGATGCTGCCCTCAGACACAAACACACAACAGGGCATCTGTTGTCATGGGGAACAAACCCCCTTTGAAACACCCCACTAAGTAGAACAGATAATGAAAAAAACGTCTTTTAATTCCCTGTCCTTCTCCTTCTGAATGAGCTGTTAAAAGACCAAGAAAAACTGTTATAGCGATACCATAAAAAGAAGAAAGCCCAAAAAAAACAAAGAGCTCTCAGCTCCAGGCGTGTCCGAGGGGCTGGCAGGGAGAGACAGCGCCCACATGGGAAAGTTCTGTCACCCCATCTGAGATATCACTTAGTGGTGGCAGCTCTCCAGAGGCAGAACGGGTCCCACCTGTTTGCAATGTGTTTAGCTATTAATATTTATATAGTAGTTGAAGTGGGTATAAAAAAAAAAAAAAAGGATGAAATTCATCAAATTTTATGTCATCTCTTGGTGGTGTAAAATAAAAACCGTTGCAGCAGGGGAAGAGGGGAATAGCTTGTTTTCTTGCCTTTCTGCAGAGCGAAATGTCGTTGCTCTCAAAATGTCTCAGCGCAAAGCAGTTGGCAATCACCTCGGTGTGATCCACACCTTGACATCCAGGCTAAATACCACGGCCACGGCCTGGCCCCAGATCACAAGGCTTTGAATAGCACCACATAAATAACACATTTATCAGCTCTGTGGCTTGACTTACAACATCGAAAAAAAAAAAAAGAAGTGAAGAAGATTCACATTGATGTGGAAGTACTTTTCTTAAGCTTCATTTACTGTGCTGAAAAAAGAAGCCCCCCAAAACATTTCATTTTTCATTTTTCTAAGGTACTGATTCATGGATTGCTGTGAAAACGAGCTATGTCTAAGGGAAGGCCATCTGCCTATGCCAAGGTGCAGAAACATCCAAGGGAATGTTTCTTAACTAAGAAAATACAGGTATTCCAGACAAAATGCTGGCGCTCAATCCTTTTGAACTTGCTCTGCCTTCTACCAAATGCTTCAATATTCATTGGAACAAGAGAGGGGAGAATGACTGACCACCCAGTAATAACTTTGCCATCATCCTCGATATGCATTTGAGGTGAAAGTAAATATTATATGTATTAAGAGAATACTTTCAGCATGGGAATCATGGAAACATCCACTCTATGTGTCCTGTACCACTGAGCATGGATCCCTTTCCAGGCAAGCAAGGCTAAGGATGCTGCTCCAATAATTTAAATCTTGCACATTTTACATTAATCTGCCTGACGTAATTAAGATTTAAGCCGCAGAAGATGGAAAGGTTTTAATAGAAGAAAACCCCTAAAATCCATTCATTCCAAAACAAATACCCATCTTTGGGCTGTGACCCACGTATTCACATTTTCTTTGCGTAAATGGGAAGGTTGCCTCTCCCCGAGAGGTGCGTCCTAAACAAGAAAAAGGCAAGGGAGTTAGGCATCCAAACTGGATTTTCTGTTCAGTCTTGTGAACACCGTCAAAATAGTTTGGCCGAGGGAGCTTGGAAAATCCGAGGATGGGTGACAGGGGTTGGACTGCTCACCTTTCCCCGGTTACTTCTCATACACCCAGTACAGAATGAAGAGGAGAAGAGTTTCCTTCTCCTTGTCGGCAGTCGTCTGTAGCCTCCTTTAAGCTGATCTAATTCCCACACCATTCTCACCTACACAGAGAATTTGCACCCAGTTAAAGGACCTGGGTAGAAAAGCGGAGCTCTGTGGAGATCACAACGCCAGGCAGTGCCTCAGCCCACGCCTGCAGCGGCACTGTGTGTAAGCATCGGAGCATTGGAGCTTAGTGCGTGGCAGAAACAGGACCCAAATCAGGCACTGTTACACTTCTCTCTTCCCTCTCTCTCACACATGCACAAAACCCAAACCCACGCAGCCTCTTTTGCACAATATCACACAGTCCAGAGGGGGAAAATAAGCTGAAGAAACATCAGAAAGAAGAAAATTATAAATCCGAGTGACACGCAGCAATTGTAAAATGTTTAGCTGTAACCATGCCTGGAAACCTTGTGAAGGCAAGTTAAACTAGCATGTGTTTTGCTTACCTACCTCAAGTAACCAACAAGCTACGTGTTAAAAAGTCACCACGAGCCCTGAATCATAATATTTAGCTCAATTGTCTCTAGCAGGTTGTCTTGGGGTGACTGTATGCTGTTGTATCCCCTACCACTGCTCTATGCCCAGACATGATTCCTGAGCCTTTCTATGCCTTTAAAACTGGATGCAAGAGACAGAGAAAAAAAACTGAGCGAACTTTTCAAAACAGTTTGTGCTTCAAGGACACAGAGATTAGCTACTGCTGCGGCGGGCAGAGGAAGCACTTTTATTTTTTCTGGCTTTTCGGTCAGTTTTTGCGGCTCTGTTTCTTCGGAGAGGGACGGAGAGTTGAGTTTTTTTTCCTTCTTGGGACTTCGGGGGTTTTTTTTTGCCTTCTTCTCTTCTGGACTTGTTCGGAACACCAGAACATCAGAACCCCACCAGGGGACCTTCCACCGGCCTGGAAGGGGGGGGCCCCCCACGCCAACCCAGCTCCGAGGAGGAGGAGAGAGACCACACCCACAGAAGGACTCTAAAATCCTTCAGGTTTTCTCTCCAGAGCGAGAGATTTTATTATTTAGCATTATTAGTATTGTTTTCCTGTGTGTTTGTTAAATAAATAGTTTTATTTTCTTCTTCACTTTCCTCTGAGGAAAATTTGTTTTTTCCCGAACCCAACTGGGGGGAGGGGTGGTTTGTAACCTGCCTTCCTTTGAGGAGACGTTCCTTTTGGACGTTTCCCTGAATTTGGCCTAAACCGCCACACAGGTACTGCTAGTTTCCATTTAATGTTAATCCAATCTCTCCAAGAACTTTCATTCCCATCAGCCCAATCAAAGCCTTGTTATTTGCTATCATAAATTTTCAGCATTAGATTTCATGAAATCTTTATAAAGTTCTGTACACTCTTGTACTAAATTCATTTTAATGAGCACTTGTCTCTGCCACACAGACTCATTGTATTGCAGACGTTTTGAAACCTAAATGACTACCTTCCTTTCAGAAACAAAAACAAACATTTACCTTTGTCTTCAGCCTCTATCCACTTGAGCACTTTCAGAGTCTGAAGATGTAAAAAAAAATTTCTATTACTCTTTTTCACACACCATTCAGCAAAAACTTTTAAAGAGCAGGTTTTTTTAAAATTTTACCCTTCTTGAAGTCCTCTTGTTGGGAGAGGGGCTCAGTAAATTTCGATGTGTGTGTAAGTAATGGAGCACCTTGCTCTGGAAGCAGGGAGGATGGGGGCATAGAGAAAAGTCAATCTGCCATTGTAGTGCTGCATCAAGACCCAAGAGACAGGATTAGTCTGCGTGGAAATCCACTAGCAAGTTAGCCAGCATGGTGACTGGACTACTGAAGGAAACCTTTGACCTGCCTTGTCCAACCACGAGCTCCAAATTCACCAAAACGTTGATTGATACAAGGAGAAAGTAATTTAACTTTCTTGCTCCTATCCTTAATAGTATTTTTATCTGGTAAGTATGTCTGGATGAAGATGCAGGTGACTGAAAGACTCATCTGTTCAGGCTTTTGACAACCCAAGAGTATAAAAAAACTAGAAGAGTCACAGAAAGCCTATTTTCTTTTAAGGCTCCTACCCAGAATTTGGGGGTGCATGGGAGCACAGCACTATTAGCTGATTTTAGTTACACTGACTCTTCTTAACAAATTTGTGTCACTGATAAAGATGCTCTCTGGGTAAGGTAGTCTTCAACAGAAGTTTTCTGTAAAGAAATATGCAAGTTTAAAAGAGGCAACCCCATGAAAGCACAGATTCCAGTCGTTCTGCATTTCAGACACTGTGTACAAACTCCAGCCTATTCAGAAGGAGGAAGGGGTTGGCTTGCTCCTCTACAAATGCACCTTGGATGATTTCCTGAGGACAAAGATCTGCAGCAGACCAAGACAGACACCATCCCTCCTCCTTCCAATGCTCGGAGCCCAGTGGCATATCTAAAAGGAAAATATGAGCCTAAGGAAGTCTCCGAACTGTAGGGAAGGCAGCAACCACTCATTCTTTTCTCCTTCCTACATGCACTCAAGATTGGGGAACCAAGTATGTTTCTTTGGCTTTGACCCTAAAGGGGAAAAAATATCCCTAATTTTGTCGTCTGCACACATTAATTAATAGCCTTTCCTATCTTCAGGTTTCAGTATTTATTTCCCTGTATCCCTTACATTTTGACTTTGGATCAAATCTAGAGCAAGAGGACCCACTTCTGGTAAATGAATGACAAAATGCCTCTCTGGATCTGTCAGGACAACTTGACTGAGAACACACTGTTGCTACTGGCAAGTCAAGAGCTGAGTGCCACTTTGATTTACCCCAGCTCTAAAGTACAAATTCCCGGCTGAAACAAATGCAGACAAAGATTTCACATGCCTCTTCATTTAGTCTTAGCTTGTTACTTGTCCCTGTCAGAGAGATCAAGGAGACTGACTCCTGTTGGCATGTTTATCAGAGAAAAGGAACAAGCTTTACCTCCGTGGGCAGCTCTCATGCTTCACGAGACAGTTTCATACACATCTGAAATAATTCTTCATTAGAGACAAAAGAGGAAGAAGTCATGGTCAGCATAGCAGAGAACAGACATAAGGAAAACTGGCTGTATGAGACATATTTTTAATGCTCATGCTAATTTTCAGCTAAGAGTCTTCTCCATTCTGAAGAAATAGAATTGGATAGGAAACAATCTCAGTAAGGAGCCTCAGATTCAAATGGCTATTACCTTATACCTCCCACGTTAAAATCGGGTCTGAATGTAGATTCAATTTATTATTTAAAAAAAATATTTTTGCTTTTCATATGACAGAAATTAGAAAAAGAATATATTCAAAAGAGAGATCAAACACACAAGAATGCAGAAGTGAAACTGTAGGTCAAATCAAGGTCCATCTAGGTTGTCACTTCATTTCCCAAAGGAACTGGTAGTGGATGCCGAGCCAAGTGAGTACCATTTCTGCTTAAAGAATATGAGAATTCTTCAGAGTGAACAAAAAGAGGATTCAAATTTGTATCACTGCCTGGCCACTGAGACACCATCAATTCTAACTCATGCCAGCAAAATGCCAAATCAGCCTCAAATTTGTTGCAACATTTATTTTTGCCAAACTAATTACAGTCTTAGGGAATCAAGAAATTAGATAAATGGAAGGAACCATTTCTCCACTGCAACCCTCCAACAAGCCTACGGCATGCACATCTGATATTTGGACAGAAAAGCCCAGGTGCTTCCCAGATTGTCATCCATTCTGCTACCTTCCAAAAGCGTCCCACCAGCCCAGACTGTCTCCTCCCACCTCTCTCAGAGGACACACGCAGGAGCAGGGCCAAGGGCAGGAAGCAGGATCATGGGTTTGGAAAATCTCTGCTTCTGCCCTCTGCCTCAGCAGCTCTCAGAGATAAAGGCACCTGTAACCTCAGTGAGGCAGCGATGCCGCCTGTTCTGGGCTGATGGATTCGCTTCTGCAGCCATGCCAGGAAGCACTCAGAACCTGTTTTCCTTGCCTCCTGTGTCTTCTCTGTGGTGCACAAGAGACACCATTAAACAGCCACATATACTACCATTTTAACATGTTTAAATCAATTCCACCTCCATTCAGATAAGTGTTGAAACCCCCGTGTGGCTGGCAATTCCTAGAAGAGGACAGATCTTTTCCAAAAGCTAGGCTGAACTTAAAGTAGATACAAAATAATACTATAGATTTTCTTTCTCTCTCTCCCTCATCACAGCCCTAAGATTAGCATAAAAATGTGCTATCCTAACTAAGCAGTCTGTTAACTGATAAGCTATCAAAAAATCATCTGTTATTTTTATAGCTCAAAGGCAGATGCCATTCCAAGAACCAGAGTTGATTGAGTAGGATTTTTAGTGCTTCGTAGATTTATCATTGTAAACTTGAGGTATTTTAAAACAGAATGATTCAAGTCTTGAAATATTACCTCCAGAGCAATCAAGCATTAGGATTTTTGCTGGTCTTAAGTTTTATCTGGGATGAAATAATTTATTCTCACATCATAAAGAATTTGAGTAGTTTCTTAATGCATGCACTAAAAAAATCTTTTCTGCATTACGGTCCAAACCGATGTAATTACTCAAAAGCATGGATGTCAAAGCTTCCCAGCTCCTCCTGCAGGGCCCCCTTCTGCACATTCTGTTCATATCCCCCTTCTCTGTAGCATATTTGGTGAGGACCTCAGACAGCCAGTTGCAGTCAGGCTTAGTGTATCAGGTTTAATGGTTTAATTGGCTTGGCACTGATGTGCTGCCCTGCCAATATCTGTCCGATGATCCTGCTGTGTGTTGTACAGAGCCTTTATTGCAAAGCTGAAGCACACAGGCTCCTGCAGGAAAGGCAAGGCACAACCAACATGGGCGGTGCACAAAGTAAATCAAGTATGCTGAGATTTTCATAGTAGGGAGAGTGGAACGAGGCCAACGTGCAGCTCGTAGGAAGAGAGAGGAAAATGTGGAACAACGCTAACTTCGCCTTCCGTGTGATGTGGCCGCTCTATCAGGAAAGAATGTATCACTGTGGAGAAGCAATCAGCAACACCAGAGGATTGGAAAGCTCCAGCGAAGGGGCTTCTCCTTTCGTAATGAGAGACAGGTGCCAACGGGAATTAAAAGTCTGCAACCAGTTATTGCAATTAATATTAAACTTTTGTGAGTTGTACAAGCTTTCACATCGAGGCATGGGCAGGCTGGCTTTCCAGGGCAGCTCTTCCACATTTTATACCAGTCAAAACAATTAGACATACCTCCAAGCTGATGTCCTCGGAGAAAGAGGCATGACATTACCCCCAAAAGAGAAATAACAGGAGTGTCAAAACATGCATATCACCCATTTTGAGAGGAACTTGCCTCTGAAATATTTCAGTGCTTACACCATCATGAGCTTGCATTGTTGGCTGGGATGAACTTCCTTTTTCACTAGCTTTTACTCAGTTCAGGGTTCTCCGCACAAGAAAATAAATCACTGCAGTCTGAAAACAGACCAATTTTTTTTTTTTGAGCAAGAAATACTCAACCAGTCCAAAGACACAGCAAAGAGCCACTAAGATACAGCCTGACAGACCAAGAATACTTTGTTCGTGTGTGTTGGTTCCATGCAACTGACATTTCAAAATGCCTCATAATTGCACTTATCACCAGCTAATCCCAGTGCAGGGTCTCTGGCACTGATGCTCTGCATAGTGACACAAATGCACGCGGCTGGAATACACTGCTGGGAGACTTCTGCAAGTTTCCTGAAGAATTCCTGGTTCCACATGCTCCTGACTCCTCCTGCAGGCAATTGAGCTCCTCATTACACAGCAAATAAGCACCTTTCCCAAAGCACATTATGCTTTACTCCATCACTCCCTTCAGGGACAGAAGGCCCTGCAAAAAGACTTAACGAGTACCAATTTATCTCCCTGAGTCCATAGGGCATCCAAACCACAGTACTTTCCCTCAGCTCACGAGCTGCCCCTGCACATGTTATCCCAGGGGGATCCTGCTTTTGGCAAACAGCAGGGAAGCACAGTAGGTGGCTTTTCCAGCTGACTGCTGCACAAAGTGCTGAGGGGTTTCAGGTGCCCTGCCTCCCTCTCCCCCACACAGTGGGGGTTCTTGTGTACTTCAGGAATATCCATAGCTTTGGAAAGAGGAATAAACACCCTGATATTCATTGTCTCCCAAGAAAAGATGCATTTTATCATGCAGAATTCCTGACTGCCTTTTGTTGCAGGCATAAGCTCACCCTGTCCTTGTCCCAGCCCATCCAGAAGTTGTGCTGGTGTGGTCACTCCTGAGTTCAGACCCAGTTTGTGTGTCCAGCTGTGGGACAGGCAGCCCAGACCATAGGGTTCCCCAGGTCCTGGCGAGCAGGGACAGGATGCAAAGCAGTCCACCCTAACACCCCAGCTGGCATCATGGTGGCCTGGGGAGTTAATCCAAAGGGGAAGGAGACTCACACTAACCTCACCAAGCTACCCTGTGGTAAACATTAGAAGAGCCTGACTACTTTTGGGGTTTTACAGACCTCATGTTATGCAAAATTTTAAAAAACCCTAAGAAACAAATGCCCTTTCTCCTCCAAGCAAATAAAAATATCCACCTGCTTGTCCAAACAGCAAAGACAAAGCTCTCCGTGTAGTGGCGACTGTCTCCTGAATGTCTGATCCTCTGCTAACCCTCTGCCACTGCTGGGAATGGCTCCAAGGTTTCAGTTTCTTCCAGGAGTGTGCTAGATGAATTCGTTTGGGAAATGGCATCACGTAGTTTGATATGTGCTATCAAAGCTCTGAGTGAGCTACGGTGGCATCCTGGGGATTCAGATATCTCAAATAAATGAATTTTTAAAACCAAGTACAGCAAAACACTGGAACAGGTTAAAAGCTGCTGTGTCAAAGCTGAAAAAGCATTAATGGTCCAGGGATAGCTCACTTTGTGCATGAATTTGCCCCATCAGTTTTTAAGAGCCACTTCCCTAACAGACCTCAGATTTTGCCAGCTATCTCCCAACAACATGGGCAGAGATGTTTTTCTTGCCCAAAATAGTTAAGTCATCAAACAGCTCTGTACTTACAAGGCCAACCTTTCCTGACCTTTCTGGCTAGACCAACTCCTGTTACATTAACCTCTGACCTCAAGTCTCCTTAATAGCAATATTCCTAGGCACTGTGATTTCCCTCTCACTGTGTTGGCTCAGGGATATATTTACTATCTTGGCTTCAGAATTTATTTTTCAACAGAAGTGGCAGGGACCACCCTATTCCACCCCCTCCTCATGCAGCACAAGTGAAGCAATTCTCAAGATATTATTTTACCCGAACAAATGTGCTTCAGAGTCTCCTCAGCTTTGTATGAAGCCCTGACTTCCTATCAAAATCAAACAGGGACCTGGTCAGATTTGAGATGGATATAAACAAGAAATGGGAGCCCATAATTGGTGATGGAAATCAGATAAGCCCCTTTTAAATACAACCATTGATAGAGCAATGGGAACTCAAATTACCTTTGATTAAGCCTCTTAAGAAAATAAAGTGAGGGGGAGGGAAAGGAGGGGTCTGACTTAGTAAAATTACCCTCGTGGATAAAATCACTGGGACAGGAGTGGGAAGGAGATGGGTGTAGCTTGTCAAACTTCCCAGGCTGGATGCAGCAGGAATGGAGCCAAGGAGAAATTCCTCACCCACCATAAGCCTTGTCAATCCTTGTGATAGGGGCTCTCACTGAATGAGCCATGATAGGCATTTCATCCCCAATGCCCTCCTTACTTCAGGCTCCATAGCCAGAGACTGTGCAGAGGTTATGCACAGGAACTCAGCTGAAATCAGATGGGAACACACAATACCAGCTTTCTGCAGGCTTTTTTATCTCATTGCTTCCACATTTAAGCAAACCAAATTATTTCAAAACTGGACCATGAGGACTGAGGAACTTGCTCGATGACCTCAAGGTAAATCACCTATGGATTTGGTTGTAAGCCTGCCTGGTGCACCTCTAAACAGGAGAAAAAACCCATTTTGTCTGGAGATCTGGCTGACCTCTTCAGTTAATCTGATTTTCTCACCATTTAATTATAGTTAACTGTAGTGCTGAGGGACTTGTAGATACTTTGTCCAATTGGGAATGAAATTAAATTTTTGGATGTATATCAGGCAGGGAAAAAGAATTACTTCCACAGTGAAACTGAAATAAGCAAAAAGAAGGAACTTCCTTTGTACGATGCACTATTTTTCAGTAGCCCTTTTTCCATTTCTGTGACTTGCTCCCTCTTCCTGCCTCTCCCCACCCTGACAGGGCTTTTTATATACTTTAAAAAGCTTCTCCTGATTCAAAAGCTAACCTCAAGCACAAAATATAAATATATTCCAGAGGAGGCCAAGGGTGGACAAGGCAGGTTTACTAACGTCTCCCAAGAAGTGAGCTGATGCTGAGCCCCAGTCCCAGCCCTGTCTGGGAGCTGCAGCCTGCTCAGGACCTCACCCAGGAGAGCCACCACTGCCTGCACCACACCAGCAAAAGACGATGGGCTCACTCCTTACAAATCCATTTCCAGAAGCTGTTTCAGAGCTCTGCTAATGCTGAGCTTGTGGAAACCTGCAGCAGCCATGAAGCAGCCTTCACGCATTCCTCCGCTCCCCACTGGACTGGGAAGGGCTTTGGAAGAGTTGGTGTTTTACCTGTTGCCACTCAGAACACACCTGACGGCTCCCACTAGGCAGCACAAGACTGAGCTGTGCAAGTGAGGCCACATGTTCTTACCTGAGGGGTCTGTGGTGCCATGTGCTGCTCCTCCTCACAGGGTGGAGGGAGAGCAGCACGCCCAAGGGAGCCAGCTCCCCAAGGACGGGCAGGCACTGCAGGGAAGCAGCTCTCCTGGGAGAAGGGAAGGGCTGAGCATGAGCACAGGGCAGGAGCAGTCGCCCCTCTGGGCAGTGCCAGGAGCTCTGCAGGGGAGGAACAGGCAGAGAAATGCTGGGCTTGGTTTTATTTTCATTTAGGGACGCCAAGCAGCACTGAGTCTTTCTTGAGCTAAGCACCTTATTGTCATGTGCAGACAGCCAGGCTGTCCCTGGAGATTCCTGGGGCACCTGGCCACCCAAGGGAAAGCCACAGCGAGCAGCTACCCATGGCTGCTCCCTGAACCCAGGCAGCCTCAGCCAGGCATCCCAGGGTGCCAGGGTGGCAACACAGCGCACAGGCACAATTAAGGGAACACACGCTGCGTTAGATGTCAAAAGCTGGTTTTCACACAGTACGCCTGGCTCTGAACACGATCCAAAACCATGTCCTCGATGCAACCGTGCTGAAGTCAAGGTCATCCCCCAGCCTGTCAGCAAGGCACCTCACCCCTAAGCACAGGCCAGTCTGCTCCCACACGCCTGAGTTTTGGATCAGGCAGCCGCAGCTCAGGACAGGTACAATTACTGCGCTACTGTAAGGAATACCTTCGGCTTAATTACAGACCAAACCCCTATTTGCGGGTCACTACTCTGTCAGGATAAATAAGCATTTTCACACAGTGTTACATTTCTCTATTTCTTTTGGCTGATAATATTGGATACTGCCCAAGTCTGTCCCTAATGACCACAATAATCGTTCTTATCTGGACTCTAATCAGTGTCATATGCAACCTTATCACGCACACCTCTTTGTAAACATGCAGTGTTTAAACAAGAGTAAGGTCATAAGGAACTCTAATATTTTAAGCAAGTTTGTGAAACACAAACTACTCATTTCTTGAAGAATGTTTAAAATTAAAACTTCTGATTCTGGAAAACTGAATATTTGGGGGCTATTGGATTGAAATACAGCTGCACACAAAACTGATCTTTATAGTGACGGATGGGTCCCTCTGTGCAGATAAAATCCAGATTTAAAATATTTCTTTTAATTGTTATTGTCTTTATGCTCAAGGACTGATTGTGGGAAAAATGCCATTCTCTGACCATAAAAATAAAAAGAAAATACAATAAAGCAGTAATTGGTCAATGATGATTGAACTAACGACTTTACAGTGCCAGTCAAACACATATAATAATTGCTCTTTGGACTCTTTATGAAGGTACACTACTGTTTCATAAGACTAATCCAGCATTATAAATTCTTAATTTTATATCAGTTTCCACCATTATCACATAAGCCTTATGACAAATTACATACATTATTAAAGTTTCCTGATTTAGACAGCAAGACATGATAAAAATGAAGGGTTATCTCTGCCAAAAGCAGGTCAGATGCAAGTTGTCACCAAGATGGCAATTACTTCCTTTTGTTTAAAAGTCTGACAAGGCTTTGGAAGTGTTGGGTGCTATGATCTGCCCCTCCTCCTGAGGCAGGAGGCAGAGAGATCACATCAAATTCCAGGGACCTGCAGAGGTGAGGGGAGGAAGGAAGAAGGGATCTCCCCTGTGCCCCTGCCCAGCCTCCCACCAGCGCAAAAGCTGAACTCCCTAGCCAGCTTCCTGAGATGTGGACATGGGCACACCATGGCGCAGCCACTTCAGCTGCTCTGAGTGTGATGTGTCGATCCTCCTCCTTTGCTGAGGCAGCCATGCTGTGGGAGATGCAAACTTGGAACTCTTCTCACAGCAGCCAGCACTCGAGAGGAAAGGCACTCCACCTGCCAGCAAGTGGGAGCACCTGGAGATAGGGTGCAGTCCAGAGGGTCCAAGTTTTCTTGATCCAGCTGTGACATGCTGCTGTAGCAGATTATTTGGCTGTCTGACTTCTTCCACTCCAAGGAAGAGCAGAGAGTAGCTTCGTGAAACAAATAACAGGGAGCATTTCCAGGTACCATGACCTGTTGGTGTCGTAGTTGTACCAAGTGGTGCCCGCTAAGATCAGGGCTCGCCTGTGCTGCCGCTCAGGGAGTCGCCACCCTTAAGCACTGCTAGCACAGACACGATGGAGCACGGGAAGGAGAGCACCAAATCTGTCAGTGTCCGTGCAGAGAGCCAGTGTAGCTGAGGAAAGGCAACAGGCTGCTGAATTCCCTTTGCTGCAGGAGGGGAAAGGAGCCCCTCTTTTCCCTCAACATCCCATTAAAGGCTTACAGACAGGCCATGAATTCTTGGGGCGGTTAAGTGCTCCCAGAACACATATTTTACTTTTTGTTTTCTTTTTCTTAAATGTAGTCTTGGAAACTTACCAGGAGAAGACCCCAATTTAATTTGCAACATTAGGATAAGCTCCTCTGCCAACTCTCCGTCCTGGTTGTGCCTTTGCTCCCTGTCCCGGTTCTGCTCTGTGGGATGTGCTGAAGGAGCTCTTGTCCCAGTCCAGTGAAATCGCACCGTGTCTTTTCCCTGTGTGGTCAATTTTGAGACTTCACAGTGTCTGTCAAGTATGCTAATAAAGTTCTCAGCGGTTGTCTATTAAACAGCACCACAAAGGAAGGCATTTGCTCTGCACAGCAGCATTCAGTCCTTGCTAGCTAGCAGGGGCCATCTCTGCCCTCCAACTCGACAGCCTTTTCGGCCCCTGATGGAAATGACTGGCCAAAGCAGAGTGACACAGACTGTGATTCTGCAAAAAACGCTGTGCAGTGCCACAGGCTAACATTAGTGTGACCCTTGGCATTTTGGTATTACCGAGAAAGCGATGCCAGCTCTCCCAGCGCAGGCTCTGCTATGGTGAGAAGCCACAGCATGAAGCACCAGGAGGTGGGAGACAAGCAGGCCTTGAATGAGAGGTGTACAGGAACCCTTGTATGCTCCAAATTATGCTCAAAAATTAATAAGAATTATCAGATGGAGATAAAACACATGATGGAGATATAATGTGCTTGTATGTCAGTGAAATCTCTACAGCACCAAATTGCACCACACATTTGGCACATCCACATAAAAATACATAAGGGAAGAAATTAACAGAATTCCTTGGGTTGCAAGTAAAGTACTGAAACAATATTACTCCATCATATGCTGTTAGCAGTGCAGGACTTCCAGCCCAGGTTGCAACCACATCTCCAGTGGAAAGGGTGAAGATACAAGCCAAAAAAATAAGGAAGAACTGGCAGTATAAGGAAGCTGAAACAGGAATTTAGGAATCAGAGCCACCACTGCATGCTAGACAGGAAGGACCCTCCACTGTAGGACACTGCATGGGGCCGTGCTTCCTCATTTGCCACAGCCTGGGAGTCAGGGAGGTTGTAGGGAGAGAGGATCATACGGTTCCTGAGTGCTCTGGAGGGTGGGTGTCCACAGCCTGCTTCTGCTTGGCACATGGCACTGCTATTTTGCGCAGTCGTGCTCGCTCAGGGCAGGATCAGGACAGCTGGCACACACGCAGGCTGTATCCCAGAGAGCCATGCCAGGGAGACAGAAGTGAGTCTTTGTTATTAAGCTTTAGTCCACTATACGTTACCTTGAAGAACGCACCAAGGTCACCAAGCAAAAAATGTGTCTTAGCCATGGAGATCTGAAAGGATAAATTTTGGCTTTCCTCTGTATCAGAGACTTATCTGCATAGATTATCCAGATGAGATCTGGGTACACGTTAAACCACTAGAATCAGCCCAGACTGTAGAAGACAAAGCCTTACACAGACTTGAAGCACACTTGAATGACAACATTAGAAGTTACAGCTTTGGCTCTCAGGTCACAGCACAAAGTCCCTCACACCTGACCTTGACCCGCAGCTTCTGGAGAGAAGAGAGGCTTTGTAAACCCTCAGCCTCTGCAAGACCAAAAATAACTGCCCAGTAGGAATTTAGAAATAGTAATTTCATCCCAAGCTGCCATCAGACAACAATGCTATTTCGACACAGTGGATGTGGGCTGAGGCAGCACCCAGGAAGGCACTGCAGCCTTTAACTGTGCTGTGCCCACCACACAGCCTGGCAAGGGGATGGTTAGAGGCTGCCCACCGGCATTTTAAATGGCGAACACTTACTGTTACTGATCAAAATTTATATTTGCTCTGTGCAGGCAGCAGTCTCAAGCATCAAAGCTTCTGTTTCAACACTGTGCCAAAAGCCATAAAGTTTAAGGCTTGACCAAGCATTGATTCAGCACTAAAGCAGAAGCCTGGACTCTAGAGACTACTGAATAGCTGGATTAAATAAACACTTTAAAATACCTCTAGCACTGCTAATAAAAACTGGGACTCAAGAAATGCATAGATGAACCATTGTTTGCTGAGTAGAGTTTTTATTTTCATATTTAGATTCACAATGGGAATTTTTTTCCTAAAGTAACTATAAAAATAAAAACATTCCCAGTGAGATCCAGGTGCTAAATACAGGTATTTTAAGACACAGGTAAAATTAATTCTATTTGAGGCTTGTTAACAGGGTTCAAGGGTTCTGCCAACACTTCTTGTCTCTTTTACAAAGAAAGACAAAGATCAGAGGCAGTGAAAGAGCTGCGACAGAGACCTGAATGTGAGTTACAGCAGCATCCCTGGCAGCAAGCACAGCTTCAATGTTTCAAAGGTTCAAAAGACCAAACAAAACCCAGACATATTTCCCTTGACAAATTCATCTGAGCTTTCTATCAGGCAGACATTAGCAGTGTTGCAATGCCATACCTACGAGTCTGAGCTGCCCAGGGCAGGCGGGGCACACGGCCTCTGCCCGCTCCTTATCTAAGCACAGCCCGATCACCAGCGCATCTCCACAAGCAGAAAGACCAGACACAGAGCTGGAAATGCCCTCAACTTCATTCATGGTTTAACTGTACCCTCTGTTTCTCTTAAACCTGCTCTCCTGGAGCCATGTGATTCCCTGGAAATAAAAATTAGGTAATGGATAGCATTTAAAGCTCTGGAACCAATTCTACTGGGAGTAAAAGTATAGCATGGAAGGCAGTGTGTGTTCTTGCAGACTTACAGTGAGGTTTAAAAAATTTCCTTGAGGCTAACAAAAAATAATCTCATCATTGTACAGGGGGGATTGAGCAGGTGATGGAGGAATATGAAGACCCTTGCAAGATCCCAGGGTGAGGACCAGGGCAATACAGAGACAGCGCCCAGGGAAGCTCCTTTGAGAGGGCAGCTTGGATTGGGAGGGGGAGGGCATCTGTACACTGCACTGCTTGGGATCATCTGGCTGAGTAGCACAGTCTAGTCCATCTGGAAAAAATAACTAATTATACCCCACCTCTATTTACGTCTAATTTTAACAGCAAATTTCCTAGGATATAAAACATGATCTGTTACCAGTCAGACTCAGTGCTAACGAATGTCAATGAGCACTGTGTTACTCTAATGCTAAATGGTTTTGAACGTCTCCATTCAGTGCTTTGGATTTAAAGAACAAATCAACTAAGATCTTCTTGACTAGGCCATTTTACAAAGATAGGTATCTTCTTTCTCGGGATTTTCCCATCTTTCTAGAAACACCATTAAACACCAACAGACTGAGCCCCCACCCCTGCCAAATAACTTATTAAAACAAGTTATAGTCTGACTAGAGTGAAAACCAAGTTTGAGGCTGGGCCACAGAGGAGCTCTCATAGCTCCAGCACAGAAAAGAATGATAATCAAAAGTGTGTACTAATACACAGTCAAACAGACCTACCCAAAAAAACCCTAACAAAACTTTTAAAATAAGTAGCTTTACCTAATAAACTAACTGACTCGATCTTTCTTCTCCTAATATTTATTCATAGACAAAAACCACTTGGTGTCCCTTGGTTAATATTCCCTAGAGATTCTCCGTATTGTCCTGCAAGTGCCACCTTAGGGTGTTGTATCATTTTGTTATCTGTGAGACTGTAACGGGGCTGAGAGCCGACAGAATTTACCAAAAATATTTCCACTCTATCATCAGTTTTTTTTCCCCTACTGTCTTCACTATGACAAATTGATTTAAATTCTTTCCTACTTTGTTTTATCACTGGATTTGACAACTTACAGGGCTTGAACAAGGGATCAGCAAAGAAAGTCAATGGAAGGCATGCCAGAGGCAAATACAAGTAAGGCCACAAAGATGGAGTATAGTTTAAAAATGCTGTCTACTCCTGCCCTCATTAGTAAACAACTGGGTTATTTACAGCCCAAACATACTGCAAGTTAGGGAGGTGCTGCACTGAGTGCCCTGCGAAGAGGAAATTACAGTAATCAAGTCTCGTGGTCAAAAAGGCCAGGGCTGCTCCTCGTAGTTCCCTGTGGGATACAAAAGGGCTCACCACAGCCTACGCAAACGTCACCAAAAAATCCCCAACAAAACATCAAAAAAACACCCAAACCCTTTGATATCACATCAACACACAGCAAATTTCCAGAGAAAATGTGGGATCAAAAGGCTAGTTAAAGTTGCCAGATCAATGAACTACCTCTGTGCTTCCCTTCTCACTAGGACAGGGAACTGTGGAAGCAGTGGATTGCTCCTACAATATTCCTAGCCCATGCAGGGTTCCCTTGTCTGAAGAGGAATATGCTCCAACATTTCTTGCAGCTTAAATCTTCTAGAGTACCTTCATATAATGTCCACAGTTAAAAAATACTGAGGTAGAATAATCTAGAGTCACAAAATCTATCTTCTGCTTCTAAGTGACCCACCTAGCTTCACACATACTGTAAACACAGGGACTTGCGTGACTTTCTGCTAGGTGCCGCATACCAGACCCTTTAATGGCACACAAGGATGCCCTGAGGCCCCTTATCCTCTAAACATTAGGAGCCAGAGCTGGAGTCAGCTGGGCCTGCTTCTCATAAGTACAGCCCTTGGTAGTGAGTGCTGCTGGGTGGTTAAAGAAGGCACCTGGCTGCCTTGTATAAAAGCAATGAGAGACCCTTTCCAGGATGAAATCCCTACACTAGGGAGTCCTTGGTACCTAGGCAGACTTCAGGTAGCAGAATAACATGGTTTCGCTCAAGTAAGCAAATGAGGAAACGTTTGAAAAGAGAAGGCTTGGGGTCAGCCCATAGCAGAAAACCCTTTTCCTAAGTTAAAACTTTGAGGATAATTTGGGGCAGAAATATCCCAGAGAGGACATTTACTCCTGGTCTGGTGTATCTCTCCTTTATCTCCCTCAAGTGGTAGGTAAGACTTCTCCTAATATACCTTTTAAATCCCACGAGCCGATAAAACCTGAGTATCTCACTGCTGCAGCCTAACAGTAAAAGCATCCCTGTTCTCCAAATATATTTTCCTGTTGCTGCAAAGTTCTAAGATGCTTGTCACAGAGATGTGTCTGCTTGTCACTCACAGCACAAAATCCTGACTGAGAACAACTTCCTTCATGTCTACCAGAGCAGTATGTCTGCATGGAGAAATGCAGGGATAGAGCTGTGCAAGAAAACGGAACTACACAGAGCGAAGCCAACACTCCACGAGAACTGCTGCAGCTTGGACCACAAGGCTAGCAAACATGCACAGGAGCCCTGAAAATAACAAAGATCAAAATTAGCCCCCTGGGGCATGTGGTTGGCTACGCTGTCTGTTTAAATAAGATTAACTTTTTAAATTCAGTAAAAGGAGGCACCTTTTGCCATTGTTTAAAAGCATTTCATGAAAAAGATATTTCATTAATTTCTCAGGCCCTGAAGTCTGTAACACAAGCATGCAGCACCTCAAAAAGAAAATCAGGGAGTTTGCTTCTCTGCCCAAGCTCTCTCCAGCCCCATGCCCAAGCTCACAGCAGCCGCATCCCTGTGCAGACACAGATCTGTGCTGAAGTCATGCTTTATAGGAGAGGAAGACAGCAAACATCTGAAAATGTTTTCTGATAAACCTTTTCTCCTTCGGCTGTTGTACAGCTACCACTTATTTTCATGGCAGAGCTGCACTGTATCTCTCTTTAACTTGGGTTTTATTACTCTAGAAATATCTGGGTGTTGTATTTAGTCAGTGAATCATTTGAGGCCTTTGTTCTTCTGAATGGAAGACTGGTATCATTAAACCAAATTTTCTTTTCTGGTACAAAACTGCCCTATAGGTCTGACACGTTTGGGTGTCTTTAAATCTGTTGAGAGCATCTCCCTGCACAAGGATCGAGCACCTCTGTTCTTCAGGGACTTCTGCTCACTCCAGAGGTGCAGTGAGGTCAATGGCCCTTCATCCAGTTCCTTACCTCTCCTTTCCCTCATGACCCCCTCTCCCTGCCCACCATCCACCTCAGCAGTGAAAGGTCCCACCAGAGCCCTGTGCCCCACAGAGCACCTCACTGGTCCCTCATTTCCATTTTCTTTTGCGTTTTGGGTTACACTCCACAGTTTTGAACAACCTAAGGGCACCTCATTTACCTGCTCCTTGAGCCAGCGGTACAGTGCAGACAAGGCACCTTTCCGTGTCTGCCCCTGCAGCAGAGCCCAGAATTTAACTTCCTCAGGTTTCAAGTGCACCTGGGGGATGATGCTGCCCTACAGCAAGAAGCTTGCCACAGCAGGGGAAAAACCCACGTGAAAGGAGCTAAACCTTTGTGGCAATAGTCTCTGGGTATTATCCTAGTGCCAAAGCCCCCAGGAAGCTCTCAGCCCTCCCTGCACCAGGCTGCAGGCAGCACACGCCTCGTCTCTGATGGTGGGAGATGACAGCAAAAGCAAAGGAAGGTGTCTGCACTTGCCTGGCTGTCCCCAGCATCCGCCTCCAAAATACTTCAAAATCTATTCAGTTTCCATTGGCTTACTGAAACCCTCTAACACGACTTCCCAGAGCAGGGAAAAACAAGATTCTTTTTTAAATGGAAACGTCACAATACTTCTGACTTGCAAAAAAACCAACCAAAAAAATTACCATCAGATATGTTTGTGAAGCAAGCTCATTCTTCCCTTTTTACAAAGCCACAAAAGATATAAAATATAGAACATCCAAGGACCACATGAAAAGAATGTCTGGATCTGTTAAAACATAAAGAAGGCCCTACCAGCCAAGGGCAAAAGTTTAGCAACAATAAAAGTGTCTTTAGGGTTTTGTTTTTTAAATGCATAGAGAGAGGAAAAGAATTTGTGGTCATGTTTTCCAGCTTTATGTATATTTGTCTATCATTTTAATATAAACAGGGTGTATTTATAAAGCCTGAAGAAATGGGAAACAGATTCACTGGTTTCTAAATGCCAAGAAGTCTCTTCAAAGATGATAAGCAATTAAAGAGGAAAGTCAATCAAACTTTTATGACACTTCTGACCAAGGGTATTATTTTTATTGCACAAAATCCAATGTGACAACAGATACATACAGTAGCTGCACCCACCCGTCCTTCTGTTGTGAGGGGCCTGCCAGCATTCCCAGTAAAATCCCACTTCTGAAAGGAAAACAATGCTTGAATTCACGTACCCTTTGACAGAAGAGTTCTCAGCGCTTCTGAATATACTAATACACACAGGAAAGCACATATAGAAATGGATACACATGTCAATTGCCATATGCATCCACAAGTACTCCCTTAGAGCAATTCTCCACACAGCCCCTAAGGAAACAGGATCTGTTTTCTACAGCAAATACTCAGGGGAGTCCAGAAATCCTTCAGTAGCCCTGAAAAAATTAAGCAGAAATGGAATAAAGTAGGAAAACAGACAATGCAGCTGGTGCGTTATTTTGCACCAGCCCCAAATATTCAGCTTGCATAGTGGTACAGACAATTTTATATTGACAAGGCAGAACTTCAGTTGTCAGGTTTTGACAGGCCATTTTGGTAGTGAAGAAGGTTTGGCTTTTTCCTGGGAGAGGGGGAAGGGGGAGAGGAACGAAGGTGCTAATTAAAGACATAGTGCATATTATGTGCCCGTGGAAAGAGACTCTGAAAGTCTCATTAATGGCTCTTTTGATAAAGGATATCCAAAACTGGTGACTAAAATACAATGCAGTGGACTGGACTGTGTATTTTACAGAAGAGGGATGCTGCATACTTCAATGTGTATAGTTCCTATGTAAAATAAGAAGTTATAGAAATTGTGAGGGCAATTCATGAAGGATGTCTTCGGAGTTATGAGTTATTAAGTGACTGCAACCTATACATCAAATAGCCTGAAAACAAAAAGCAGGACAGAGCACAGGAAAATGAGTTAAAAGCTTTTTGAGATTAGAGCATCTTTTATTTTATTTTACTTTTTAAAAAAACCCCAACAAAGTTTTGTGATAACTTGGTTGTTGGTACTGACCTGGAGACCGGGGACAGTCCCATTGTACCACCTGTAGTTGTGACCCAAATACAGCCTTTCTGTATTTATCCCTTTACTCTGAGCATAGTTCTTTAGCTGGAAATCAGCCCAAGCCACAGAAACCCAGCTACATCCCATAATGTGTAGGAACTGGGGGAAAGTTAGGGAAAGGCTGCTTTCAGCTAGAATATGTTGTTCTATACAAAGGAGAATGTTTCAGTATGACAAGGGTTGATTGTTAAAATACTCATTTTTATGGCGTTTCTCATCCCTGTCACACACTGGATCAGAGAAGATCGGAAAACACTTACTGAAGTGTTACTCAAGTGAGGCTCCAGAGCCCTGGCAGCTGGAGCATCCCACGGTGCAGCTCACCTTCCAGCTGGCTGAGCACCGCTTGTCCTGCCTGTTCCCACAGCACACAGGCACCACCACATCTTACTGCCTCCTGGCTTTGCAGGGAAAGTGAGATCTGAGTTTTCCTTTTTAAAAACCATTTAAATGGGTCAGTTCTAAAATACTCAAAATGGCTTGGTTCACTGTGCAGTTATTTTTTCTCACCTCCTTCAGCTTGCTAGCTCTTGAGAGTTACCTACCAGAATGCAAAACTTCTTTGCTTTTTCCGTCATCACTTGGGGTGAGCATTCTTGAGGAACTGAAGTATTTACATTTTGTTCAGTTTTGGCATAGACTCTCTGAGCTCCATTTTATCCATCCAATGAAATTCATCCTGGTGTAAATCCAGAGTAAATCCCAAGTAACTCTGGTAAAGTCACTGCAATTACTCCAAAATTATACAACATGTAGGATTTGACCTTGAAAGTGCAACAGGCTTTCCTTCCAGACAAGCTAAGCCCCAGTTCCTTCTCATCCCATCAGTTATAGCAGCCACCTGTGCCCTACCCACACAAACCCGGCAACCCACAGGCAGCACAGCACTGAGCCTCTGGCACAGTTTGCTAGAGATGAACACAGCAAAATGGCAACAAACAATTATAGCTGAGGAACATGGGGCAGGGGCTATCTTTTGTTATGCTGGTTTTATTGTAAGCTACAAGTGATTTGTTTGTTGGGTTTTTTTTCAAGCAAGCTCACACATCCCACTGCCCTACAAGGGACGTGCTTACATGCATTTGTGGACTGAAGAGCGCTCAGGAACAGTTAAGTTATCAAATAGCTCATGTCTCTCAGAACTGTCCAAGCCAGAGCATTTCTACTCCCTCCCTTGGTGCTAGGTGTGATTCGGGAAGGCAGAATAAGTTAAATATAATGTGACGTGAAAAGTACAGGAGGGTATCAGCAATGAACTGATAAAGCAGATTGTCTTTTCTCTTAAACACCAGGAGACTGCTCAAGCAGAATTAATAATTCACATTGAGTAATCTGGAAAATTAGATCTCCTTCTGACTATGCCTGCAAGCAGCTTACAATTTGGTTTTATTCATTATTCTTGGAAACATCTATGAATAATTTTTGGTCCACTTGAATTTCTGTGGGAAGCTAATTCAGAAAGGGGAATGAGCACAGCTTTGGCTAATACAGTCAATTTTTTTGTTCATTTTTTGCATGTAGTGGTCAGCTGACTATACTGTCAATGCTGAGGTATTTGTTTGGCTCCCCAGCAACTGCTCCCTTTTTTCCACTAAGAAGGTAAAATGTGTAACATTTTCGTATTTGATCGGAAGTACCACAACAATATATAGTTGTTTTCTGTGCTTGTTTCAAGTTTCATTTAGCAGCAAGAGGAAGGTGGAAGAAGACAGAGGAAAAGTAATTAATTTTTTGTTAGCCAAAACTGATATCATCTGGCCTTTCTTGGTGTCCCCCCTCCCAGGAGGGATTTGCACAGAGCAGAGCTGATCCTTGCTGCTCCCCGTTTCCCAACTCTGCAGGCTGAAGCAGTCAGCACCAGCTGAAGGGAAGAACAGGAGGGAGCCTGCCAGCTCTTTCAAAGCACAAGGATCAGCATCTAAATGAATGGGTCACACATGAAACTTCATTCTCTGCCTGAAGCGCAGCCTAGAAACAATATTTCTGGCCTAATGCGAGCGACAGCATCTCCAACTTTTGCTCAGTCAGGCTGCTACCGCATTCTTGCCTCTTTTCTCTGGGGACTTGGCTCTCCCTTGCATACCAGAGACACAGTGCTTTAATGTGGAAAATTGACCATGCTCAAAACCAGACTGAAGGCCCAGGAATTAACAGAACAAGCAAGGAAAATGAATCACCTCGAGTCTAAACATGACTCAGGTTGGGTTTCTGACCACAGATTAAGAAATACTGGAGGGGGGAAAACTGCAGGCTGCACTTTTCTAGAAGATTTTGTAAAAACCTCGACAAGCACATGCCAGAGATGGAGTACTCACGATTGATTCCACATTCTTGCAGAAGATGAGAAGATCTCTCAAGGTCCTTCCTGCCCTACATTTCCAGGATTTTAAAACCCACCACCAGCATAAAGGTTCAGGGTGATACAGAGCTGGTGGCAAATCGCCTCATCCAACATTCTGATTTCACTAATGAAAACCAGCACAACTAGCACTACTGATGGAATCAGCTGAATTCTAAACTTCCTTGCTTTACTGGGATTAGTGAGACCCATAACGGTTCTTGAAACACTTTTTTTTCTTTGTTGTTAAATTTTTTATATCATGCTTATCATCAGGGAGCTCCTAGAAATAATAGCAAACATGCGTGCATGAGGGTCACACAACTGCTAAAATGTTAATGTCATTTATTCTCTCTGGATTCTGCAATTCTCCTGACCTAAGAAGTTTGTACTTCTGCAAACAACAATGGAAGCAGGTTTCTAGAACTCTGCTAATTATTCTAAAATACGGAGATAGTGTATTTTTCATTAGCTGTAAAGATACAAAACTCTGGAGACACTAAAAGACAGCCACTGCCAGTCTGGAAATTCAAGTACCAACTAAGCTTTTCCCTAAAATATTCGGCATTTCCACTGCTGAGCAGCTTTTGGTTTCATGTCATCTGAAGCCCTCAGCTTGCCACCAAAGTATGTTTCTGCTTGCAAGCAATGCCAGACAGCAACAAACTGGAGCTTTCTGTTGGCTATGAGGAGCTGTGCTGACCACACAAGTGTGTTCCCTGAGCACAGACTGCCTGAGCAGCTAAATACACCCCACTGATGATACCTTTTCCCCTCTCCAATCCCTTCCTGGGTGACAGCAATTTACCAGAGGTTCCAAGGAAGTCAGTGAAAGTTTATCCATCAGGGACCTTCCCCTCTCTCAGGGCAGCCATGGAGCATACAAAGCAACACCCACTGCTTTAAGGACTAGTGAACAGTGAAAGAGGAAGAAGGGGGAGGAAAAGAAGGGGGAAATTGCGTAAGTCCCTGACTTCCTAAGCTCAGAGCAGCAGAAGACAAGCTGCTCACCACCCACAGTCACATCAAAAGTGCCTCTCAGCTCAGGATCCAAACAGGGAGCCAAGCAGCTGCCAATGGCACCACAGAAGGGGAAGGGAGCACATTGAGGTACTGCACATTGTAGGAGGAAACACTGTCCACCACCTACATATGATGCCCTCCAGCTCTTAAAACAAAAATAAAACCCAGTGCACAAGCAGTCCATATCCACCCTCCCAGTGCCAGTCATAATTTTATAGATGTCACCTCCTCAGGACCACCACAGCTTTTAATTAATTTCTTTCATTTTAACATTTATTAACAGTCAGGATCAAATCTCATCTCTAGGCATGTTCCTATTAATTCAACTAGATATGAAGTTGGTTAAAAATTCCTCAAGTTTTACTAACGGTCATACACAGGCACACTAAGTGAACAAAATCAACATTTGGCAGTATTTTTGCTGCCCAGATTGAAATTAGTCTGCCCAGGCTGCACCTTCAGGCAATGGGGAAGGCTGGGATCCATTGGATGGAAACATGAAGTGCCTAAACCAGAGAAAACATCCTTTGAGGAAAGTCTCTGCTTTCCTTCAGCCTCATAAGAAATGTTTGAAGTTGGTCACTGTGAAACTCCCCAAAATCATCCCCCCTGCCCCACCCAAGGCTTTGTTTGTAATTTCTTATGTGTATCTTTACTAAGCAAATGGAAATGTAGGGGTCCATTTCTGAAGTAAAACAGTGCAAAGATCATGATTGTCTTCCTATCCACATCCTTCCAATCCCTTTGGTCTTTTTGTGCTGATAAAAGTGATATTATTTTGGTTTTCTAACAGAAGGAAAAGAGAAAAATTAAACCAAAGCAGAAGCTTGCCACATAATTTTTTCCATCAAATCAAAGCCATTTTTTTCAATTAGAAATGTTTTGATGAAAAATTACAACCACTTTTCAGTGAAGTGGCTTTATAGCTTCCCTTAATCTTACAGAGACACCCACATAGAGGCTGCATTGTTTAACCAGCTGTAGCATCTCCTCTACAGTCCCACTCTGCAGAGTTCCTTGCTGAGCAGTGAAGATATTTATAGCCTGGATTCCCAGAAGGGAAATCTCTAAGGTGCCAGTAATTAGTTCTCCTAATGCACTGTTAATAAAAAGGGGAAACACATCTTATCTTGTGCATAACAGCTTTGCTGCTGTTTGCCATAGGAAGTAGGATATCCCACGAGTGTTACTCCAGGAATGAATTCCATGGCCAAAATGTGGATCTCCTCCAGGGGTTTCCCTTCATCAGGGGGATCCAGCTGACCTGTTTGTGGGGAGCAGCAACAACCACATTTGCCTGCCCCACAGAGGGAGAACTCATTATTACCCCTGTGCCCTGCATCTGGTTTCTACGAAGAGAAGATCCAAGATTTGGTCTAGAAAGGAGCCCTGCTGCACCCAGGGTAGGTGTTCAGACAGACTGACGGACAGTTCTCAAGAGAGAGTTGCAATAAGTTCTACTACGATTCCCTTTGGCCTGGACACTTCCACAGGTATTTGACCCAAGAAATTCATCATTGGAGTGAAATCTTATCTTCATCTCCAATAGCAGATGACTTGTGACAGTCCCCCAGTAAGCAAAAGTACTTACACTTCCACTAAGAAATAACCAGCAAGCCACAGTCTCAATAAAATGTGTAGAAAACATCATCAAATAACCTCAGCCTAGATGCTCAGGGACATTTCACTGAGTAAGTGGTTACCTGCTGGGGAAACAGTGAATAGATAGTAAATAAATTCTTCTGGGCAGAGGTAGGAGATGGATTGGAGTCTTACTAGCTTGATCCATAAAGACAGGGGCCTTTGCAAATTTTCCAGTTCCTGCACTGAACTATTTGAGTCCCCAACAGTGCTGTTAAAACACCCAGCACAAATCAGTTTTGCTCACCACCTTCTCTCAGCCCCTTTCAGAATCAGTAGCTGTTACCCAGTAGACCCTTGTCCCTGCAGGCACTCTGCATCTCACTCCATAAGAGATGTTATGCCTCCTTGTTGCCAGGAAGGCAGTCATTAATTAGCCTTCTGCCATGGCTCAAACTGCTACCCCGTGCTCGTCTTTTTACACCAAGTACAAGTTCACGTGGGTGAGCATCTGGACAAGTATATTCATTAGAGCTATGGAATAAGGAGTGAAAATTTCAAAAGAAAGCAAGATACTTGCTAAACTCTTACAATCTTGCAGTGCTGTCGCTAAGTGCCATTAAAGATGGGTTTGAGAAGCTTACCTGTGCCTACGTCTACCTACGACATTGTCCAAGTTAACCAGCTGTTAACTAGAGCACTCAAATTACAAAAAGGCAGGCAACAGTACTGGAAAAGTCTGTCTTCATGAAGGAAAAATATTTCAGCGGAAAAAAGTTTGGAATACCATTTTAAAAAATTGGGATTTTGATGTCTCAGTGCAATGGTTTTCACCTGCCACAATTTTAGGGTGGGGAGAGGAAGTTACACCATGCAAATATAGCATGGGGAATAAAAATAATAACAATTTGTGATTAATTCAAGCCACATTCATGTTTGGCAGCTTTCTCATCATGCCAAGAATTTATCCAACGCCCTTCTTATTTATGATGAAACAAAAGTGACATAGCACTTTGTCATGAAAGAATGCTGTAAATGATGCTTTTTTAATTATATACACTGTTGTTCTTGAAACAACTCTCCAGTAATTTATGTTTATAGTCCTACACATGCTGCAGAAGTGGATATAAAATGCAGCTGTGGTCAATAACCCTGTGATTTCAGTCTGATGCTAGCTCAACATTAAGTCTGGAAGAAGAAAGAAGGAGCACATACTCCAAGTGCTTTTCCCCATCCTCAATTTTTGCAATGTTATTGAAGCACTGGCCTACCAAAACCCAGATGTTTACAGTCAGGCTACAAAAAAGGAGAACATCCTGGGAGCCAAATCTGAACACTGATGTGTCTCTCCAGCAGATGAAGAACAACAGCAGAAAATCCTGATTTCTATTGAAAATTTGGGGAATACTTGTACATTATATTGTCTTTCTTACTCTGGATCTCAGAGCACCATTTGGACTGAGTGATCCCTCTTACTTGCAGAGGGACCTTTAGCCTTTAGGTTGCCTCAAGAGAGTAAGATGTCAATAATAGCAGCTAGGTCTGTCTCTGCTTTCCATCACTTACTCATTTTTCCTAGCTCCTCAAATGTTGTTGAAGCTAACATTCATAGACTTCTGAAAATTACTATTCTTACACTTCACTGTAGTCAGCATACACAAGAACACAGCTAATGATATGAGAGAATTTTCTTCTATTTGGGGCCCTCAGAAAATACTTGAGTTTGCAGTGCTAATAAGAATGAATTCCATCTTCCCTTTCTCCTGGTCATCCTTTCCAAGAGAGCCACTGAGCTTTATTCACCATGAATGTAAGTGTCAAAGCAATGAATTGTCAAGGCCTTCAAGGCTGGGAAATAAGGGTATCAAGGATGTGAAAATTCAGACATGCAAGAGCTGTAAGATACCAGCACACCTTTCCACTGAGCTCAGCCAGTTCATGTAAATTAATCCATTGGAGCAGAGCAAACAGAGACAATCAATGCACAGTGCAGAAACCAAAAAAAGATCAAGGCTTCTGTGAACTGTGTCCAAATAGCAACTGCAAGGTAAGATATTAAAGGAGATACACAGATAGAGACATAAACAGAAGCTTATGTGTTACTTGAGAGAAAAGTGATGATAGGACCACTGAGAACTGTTTGTACTTATATAAGCTTAAAATAACGCAAAATGCAAAGAAGATTATCAAAGAAGAAACAGGCTTATCCAAAAACGGACAAATATGTCTTCTGCTCTTTGTTTGTAGTGGTATTTAACATACAAATATGTTTCACTTTCTGGGTTTTTACCTCCCCCCGCATTCTACTTTCCACATTTATAAACTTAATACCTCACTTCTTCCTGAAATTCAAAACCTTGCTGGGTCCAGAAGTCTCCAGAGTTACAGGCCAAATTCAGTTCTGGTCAAACACAGTTAGGTTGAGGATCAGGGATGAATCCTCTGTATCGCGCTAAACAAAGCATGCAGCCCATGAGTGATGAACCTCTATCTTTTTCCTCTGGCTTTCTTTCAACACACAAGTTTGGTCCACTCCTTAAGATTTCTGACTTTCAAATAAAATCATCCTTTGAGTTCAGATGATTAGGAGAGCCAAAAGGCATTGTTTTAGTTTTTGCTACATTTAAAACCAGTTTGTTTTCCTTGAACCAGTCTGTCAAAGTCTTTTTGCAGTTCAGGCGTTATGTGAGAAACAGATTTGCCATTAAAATGCACAGTCGTGCCATCTGTATAAAAATGTATAGCACAGTAATGACATAGCCTTGCAAAATCATTAATAAAAAGAAAAAAACAGGAATGACTGACACTACTCAACTCCGGGAGGGGGGAGGATAGAGGGGAGAGACATTGACACCTTTGACTGACAAAGGGGGGAAGAGACAGCCCTGTGAAGAGAAACAGATTGATGCTTCTCCCAGATTCTTTGTCTTCCTGACAGAGTATGGGCAGCAGCACAGGCCACCTACTTGCTGCGCTAACGCCTGCAGCACGTTAGGCCAAAAGCTTCGGTGAAGTTAGCTAAGAAAGATTTCCACTACATTTTCATTTACTTTGGGTGTGCTTGCATGAACTCGTTATTAAATGCCTGCTCAGAAATCCCATTTGGCCGGAGCTGTTCCTCTGCAGCCCAGCACAAGTGGGTGGCCCCACGTTCGGTCCCTCTGCAGCTCTCCCCAGCCAGGCTGTCACTGGGAGCCTTCCCCTGACAACACACCCGCCTGCAACACCCCTGATTCCAGACCTTTGTACAGTCTGGGCCAAACCCCGAGGGCTGACAGCCCCCCCCGCCCCACTGCTTCCCAGCTGGATTGCTACCTGCACACCCCTGCTTCTCCAGGCATCCCGCTCACACCGGAGCTTTTTCATTTAAATGCTGGCGGGCACCCAGCTCTTTTCACTCCCAGGCAGAGGCAGCGCTATAATGGCCACATCCTTCAGGTTCACCCTTACTGAGACTGTACCGTGAGCTGAGGGAACAAGCAGCAGCAGTAATGCAGAGTTCCCTCGGTGGCCTGGCAAAGGAGCACTGGCTGCTGGCAGCCCTCACGTCACACCTATTAGATAGGATTTAGGTTCAGGGTTGACGCGTGTTGGTCCCACCTCAATCTGACAAGCCAGCAGGATACTGTGATTCACAGAGGGAGATGTGCGAGTCTTCCAAAAATATGCCTGGAAGGAAAGAACTGATGAGGGCATCTGAAAAAGACGCACATATGGTTTTTTTGATGGCTAAATAGCAACCAGTTCTTTAGACTTTTCCTCAGGTCACACAGGTGAATGTTTTCCCTAGGCTGAAGCCTTCTAAAAATATCATGAAATGGATTCATTTTTGGCTATGTTGAGTTTAACAAGTGTCCCTTAAGCTTTGTTTACCCATCATCTTGTCAACGTGGCATATGCATCTCTTCGCTATCAACTATGTGCTCCACCCTTTGCGTCTGGCTGAGTGCTGAGAGCCGACTGCAGCCCACAGCCTCCGAACAGTCCTGGGGCACAGCCCAGGTCTCTTGACAAATCTAGGAACATGTGCTGAAATTGCAAAAGCATCAAAACAATAAAAGCCAGAAGAACATCTTTACAAGGTATTTGCTAGCATTCACCCCAGGGACTTCACTATCATTTGAGAGAAAACATTGTAATTGTGGTAGAATTATAGATTACAGTTTTACTCGGACTTCCTAAAGTTAACCTCTACCATTACAGACCTAAATTTGGAGCAGTCCATTGTGCCACTTGGAGGAAAGCCACTAGTTCAGCACTAGCAACTTCAGTTGTATAAAAAGAACTTTTTTAATGATGATTTGTGTTTCATAAGCATTGCACTATTTTTAGCAATATGAGAAAGTAAAGCATGCCTCCTTTTAAATCTGGCTTTTACTGCACCCTGTAATTTATGGCGATATAATAAGTAATTTGAAAATAAAGATTTGAGACAACATTTTAGCATTAGTGTTTTTAAGACAAAACAAACATTCAAAATAAAACCTAAACCACAGCAATGAAATCTATCATTAAATGCCTACTTTCTGCTAAATTTGTAGCTATGGCAGCTTAAATCTCAAACATTTGTTGTGACCTCTTGCAAAGTAAAAATAATCATATTATTCATTGTGGTTCAAGACCAATATAGGGTATTATTTCATCCTAGCCTTAAATATTCATGGAATTATATAGTGTATCTTTAAAAATTGTATTAATTACTCTTTGTTGAGTCCAAGTGACTGGTGGTTTTCAGAAAGAAATGTATATCAGCTCATTGTATTTGCTTTATTTGTGAAGACTAGCACTTTTTAGGCTCATTTATGCATAATACATCAGATGTGACCTGTTTAATCAATGCCAAAGTTCTTCTGAATTAGTATCTCTGTGCGAGTTTCAAACACAAAGGCTTTTGACTGTTCATGGAAAAATTCAGACACACTTTTTCTCTTGTTCACTGTGTAAAAGCTGCTACTGTACTGTGGTGCCAAAACTCAAAGTTAGACTGCAGTGAATAATACATGCCAAGCAGTTCAACCCAGTCCATGACGTCTCTCAGACAACACTTATGTCCCACCAAACAGAACCTCACACGTCCCCATTTATCACAGAGTTATTTTTCTGAGATAAGGAGCATCCCCTCTGCATGGGAACCGGCCCTGGGTATGGACATCGGCATATGGCAGTTCTTCCTACCAACACACTTAACAAAAGCCACTTCTCTGCCTCCATTTCTATTTTCACCCAGCATTAACATCACTTAGGAACTGGTCATTAAGAGAAGTGTTCTCTTACCTTGACTTTAAGGAATGGAAATGTCATATTGAAAAGTTTTCCAGAAACCACTACGTAAGACTTCCAGCTGCTATGCATTTTCAAGGCCAAGCACCACAGGAGACTGGCTGAACACCCGAGACCTTCTTCAGGCAGAGAAGAGAATTTGTAGGTAGTGAAGTTTACCAATTGCTTTCCTCCTGTGATTTCTGAAAAAAGGTAACATATAGAGAAGAAGAAATAGAAGGGATTTTGCCTTAAAATCTCCGTATCTTTTGAACTTCAGACTCAAATATCTAAGTATTGCTCCCTTCATTCTTCAAATCCATCATAGGCCTGTACTATGAACCATCCAAGTGCAGTACAAATCGTGTCTGTAGCCACGTGTGAACTCCGACTTTCATTTGCATGCACATCTCATTGCAACAAGAAGGTTTTTCCTGTTAGAAACACAAACTACTTGATTTTGAAAAGCCAGAGACAAGTGATTGTGTATTTTTGAAGGCAGCTGGAGTCTATCTATTAACCAGATCCAAAACTGGCAAGCAAACTCAAATTTTAGAAGAAGCCAACAAAACAGGAATGGCTATTTAAGCATTGATACAACCAAATTTTACACAAGCAGAAGATCACTTTAGGCTCAAAATTAATATTTAGCCATTAAAATCCTTCTCTGAACTCCAAAACTTTCTGGGGCTCTTGTCAAACCCAGTCTGACAGGCCAGAGCACCTAGACCTAGAAAACTGGATTCAGACTTCTGTGGCTTGAGATCCCCAGTCCGCTTCTCGAGCAGCACATTTGAGCTCTACAGCAGAAAAGGCAAAGATTGACATTCTCTCTGGGTTTACACCCATACCAGCTTGCTGACTTCTGTGTGGCTTGGCAGGTGCAAACAAGAAGAGAGTTTTTCTCTTTCTCTTTATTTCTTGAGTTCCTGAAGCTTTTTGTTATTGTTTTAGACCAAGAAAAATATGCACTTTGAACGAAAGAACAAAAAACTTTAATAATTTTTGTTCTCTTTTCAACTGTTATGTAAATGACTCATGGAAATCATAAGCTGAAACTTTGATAAAATTGAAGATCAATATCTTTAGCATGGCTTTTTGTGACATACAAAATAAAATTTGTACCAACTCGTAATATTTTGTCTGATTCTTAAACATGTTTTTGACTTGGATATCACTGGCACTGAGTCTGGGTAGTTTTTTCCTGGTAACAATTTTTCCATAACATAAATATGAATTTATGAGAATTTTGTGAGACTGGTATAAAAGGAGAAGTAGGAAAGGCAAAGAAAGAGATATAAAATCCATGTTAAGCTAAATTCATTCTCAAGAGCCAATGAGAGCTTCAAGTTCGTCCCCACTGAAGCCAAGCTCGTGCTCTCTGTCTCTCTGGAAGAGCTGGGTTCAGGGAAGAGTAGGTGCAATAAATGGTGCTACACACAGACTAGCATGACTTACAGAGATGCCAATGCTGGAGATTGCCAACCTGAACAAGCAGCCTCAGTGGAGAGAGGAGCAGGAGCAGCAGCATTTCTCACTGAGGTAGCTGCATAAAAGTTTACAGGTACCAGGCTGAAGTTAACGCAATGGCAGGGCACCTGTCCTCCCCTTTTCCAGGTGTGTTAGCATTATGGAACACTTAAGATTTGGGAGGAAAAAGTTAAGAGGTCTCTGTTCCTACTAGCTCTTTCCTATCCCTCTTCTTGAAATCTGTGGAACTCTTCATGTTTACAGATTTTTTTTTTTTCTTTAACTAAATACAGCCTTTGGGGGAAAAAGAAGCTTGTACAGAAAATAGCAATGAACTTCACCAAAATGTGGGTTTCATGGGGAAAATAAATGTTTCCTTTCATAAATCAAAAATCCTATTTAAGCTGTCATTGTAGTAGTACTTGTTAAACTGGGAGAAGATACAGAAATTTCTCAAACATATTGATATCATTTAAAAACAAACAGGGTGAACAGAAAGGGAACCATTTCATTTTTAACTTTCATTAAAAAAACCAACTTCAAAAACACTGTAGATACTCATGAAAATAGATTTTCATTTACTATCGGCTCTAGAGGCTAAAACCATACACTTAGTCTTTTTTGAGTCTCACGTAATCTATTAAACCACATTTCAAACAAAAAGAAATGGCAAAATGCATTCATAAACACAAGTGCCAATATGTGTATGTCTGAAAAAACCTAGTAATTTAAGACTCTTTAGACCCTTAAGTGTTCCCCAAAGAATGTTATTAAAAACCGTTGCAAGAAAAATAACGTTAGTAAACACCTTTATGATGAAATAATTGCGTGGAAGGCACTGTCACATAAGAACATGGACCTACAGCCAAGGACAATTGCTTTACTATGCTTAATTCATTTATGAAACATGAGGTGTCAGTTTTATGTGGTTTGGCTAAGACTGGTGTGGATTTTTTTTTTAATTATTCTTACAAGGCTAATGGATTGTAATATATTTTGCCTCAGACTGCATTCCGTAACACGTATTTTTATACAGAGGATCTATGATGTATTCGAGGCCTGCTTTCCCCATGAATCGATGGATCAACAAACACCTCCCTATTGTGTAAGGTACTGTTGTCTGGTTGCATTTCAGAAAAGATTATTTGCTCAGAGCATTGTGAAGTTATGGGAGGAGGAGGAGGTACACTAGCCAAGGAATCCTGTTGTGACAGTTCAAGAAAACAGACAATCATCAAACCAAAGATGTGCCAGGCATGGAGGTTCACAGGTTATTGGTTCAGAGCCTGCAGTGCACTACAAATCATCTCCTAACACACAATACAATGCAGAACAGGAGCATGCTCAAACACAGCAGTTTGAAGAACAGAAGAGGCCTTTTCTACTTTTTTGGATCAAGCTCAGCCTAGGCATATAAGCCCTTGAACTAGTATTGTTTAATGGCCACAATATGCTGTACTTGCCTTGGATGAGTAGGGAGACCCAAAGACAGGGCTTGTAATTTCTCCAAAATTCCTCATGCTGTGCTGTTCTCAAGCCTCAGGGCTCTCTACTATAATTATCAAAGCTGAACCACACACTCTGCCAGGCTGCCAGCCCTTCCACTGCCATGGCACAGATACTGGAAGCCCATGTGGTACCTGGTTCTGCTCTGAACTGTAAAGTAGGACTGACTCCCTGGAAACCCACGAGCCAGCAGGTGAGAGAACAATGTCTAGGAGAAGATTCACTGTCAAGCATTCATCCAGACCCAATCTGTACTTTCCCAAGCACATCAGCACAACTGACTTGCTTCCACAAATGAATTTGGCATCTGCCAGGCATGTACATTGCCTGTAACTGTGCACTCTGTTCACTCTGCAGCTGCCAGTCACACGGGGTACAGATCATGGTGACCACACAAGGAGGCCCAGGAGCCCATTTCCCTATCCAGCCTCAGCTCTGAAGGAGGCCCCTTTCATGACCTAACCACTCAGGTCACTCCAGCACACATCACCCCTCCTTCCTTCCAGTGGCCTCTGGCTGCACTTCTCCCCTAAGATGGCCAATGGACTGCTCTGGCTTGAGCTAGACATGCAGGTAAATTCCTGCAGCAGACTCAGCAGACTCACCCGGATACATTTATTCTAAGCTTCTCAGCTCTCCCTAGTTCAGCAGTGCCCTATTTTAGTTTTCAGCTGTTGGTTTAAAGGGAGCAGTGGAAGAAAGCGCAGGTCGCGTGATCTCCTGTGACAGGGACGCAGAAAACAAGCCTAAGGAGCAGTAACAGGCACAGATTGCCTGCAAAGGGGACTGTGTGATGGCAGCAAGCTGCCCAGCAATCAGACTTCTCTCTACAGGAGGGCAAACTTTTTTGGGGGAAGAGAAATACACAGACCTGCAAGCCTGGCCATGCACAAGGAAAAGCAGAGTCCTGCTGATGCCAAGGGGCCCCCCCTGCAAGCTGTGGGGCACCACCTACTTCCATACCAGCAAAGCTCCATGTGGCTATCAGAGCAGGGAAAAGTACTCCATCCTCAGATAGTCTTTTAAAATTGTAAATCACTTTTCTCTCTCAAAGTAATTTCAGAGCTATTGTGTAATACAGAGGGAGAAAAAAAACCCTTTTCTTTTCCTAAAAAGAAAGCTTTCGCACCACCTACAACCCAGGATTAAACTTCAGAGGCAGTTACACAAAGAAAAGGATTTCTGTAAAGAAATCAATCAATCATTCGTCAAGTGTGGGTTCAGCACCTCTGAAAACCAGGCCGTTTCTCAGGTACATGAAGATATGAGATCTTTATTTAAACCACCCTCAAACTGTTTCACTCAAATCTCAGAAAACTGTGACCTAAATGCCTTAAAAGAGCTTAGATTTCAATACTAGCCTCTCTGGGGCTGAAACCACTGCTCCTCAGAATCTCCAGCTCACCTTTCCTTTCAAAGTCCGTGTGAAACAGGGAAAACCACTGCCCACGGATGAGCCAGACAGCTCTCACTGCATCAACTGGACCAGGGGCTGCAGGGCTTGGGGTTACTTACAGCCATCTTACCGCTCTCCTGCAGGAAGCTTTCAGAAATCTAAACACTCAGAAAAAGGGCCTTTGACATACTGCCCTCTCTCCTTCACTTTCATTAACCTTCTCCTTTTTTACATACTGTAAAGCCCATTGTTATAATTAACTGTCTGTAACAAAGTGATCCAAAGTAAGGCTGGTATTTGCAAACTTTTAGGACTTCATTGTTTTATAGGAATGGTCAGAGCTCCTGAACAGTCAGACCCAACTTTTATCGATATTTTGTTATTTTTTTATTGTATGTACGCAAGCAGAGTAGGTGGGAATGATCAGTCGACACCTGCAGTACATTGTGAGTAACTGAAGATAACATCACCTTACCTGGAATGACTTCAGTCCTTTGCAATAAAGATATTCAAACTCTTAAATGCTTAATGGTACACTGAGGCAAACAATCCATGGAAATAATTTTATGGTTCAGACCAAAGGATCAAATCAAAGCTTTTCACCAATTTCAATACACGTTATTTAGAAGTCTCTGTCACACCAGATGGTCTTAAAGCAGGGAGAGGGCTATAAACCAAGAGGTAACACTAGTGTTATCGTAGGCACTGCTGAAGTGCAGCTTCAGCTCCTGGTTGAGGCAGGGCCGGGCCAGGCCTGAGCGGAGAAGCAGGAGCATGCTTCCATGAGCATGGGGACAGTGCTCCACGGCGCCCTGCCAGGGGCTTGCCCTCATTCACACGAGGGTGCAAAGGAACTGGCAGTCAGCTGCAGAAGCAGCTCTGGAAAACACCTGCAAGTCCCCTCCCAGTGGAAGCACAGCCCCTTCGGGTGGCTTTGCAGGTCATTGCTCTCCCGGCAGCAGCCTACCTGTGTCCGTGAATCCTGTCCCAAACCTGCAGGCTGACGCACGTGGGAAAGCCCACGCCGGCACTGCCCTGCCCTGCGCCTGTTGCTTGACAGGGGCTGCATCCAGGAGGGATAGCCTTTCAGCAGGTGCATGAGCTGCCCAACATCAGGCAGGTCTGAGCAGATGGTGATGTGTTCCACTTCACCCCCGTGCAGAAAAAAACATTTTTATTATCAGGCACGGAGTGTTTGGAGTCTCAATATCTGCTGCTCTTTGCTTGGGGCTGCTGGCAGAGGTATCACTGGAGGGCTGTGATTTACCACTGTCGTATTTATTTACATTTGTGTCTCAAGAAAAGTGGCAATTTGCCAGATTTGAAAGTGCTTAATTAGATCTGATGGGCAGATTAATTAGTGCAGGTCACAGCACTATTTGTCTTCCAGAAACATTACTTTTTCTCTTTTTTTTTTGTCAAGGTAAAGCAGGAGGAGGTCAATGCCGCCAGCATGTTTTACATTGTGCTAGTTTAAGTCTTTGTGGGTTTATTTCATTTCCTCTGAGTAAATGAACTTTGTTTCTATTTCTACCATGACAGTATACTCCAAATAAAATAGTGCACGCACATACAAAAACTGGAATGCAGAGAGACAAAAATTATATTTATGTCCCCCTTCCATCCATACTGCTCATAATAAACCCCTTCTCCCTTCCCCTCCTCCCCCCACCATGGTTACTGCCCCTCCAGTATGATCCTCTTGGTATCTTTCCATCTTTGAAAAAAGGTGTTTAGGACTATGGAGCATTTTCATTACACATATATACACACACATTTATACAGACATTTATTTTTATATATACAAATAAATAAATAAATAAATAAATACAGAGAGTTGGAGACAGACACTGTAGCTGGCTAAACGTTATACCAGCCTGAGCAATTATAAACTCAGTTGGATTATTCTTAATTTTCACCGCCCTGACCGAAATTTGAATGCGACCAATTATATGCAGACTGACAAACCAGAGAACATAGAGATTAATTTTCTATGGCCGCAGAACCATTTGCACTCCATAACCTTGGGAGTGACACGCTGCTGATAATCAGGGACACGCGTTGTTGTCATGCCACCATGGTAAACGTGAAAGGACCTTTTACATCTGTCGTGCCACAGAAGGCAGGAGTGGCATATGGAGAGCCAAACCTCCCCAGGAGGCCACTGGGACCACATTACTTTTTGAACAAATGAGAAAAAAGTATTTCCCCATTTTTTCCTTTACAAAAAGGAGTTAATGGGGACTTCAGAGAGCAAAGGAGGGCACAACTAGCACACAGATTGTACACAGTCACAGCACCGGGGCTCCGGCACCTGGCCCATGGAATGTCCTCACCACTGACTCGTGGCATTGCAGAGGACAGGACTTTGTCATTTCCCTAACACAGAGCACTGCCATGCACAAAGCATTCCTTTACAACTTCTGGGCACTTTTAGCAGACGTGAGGCCCAAGACACTGCCACACAACCAATCAAGATACTGCAAGGTGAGTGGATCCAGTGGTTTGCTATGGAGATTTTCTAACTTTATCCATTCAAACTTGTTAAAACTGGGCTTATTTTCCTTTCCTCTGACACTCAGATTTATCACAGCCTTAATGGGAGAGAGAAACAGTCCTCCAGCATTGTCAGGTATCCAAAGCCATGTGTCCCCACAGGATTTTGCAGGTAGATGTGACCTGCATCCTCCTGCACCTTCGGGAAGTCACCCTGCAGTGAGCAGCCTGGCAGGAGGCTCCTGACTGCCTGAGCATGAAGGTTAGCTTACAAGAGGGAAAAACATTTACAAACATGCCCAGTGACGACAGAGACTGGGTATGGCACAAAGCAATACAGTTAAGCTGTTCAGGAAGGATATAAATGGATTGATTTTTTTTTCCTTCTTTTTTTTCTTATGTATCCTCACTCTCACACACACATCCTGAGAAAAAGGAAAAAAAAACCCTACCACAAAAAGGATGACCATAGCTCTAGAGACAAACCCCTATTCAATAAAACAAGCCGAGAATGTGTTTTTACATTTCCCTATTTACTCTGACTCATTTTATTAAGTAAGTTGAAGACGATAATTTTTATGCCCATTTATGACCACATTTCCAATACACGTGGCACCCTGTAAATCCTACCAGTGCTGCACCCCACCCAGGGCTGTGCTCCAGCTTCCCATACATTCTGTGATTATGTTAATGAGGCTCGGCACTGCCACTGCAGGTCAGGCTATGCCAATGTTTCCACTCAAACCCTCTTCTGGATGGGTGTCCCAGAGCATGGATTTGAATTTAACTGGGCTTTGCTTCACACAGTGGGACAAATTCACTATCCTCCACATTATTAAAGGAAACAAACTCCTACAAAAACATAATGCCTGATTTTGATTAAATGAAGATGAAGGAGTTGAGAGGGAGAAGCCCTGCCTTTTGTTTGAACATGTATTTGTCTTTAATTATCTCCAAGGATCCCATTGCAGTGGGACAGGTGGTTACAAGATGCTAACTTTTCTCCAGCAACATCCCTCAAACATGTTCAGTTTCCCACTGCTAAAGCGGATGGCACGGTTTATTCCAGGGCCACCGCCCCTTTTTGCAACTGTAATTTATAACCACAAAACTTGCACCTGTAATTTTAAACCCACGTTTGAACTGTGGGGAAAAGTCAACTAACCCCCGTCTGTCATTGCCTTTGTGTGCAGCCAAGTCACAGAATAGGCAGCCACATCCTCTCAACAGAGGGAAAAAATATTGCAGTTACAGCTGGCAAGATGTGCCCTGCCCCATACAAAGGAAAGCAAGTTCTCAGCTATTTTCAGTGACAGTGAAGTTTCTTAGTTCTTTGGTTAGGAGGGAAACCTTCCAAGAAGGGATGTAAGGACAGACTGCTGGCTCAAGCTGCTGGAATGCTCCAACAATAGTGAGGAGAGATTTAAGATGCTGCCTTTAATCAAAAGGGAGTGTTTAGGCTGCAGCTTAATGGTGACGATGTGAATGTCAACACTGTTAACAGTTTCACTGCTGATCTGATTAGCAGGAAAACCCAGTTAGTCCAGGGCTGTGGGCAATTTGAGTTGTTTCCCACCCCTTCACACCCACTCCATCACTTGAATCTAACTTAAAAGAACTGTTAACTTTTATATAAGGCAGATATTTCATAGGCTCATTCCTTCCCTTGGAATGGCAGCAGCTGTTATGTATTTATTTTGAAATAATAAAAAAAAAATTGCTTAAGCAGTCACATCCATATTAAGTTTCTCTGGGCAGGGCCCATCTTTATGTTCTGAGCTTGTACAGCATCTAATTCAATCTGGAAAATAATAGTAATAAGTAACAACTGTGTAAATGATTGCTGTAGCATGAACTGACACAATGGTCTCCTTCAGATGAGCTTAAATACATTTCCAGTCCCAAACACTGGCTTCTTACCGCTGCGTGAGAACACCCCAGAGCTCCTTGTCACTATTACAGGTCTGACTCCACAAGGCATATTCTTGCATGAAATTTTATTTGAGGAATGGATAACTGCATTCCTGGCACAATACCACCAGAGCAGGCTCCAGCCTTCCAGAGGATGCTCTTTACCTTTACCGGGCCAAGCTGCCCGTTATGAAATTCACCTCCCACTAACACATACTTGCATTAATATATAGCAACTCTCTAAATCAGCTGTTGGGGTCATATTGCCGTGTTACCCAGCACAAACCTTGCATCTCAAAGAGGTCACTGTTCCAGAGTTCTAAAAGGTGGGTCTCTGTTTCTCTCACAGCTGTGGGTCGCAGATGTGATGGTCTGGGGCAGTAATGCACAAGGAGCAAATCCCCATTCCACTTCACTGGCACCCCAAGAGCTCAGTGTACCCACGGAACTGGTACTGTGCCAAACTCAGCTGTCAGGAGAAGCTGGGCTTGCACTCAAGCAATTAATAATTTTTTGTGCCCTATATCAAATCTAACTAGCATTTTTATTTTGACCACTCTGAAATAAGGTGAGAACAGACCTTCTGACTGCCATCTTGCATAGGACAAACCATTTTCCTGCTTCAGGGTCCATGGTTTTCATTTGCATTGTTCTATGATAGCAATTCCCACTGACTTCAGTGCAAATCATGCATGAAAGCAGAATAATTAATCCCCAGAGGCAGTATTTGAAAAGCTACATTTTATTTTGGAGGCAATCCCTTGGTACAAGAAAATCACCGATGCCTGATCAACAAGTAAAGTGCCTTAAATGCTTCAAGACATCACAGATACATATGTGTGTATGATAAAAAAATTGAAAATTAAGAGTGAAAGTACATGTCCGTACTTTACAGATAAAAACCTTACAGGGATATTACAAACTTCAGTCCAGGAAGTATAGTGGAGATTGGCAAACACAGCCACCTATTCCCTATATAGTTATTAGAGCCCTATATAATTATATAGTATATAGAACCCTATACCCTATATAGGGTTCTCCAACATCTCCACCTGATGCTGGTCACAAACTACCCTGCAACAAACTTAAAATCACATAGCAAAAGGACTAAATCTCCTAACTATAAAAAGTCCTAAGAGAAAAAGAGTTAAAGAAGTTATCTATGCAGATACTGGAGGAACCTGCCTAGAGCAGATACTCTTCTCTACAGAGAGTACAAAAAGTGAAACCTGACCCAGGTGAAAAACCCTGCCCTGGACCCAAACCAGCAATCGGTTTAGTACTCTGAGCACTAACTGGACACAGGAGCATTTGGTACTGCTTGCAGGAGTACACAATCAGCAACTGCAGTGTTAAAATGGCAAATGAAAGGAAACCAGGTCTCTAAAAACTCTGGGCATACCCTGCTCCAACTCAGAACTGTAAAGCTGTACAGTCCTCATGCCAGGCAACAACCATACAATTAGTAGTTGTGATTTCTCAGTCAATGAATATTGATTTTAAAGATTTATTAGCTTTGTGTTCATTGGAACTTTACTGCTTGATCCCATCATCCCCTTCATTTTTTGCCCTGAAGCATGCAGGGCAAACAAATTATTTGTTTCATTTGCATGCTCCTGTGTCTCAGAAAATGTTTCTGAATTCTACACAGAAAAGATGGCAAGATTTTAAGCAGGGGGAGGGAAAGCCCCAAAAGAAGACAACCACCATACCTTCTCAACCACAAATCTAAGGGTACCCTCACAGCTGTAGGACTCTCACATGGAATCTTCCATGTACAACTAATCACCAAATAAGTTTTCTGAAAACCTTAGCAACTGGATGGACTTCTCTTAATAATTGTCTGAGCTGAGAGCTTCATTCCAGACCAAAAGGAGTAAAAAAAGGTAATATCAGCCTTTCCAGGCTTCCAGATGGGGCAACCATCCCCTGTCCATCGTTGTGGGGGATGCCTCATTTTACCAGTGTGCCTTGGGTCACAGGCTCAGTCACCCCAGTGCACAGCACAATGAGTATCTGAATACTCTTTGCCGGGGTGAGTTTGCCTTCTTAGTAAAGAGCAAAGGACACATTTAAAAAGTTGTGGCTTCTCTAGAGCAGATTTGTCCCTTCTTTTCTGTTGTAGATAAGTTGCACTAGCAAGGCTGGCACTGCCTGAGTTGGGAACACCAACAAGAATCTCTGTGTTCAGCAGCTTCAAGGCTACCCCACTTCTTCCCACAATACTTTGCCCTACCCTGTCTCAAGGAAGCAAGTGGCATCTCTGCAAACCTTCCAGTTCCTGGCAGCCACAGGCCCCAAAGCATTTTGAGGACAAGAGCTTGGGTAAAATTTTCCCAATAGGAGCCCTTAATAGAGGTGCAATGTCCCTCTGTACCTCTGTCTTGGTGCCAGTCCTATGCTGAGGTGGAGCAATAGCTGCTGCAGTCCGAGTACCACAGCTCCTTTGGGCAACAGCTAAGCAGTTTGGGGGCCACTGTTTTCTGTAACAAATTCATAGCAGGAATTAGGCAACACTCATCAGTATACCACAGTCATGGGATTTTCTTCGTTACAGCCGACACCAGCATCTGACAACACAGACAGATGAAGTGTTCACTTTGGCCCGCTAATGTCACGCAGAACACAACGATGAACTGCAATTCAGTGAGGAACATGTCTTTGGTTTTAACAAACTTAGATTCACTTGTACAACTCACAAAATTCATCCTATATCCTAAGAAAAACAGCACATTTAGAAGGAGCCTCTGTCTTCATAGAAAAAGCAAATTAATGCAGGAAAGGTCTGATACTGTGCCAGGAGCTGGGCCTGGAGCCACCATAGACCCTCAAGCACCCATTGCAGCAGGTACCTCATAGAAAAGAGTGCAGGGGAGACCTGAAATAAGGAAGGAGGACAAGGGCAGCTTCCACTGCTGTTAGAGAGTGTGTCCATTATCCATATTACACTTACATGATACAGGATGTGAACTCAGGAAAACCTGCCTACCAAGCAACTCAGACAAACTTACCACACTCCACATGCATGGGACATTAATTTAATAGGTAATAAACTGCAGTAAATTAAATACATAGTTTTCTTATTACCAGGTTTGCACTAAAGCATTACCCTCCCCATCACAATCAGCAGCAGGACACCTATCATTATTTAGTAGTAGCACAACCTACCTCAATAAAAGGCAAACAAAAGCCAAAAGGTACATCTCTCATTTACTGGGAAGACTTATTGCTGTGGGAGGAACAGGGCACTTGAGGTGCAGAAGTGATTAGGCTGCCAATAAGATACCACTGGAGATGGTAACAGCACCGGTAGGCAGGTGCTGCTCCCATTGCCAATGGATGTTGTTTATGGAGCGACGTTTCCTCCCAGGGAGTTCTGATAAAATGATTTTCCACTGGAGAATGGGTTGAGAGTATTTGCTCATTTTAAACACGGTGAATAGTCATTAACTGTATGATTGTTTCTGGTGACCTAGACCAGACTGAAACCAGTGTCCTGGAAACAAGCTGATCTATGTCACTTCACCAAACTCAAGAAATATCAATCCTTCCTTAAAAAGAAGCCACAACAAAAGGAGGAATTTAAATGACATAACAGCAAGAAATGGAAAGCACAGCAATTAGGACATCAGATGGAACAAATCCATACAGACACCCAGGCTTTTCCAAATAGCTCTGCAAATAAAATTAATTTTTCCTAGGGTACGTTTGCGATGAACTTGAGCATCCACTTGCTGTTCTGCCTCATTTGACTGCGGTGTTCAACCAGACACCCAAATCTGCCCTGGGACTGCAGTGAACTTCCTCCATCATGTGATCTTCCAGAGGACCAGGCAGAAAATACACACACACACACACACACACACACAGAGTCATTCACAAGAGGTTCAGTGCATTGTAATGAAGATCAAGGACACCCTGATTACAGCAGCAAAGTGATACTGAACATCTGTTAATGCTGGAGAAGGTACTTCAAAGAATGAGGACAGCTGGACTTCACATAAAATGGAATCGCTAAGTGCTTGTGCGTGAGGCTGCAAGTGGGGCACGCGAGCTCCCGGTAGCCGGGCCAGAAATGGACCCACCCTGCCACGGACAAGGTGACTCCACAGGGAGAACGGCACAAGCCCTTCTCACATCAGGCCTACAACCCCCCAGCTGCTCTGCTCTACCCCAGGGAGTACTCCCTGGGGCATAAGCATACACCTGGGCAGTATTTAAATTTTCCCCATTCCCACTTTCTGTGGTGTAAACTTGGTGTCATTCCCCCCTTCTTCCTCATTCATGAAAAATTGTTCAGCCTGGGGATCAGCTGCATTTCTGTATTTGACACTGTATGTAGCTGGAAACTGAAATTCACACCTTCCTCTTCGCCCTTCCAAGCCTGAAAAAAATCTGGATTTTCTTATAGGTTAAAAACTATTTTCACTTCAGCTTAGCACTAATGAAATCATTCATAACTATATTGCTAAATCCTTTTCTTTCAGAAATATAGGGGGAAAAAACCCAAAAACCCTAAGGCAGACCAGACCTCAACATTTACATTTCATGAAAAAATCCAATCTGATTTTGAAGTTTGGCTTTGTTGTCAGTCAGAAAATAAAATATAAAAATAAAAACAATTTCTGTCTAACATTGCTGTTGATAATGTTTTCAAAATATTTTGTCTCAAAAGTGGCAAAACAAATACCAAATTTTCAGTGTTTCGTGTAAAATAAATTTAAACTCTATGTGCTTTCATGAGTCAACCTTATTGTGGATGAACAGGTAGAGGAAGGGAGTTGTGAGAGAAAAAAAACAGTGTGAGGAATTGCAAAAAATACTGGAAACCAGACAAAATTACTCTGAATTAAACACCCCCATTTAACTCTAGTTTTTCTAGAAACTTTATATCATTTATTCAAGTGACAATTTCACACAGAAAGAAAATGGCTTTGTCAAAATCACTTTTTTGAGTTTTGTAAACAATTCTCTTAAAGCCTGCTGTTTGAACACAGTCAAAACAAAATTGTTTTGTCAAACGTGGTGGGAGAGGGGGGAAGAAAAATCAACATTTTTTCACCTCACAAATATCAACAGTTGACCTGCTCTCATGAAATGTTTTGAAACTACGGAAAAAACATGGGACACCTTTAGTTTAAACTCTAAAATGTGCCGTCAGCCCATGCTATCCAGCCAACCCACTGCAGCCAGCTTTGACCCCAGCCGTCCTTCCCAACACATCATGGAAGTGTAACACTGTACAACTGAGCTGTTCTCCAGCTTCCCTGGGAATGCTCATAGCACTGCCAATCATGCCAGCTCTCGTGCTGTTACTCATGCTCAAAACAGTGCTGTTTTTTCTAAATCTTCCCCTTTTGTTTTCTTAAATATTCATCCTTGGGCTGGGGGGGAGGAAAAATCCAATCGATCCTTACTCTGTGGAAGATGCAATGCTTTCTTATTTAAGCCATTTTTGGTTAAAACTGTAAGATCTTCTGTACATGGCAGTTCTGTACGCATTCAAATTTGAAAAAAAAAAAAAAAACAACGTTGAAGTAGACCTACAGTGAGAAAGGAAAAGAAAGAAAGAAAAGGAATTACGTTTACTGAAAATAAGTCATCGATAAGAAGCGTGGAGCACTCGCACTTTTAAAGCAGGATGGAGTCAGATGCAAATAAACTGGCAAAGCTTATTCTGAAAAAGGGCAACCCCCAGCATGCTTGCGGAGGCTGTCAGCGCTCCCTGGCCTGTGCACCCCGGCACAGCCGGCACTTGGGCTGGAGCGCGGGGCTGAGCCGCGGGGTTTGCCAGGAGGCTGCGGGGAGCTGCGCTGCTGCGCGGGGCCTTCCCGCTCTCCGAGGCGCAGCCGTAGGGGTGTGCTGCAAACTGCGCCGCGAAGCCTTTTGTCTGGTTGCTCTCCTTCACAGCAACTGCCGCTGCCTCCTCATTCCAGCTCAGGAGCTTGAAGTGATTATAACTTCCTCTAGAAACTTAACTCTCTGACTTTCTGATTTTTAACACCCAAATGGAACACAAATTCATATTATAAGAGTAGCAGAGATTAAATAAGGCAGAATTCATTAATGTGCCAAAAATATGTGCCAATGTGTCTCCAACTAGTTAAAAGACAAATACACAGATTGATTTTTTTTTTCCTCCCAGTACATCCCACATTGCCTATTTCCTAAAACCTTCTGTCAAATGCATAATCGACTGCTATGCCTTCAAAAATAGCACTTTTTTATAATCATTCATCTAGATATTTGGGAGTAGATGTCACACTGTCTGTCATGCCCATGCAAGACTGGGACACGGAAAGCATGGGCATCTTTGCTGAGAACCTGGGCAGGCACCTTGTGCTACCACACCCTGAGTGGGACAGGGCAGCAGGTGGGAAAAGCTGGCTGAGGGGACACGGCAAAAAGGGCAGCCTTGCACCACAGGCTATGCTAGCTGCAAAGTGGGCATCTGCAGCCTTTGGTTCCCCACTTCTTGGCAGGTGGGAAACCAACTCACACATGTCTTCTCAGGTCTATGCACCTCTAAGCAACTCCCCAGAAGCCCTGGAGAGTGGCAGGGCCAATACAAACAAAAAACATCCCACCCAGAATGACTTCTTTCCCAGAGGAAAAACCAAGCAGAAGCAACTTTTCTTTATAGCTGCCAAAAGAGCATACTAACTTTCCTGCAGAATATTTTAACAAACTATTTTGCAAATCCAGTCAGGTTGTCATTACCAGACAAGGTTTCTCTGAACTGACAATCAGCACAGTACTATCTATTACATAGCCAGTAAAAGATTCCCAACTCTAATTAAAAAAGCAGTTTTCAATTTTGCAGAGGAAAAAACCAACCCACACTAGCCTGTTTTACTTGCGAATTTGGTAAAACAGAAATTCCCCCGTGCGAGGGGACCCACGTGATGGCAAATCTAGAACAGGATCTCCCAGTACTGTTTTTACAGAATTTGGCCAAGCTTAATCTTGTCCTCCCCTGGGATACAACTGCTTCCCAAAACCACCACTGCAGGTCGTCGCTGAGATCGCAGACTGCTGATACCTGAGGTGAGAGGTGATTTCCTACTCGGCTCTGTTGCACAGCATCCCTCCTCTTTCTGGCAAGAAGACTTGACTCCAGCTCTTCAGAGCAGACACATTTCTGGACTGTGCATTTTTATGCAAAACTAGCAAAGCAGTGTTTAACAACTACCTACAAAGCAGAAGGGCCAGAAATGCAGAGAGATAACCCCAGGTTAGGTGAGCAGGAAACTCCTCCCAGTACAGTAGCTAGCAACTAGCAGTGATTTTTTTTCCTGTAGTTCTATAAGAATTTACTGTCGATTTTATACTGCTACCTTGGGGGAGCTGCTTATTGTAACTCATTTCCATTTTTACATTGAAAATGTGGATTGTAAAATTTACTGCATCATACGTGGCATTTAAACTCACAGCCATTAGACTCTTACAACTCTACTAATGCCACTTTTACAGGTGTTGGCCACAATCCTAGTTTACCATTTCATCAAAGAAATAGATGCAGCTCCCATAGTGACCAGGATTTGTGATTTAAATAAATGGGGCTTAGGAAATCTCCCAATGAGTTTTTTTCTCAGAAAAGAACAGAAAGTTAACAGAAAGAGATCGTTCCAAAAACGATTGATAGGAACAATGCTGCTAAAGTGTAAATTACAAGGTGGTAGAAGTAGGAAAAAAATGGTTCCCACATGTTTTGAGGCAGCATCAAAGAAACACTTAGTGGAAAACAAAAGAAGTAAGTTGAAGGACAGAAAGAAGAGCTCAGGATTTCTTTAGTTTGACTTATTAACATTGAGAGCAACTCTATAGCACTGTTAAGGAGGTTTTGCATTTCTATATTCAGATGTGAGGGCAAAATAATCATGGCCCAGGGTATGTTGCTCCTTTGGCACAGGCCAGGTTGGTTTAAACCCTTTCTGAGTTGTGTCACGCTGAGCCGGCTGGGACCTGTCCACTTGGCTCGCCTGCTGTTGGAGACACGTGAGAGAGAGGAGACCCAGGACGCTCTCCCTTTGCTGGAGCTGGCTGCAGGGGTCACTGAAAGCCAGGCCTTGGGGTGCAGAACACAACCACCAAAAAGGTCTCTTTTGGCAGCATCTTACTGTAAAAGGGGAGGTGTGAAATGAAGTTCAGAAGTTCAGTTATCGTGGCCCAGCTGTGTGTTCCGGCCCTCTCCAGGTCCACACTAAACTTTCCCTGAAAATCTCTAAATCCTCCTCCCTGAAAACACCAAAGGCCTTTCCATTCCCACAGCACTTCCTCTTTATGCCCAGTGTCCCAGTCAGTGATGGGGAACCACTCCCAGCCCACTCATATTTGGAGGCATTTCTGTTCATTTTTCTGTCCCTGCCATCAGTTAGGATTGAGTGTCTGGAATAATGGGCGGGCAGTATTAATGAACCCTAGACTGCAAATCCTTGTGATCTCTACCAACAGTGAGAGGAAGAGACTTGTTTCAAGGAGAATTTCTAAACCACAAAAGAGAGCATATTTGAACCACCAAATCAATATTTGATTTTTAAACTGGGTTTATGAACCAGAATAATCATAATAGCTTCCATAAAACGTCACAATAGATAGAAGGAAAAGTTGTCCTATCCACCAGTGGAGATGAAAATGGCTCACAAGTTAGCTTTACAGGTAGGAAGAGCACAGAGGTACCAAGAGACAATTAAACTTACTTGATCCTTAAACAAATGATTGGAGGAAGTGAGACCACGAGCATACTCTTGAAAACCATATAGACGTATACTGTTAAGTGATCCCGTATGACCGTGCATGGCACTAAACTGCAAATCCTGTCATCAGAAAAGAGCAGGAGCTAGTGCCGCTCTGGATGCCAGTCTCCTTCCTGTGTGAATAAACAGGTCTGGACCATGCTGCTTGCAGCACCAAATCCCTGCCTAAGAGCAACAAAGGAGCCTGCAGGCTCCTGAAAGAAGAGACACAGAAGGGAAAAGTTCAAGTGTTTGGGCAGCATTGAAGCCCAAGGCGTGGCTTCAGATCCAAATGCCACGTACAGTCAGGCAGCTGTGGCCAAGCAGGGGCAGGGTGAGCCCAGCACAGTCACCACTTTCCAGGCAGCCAAATGTGGGCAAGCACACTCATTTCCTATTAGGGCTGCACCCACACAAAGCCTATTTATATTTTGCATCCAGGACCACATTGAAAGCTGGATTTCGAAATCATGGACCTCTTTCCTCTTTCTCCTGTGCCCCTTTACCAGAGCAGGGCTTACCCAATCCTTTAATTTTTCTTATGTCAGGTTGTTTTTGTTCTGTCCCACTCCTCCCCACAATTAAAAATAACAATTTAAGCAAGGTTTATTAAATACAGCCTGTGACTTACTAAATCCGTTTTTCTTCAAAGTGTACAGGTCCCTCTGAAAGGGGAGCAGGTTTAATGCCCCTGGGAGATGCTGCCTTCTGACCAGAGATAGTAGGAGCTGTTGCATTTAATTGCTGGGCTGATCCTTGCAAGTGCCCCACTGGTGAATGCATCTGCCCCAAAGAGGCAACAGCACTTTACTTGGAGCTGTAGCAGATAATGGGAAGGGCTATGGGTGGCCTGTCACCTGCAATTTGCCAACAAGGAGAGCATCATGCTCCCAGGTTTACTTCGATCCATCTGAAGGTTGCTCTGAGCCTCCTTTTATTTCTCTGTTCTTTCACCAGAAACATTGCACAAGTCTTTTTGGTTTTACTTATGCTATTGCCCTTCTCTGGTTAATCTGTTTAACGGAAAATACAGCCATTCCCTAAAAAACACCTGGTATGGTCATATATGCAAGTATGGACTCTGACCAGATCACTTCCTTAGACTTGCCTGACTCCTCAGTTGGTTAATGAGGGATCTGAGGTAGCTCCCTCCCATGGAAGGAACCCACTGGCTTTGGCAGAAGGATCAGCCTGTTAGGGGTACATCTCCCTTTCCCTTGCATTCAAGCAAGTGACGGGAAAAGAATCGTTTTCCTTTCCTTCATCCTCACAACAGAGGCCTACATCCAATCCCTGGCACAGCCACTTCCTTCCCAGGAGGGTTTTGGGCAGAAAGAGCACAGCCTCTCAACCTGGCCACCCTGGCCTGGGTTTGGGCAGCGTGTCATAGGCTTCTCCTGATTGAATCAGGCTGCCTCACACCAGCTGGAGAGCAGCAGGCTCCTGTGGGAAATAGCTCTACAGACTGAGCTTCTCTAGACACCAAGCACAGCACAAGCCTTTTGGCTCCCCCTCAGAGCTGACCTTGAAGCATTTTACCTTGCCTGTAGGCAAAAATGAAGGATAACACCACACAGCTATAGGAAGGAGTGATAAAAATGAATAAGCCATTGTTTCCACCACTATTACTTTCTCTGGAGCTGCACCAGTGCTAGAACAAAGATGAAAAACTGTCCAAGTTTTAAACAAAAGCCTGAGAAGCAACTGGGGCCAGCAGTCCAGGAGCAGCTGCCAGTGGAGGAAAATGCTTGTCTTGGAGCCGAGAGCTGTGACCCTGCTGTTAAGGTGAGCTCATGATGCCACATGAGGCCACTGCTCCTCTGGGCAGTGGGCAGCAGGGAAGGCAGTGCCATCAGAGGCAAGCACAGATGTGAAAAAGCACGTAGAGACACCCTGTGCTGAGCAGACACTTGAGCTTCAGAGAATGAGAGAGGTCTTTCTGCAAATCTCGCATTGTCCATCTCTCAGCTGAACTTGGGAATCCACTTTCAAGAGCCAGCAGGAGCAACCCATCACTCTCTTCAAAGCCCTTCCTTCCCAAGGGTAAAAGACACACAGCAGAAAGGCAGAGGGTCTCTGCCCCAGCAAGGGCTGCTCCTGGGCTGGCCCACCCATCGTGGCAGCAGGAGGCTTCAGCTCCTGCCCAGTCTGTGCAGGGAGCAGTAGCCCTACTTCGGTGCACTCTGAAGTAGGTCCTCAATGTCAGTTCCTCAATGATTATGTGGCTGCACTACAATCCAGCTGCAAAGAAAATGTTTCATGATAGAGGTCAAAAGGGACATGATTACACTCAAGACTTCAGGACACAGCCAGATTCTTGTTCAAAAAGTTAATAAACAGGCTTTTTAGTATCTGCCTTTTCTTTGAAAAAGGGGAGAGAGAAAGCAAAAGAGCAAAGAATAGGAGGGGTTTCCCGCTCACCAAAGCTAACAGCAGCAGTGAAGCATTTCAGCATTTTAACCGAAAGAAATTCCTCCTCTTCACTCTCTCCTGCTGTGGGCAAAAAATATTTTCATGGGAAATAGTTGACTTTAAAAAAAATTGCAAAAAGACACAAGCACGTTGATACTGAGGTTGGTCCTGGCAGAGACTGTTGGTGTGATGTTTTAGGTGTTCCCAGCCTTCCTTCCTAACCTGTATCTGCTGTGTCTCCAAATCACCACACTTTGCCCATTGATGTCTCTTCACCTACGTCACCTTTGGTGTTTTTTGCATCCTCTCAGTCACACCACTGCTGCTACCTCTTTCTCTGCTGACACTGCCCCAGTAAAAGACCTTCTGGCTAGGGAAACACTTTCAACTGCAGATGCTAAAGCTGTCCCCTGCCTGCAAAGGTAATTTGACAGATCTCAACCTTTCTTGTGCTGTCAAAACTAGCATGTTCTGAGTGTGGCAACAGTCCTGAGCCCCAGGAGCCAAAGAAACAGAAGCAGCTTCTACTTCTGATATGTGATGCTGGGGGGACTGAGAGAACTACCCCTGTGTTTCCACCCACCCTGACAAATTTCTTCTGCATGTGTTTTTCTGCATAGTTGCTGTTTTTGTTGGTTTGCTTTGGGTTTGGTTGGGTGGATATTTTTTGTTGTTGTTTATGCTGAGGGGTTGTGGGGGTTTTTGGTTGGGTTTTTGTTTGTTAGTGTTTTTCCCAAAAACCCTAGTGTACTTCTCCTGTTTGATGCAGGAAAACAAGCCCCTACCATGACTGAATTGCTAGGCACAGGGGAACTGTCAAACACACTCATTCATAAGCCCTGCATCCTCCACTAAGTGAGCCATTAAGAGGTCAGCGAAGGTGCCGGAATGTGTGTTTAAGGCAAATGGTTTGGCACGCGAATGCCTCTCACCCCTGTGCACCAGGCAGCTCAGAGAATTTCTGTCCAGCAACTCCTGGCAGCACAGGGTGCTCATTAGCAGGGAAGCCAGGGAAGGGCATCTCTCTCAGGGGGGAACTTCTCCAGGTGCCAGTGCTGACCCAGGGAGGAGGTAGTGCCCCATCCCCAAGGGCAGAGTAATATGAGCTTACCAAGGAAGCTGAGGATTCCAGGACTAGAGTGGGAGGCAGGCAGCCAGGACAAGGTGAGATACAGAAAATTCTTTCAAGAACAGCTATTGGGAACTTCCATGAGCAACAAAACAGGCAGAATTTGTGCTAGATGTTTCAGCTAAAAGCTACTGTATTCTAGAAGTGCTCCTGAGAAGAACAAGGAATTGTTTTGCAGTTAATCCAGGCACTCTGAACACAGGAGAAATTAATGACCTGGTAGTACAGTCAGTCAGAGAGATGAGCAAAAGTTCTCAGACCTTACCAGCAGTTCATCTTCCTTCCCCTGAGTATAAAGAGTCTCTTTGCATTACATCACATGAAAGAAGTCCAGGGTGTACTCTTAGCTGTAAGTAGTTCCCTTATCTGTGATAGTTTGTAATAAGGGTCACCAACAGATTTCCTGGGATTTTTTCCTATGGAACTCAATTTACAAGCACAGCTTCTACTTGTGAGTCATCTGAAGCTTGAGTATTATCCAGATGTGTTTGCCAAACAGTTTAAGGAAAGTATCTTTGACCCATGGGATGCCATCTGACAGTGACAACTCTTGCTGTGCGACGCCTTAGAGCAGCCACATGCACTGATGTCTTCTGCTGGCACACCTGAGTGGTTCCTGCTCTATGTGGGCTGCAGAGGCAGTTTTGGGTCTTTCTTTTTTTAAAGAGGTAAATAACACTTCACCAGTAGTAAACAATGAAATTGCACCGGTGTTATCTATTTGTACAAAGTCACAAACAGGTTGGAGGATTTCTGCATCTTCAGATTTTGAGTAGCTGTTCAAAACATTGCAATCCTTACAAAACCCAAAATAACCTACAAACAAAGCAGAAGTGGAATTCTAGCTGTTGGAGTCTTTTTTTAATTCAAACTAAGCTCCTTCAGAAATTCATAATCTTATGGAAAGACAAATTTTATGTTTACCTATATACAGATGTGTGTGTGTGTAGACATTTGCACCCTACTATGAAGTACACCAACCTGAGCAACATGCTGGGGGTCTCGTGTAATGAAATATCCCAGACATTTCAAAAAATCATAGTTGACAATTTCCTAACTCAATAAAAATCAAATCCAGCATGGGGGAATTCTATACCAGATCTCATTTTGACAGATAAAGAAGAACTGATCACCAAACTAAAAGTTAGTGGTAGCTTACATACAAGTGATTGTGACTTGATTGCATATATATGCAAACAGAATAAAGCCCAAACTAGTAAGCTATACACATGGCAGTTTAATAAGACAATTTCACAAAGCTGAAAACAATTATGGACCAAATCAGTTCGGAAAATGAATTTAAATAGAAAAACATGAATGATAACTGGGAGCCACTTAAGAATATATTACTAGATGCCCAAAAGCCACAATCAACAAAAAAAGACCATATTGGTTAGGAACTCAACCTGGCTCAGGGGAAGTCAGAGCAACCAGAATAAATGAAACACATGCACACACCAAAATAGAAATGTACAAAAAAGTGGTAAGCAATAAATAAAAATAAAAAACCCTAGGAATTATAGAAAAATGATAAATACACAAGAGAATATACAAGGAGGACAATAGAGAATTCTAGGTGTATTGCAAAAAACTCATTAAACATCACTATCTGGGAACAGTAGGCAGACCTGTCAAAATTAACACAGAAAATATTTAACTGGCAAATACACATTTAAGTTCTATACAAAGGGGACGAAAGTTAAGCAGCTGCTAAGGTTAAATTTTTTAAACCAAGTTAATCTCAAAAATTCTCACTCATGAATTTTCAAAGTAAAGATCAGGGCTCTTTGAAAAACTAAAGCTGATTTTCAAGACCTTTTTGGATATTGGGACAGAACCAAGTAAATTAAACAACAGTAATGTCAAGACAATGCTTTGGGAACAGATGGAATGGCCCAAGCAGATACTAACTTACAGAAAAAGAATCATCCCAGGTAGAATAATGGAAGAGCAGATGCAGGATTCAATCAATTAAAAATTAAAGGAAGGTAATATAACTAATACTGAGCAGCAAAGGTTTATGGAAAACAGAGCTCCTCAAACTAATTTGACATCTTTTCTCTAAATAAAATTACTGTTGCCAATAAATGTAATAGTACTGAGGTAATAGATATCTATTTCTATGAAGACGGTGGACTGCATGACATTTTGATTAAGATACCAGCACAACACACAAAAAAAGCCAGCTTGGCACGTATTAATGCTTTAAGAATGATGAGCTGACAAATAACAATATATGGAAAGGAAGATCTCACTGAGCAGATGTGTCCTTAACAGTGTCCCAGCTTTCAACCCTACACTCTGCTTTTCAGTGGCCTGATAGAAAACCTATCATTAGCGATAAAGGACATGGGTGATACAGTGAAAGAGTGGTAAATAAGGGAGAGACTAACCTGGATTGCTTTGTAAATGGGGTGCAAATACGAACAAAAAAGTGAATTGTACTTCCTGGGCATGGGGAGAAGGCTACCTTTGACTCTAAAGAGAATTACAGCATCTTGGTGGACTATCACCTGCACAGGAATTCTCACAGTGAGGATGCAGACAGAAGAATGAACATCCTCCTCTATTCAGAAGCAGGGGCATCACCAGGAGAAGTAGGAACCCTGAGGTACCCACTATTTCAGACCAGCTGTAACTGCTACTGGATTCCTGTGTGCTATCTGGTGTCCTGACTGAAGGTGTTGAAGAACTGAACAGCTTTGTAGGAGAATTATAAAAATAACCAAAAAGATTTGGAAAGTGTGAAATAGAAACAAAGTACTAATTGATGCAGTTAGTTAACAGCAGACAGCATGGAATTAAGCAGGGAACAGTGATGTGACTGTGTTTCTTGACAGTCTACCCCTCAAAGATCAGCTTTAATTCAAACTGGAATTAATTCAGAGCAAATCACAGTAGATCACAGTGAGCATGTCTTCATACTGAAATAGAGTAGCGAGCATACCAAGAGGTCAGTTGGGATTTGATAACTCCCATGAGATTATAGCTTGTGCATCAACAAAGCAGAGCAAAGTATGCCATGCACGTTCACACATGTTCAGAGGCTCAGGCCGTCTTCCTCTCAAGCTACTGGTTTAGGTCTGCTCTCTCTGTGTGCAGTCTCAGGTGAGCATGTCCTTCCCGCAGGGACAGGCAGTCTCAGCAGCACGGACATAAAGGAGACCGGGCGTGCCCCTTCACCAAAGCTCCTTGTTCTGAAGGGGCAGGGGACAGACCACGAGGAATTGCCTTTCTGTCAGGGGTCCAGCTGGGGATTCCAGCTCTCACTGCATCCCATCACGTGTGTTTTTATTGCACATAGATTACAATTCTGTTAATAACTCGGGGGTTGCAGTCCTATACATGCCATGCTGAACGAGCCAAACTCAGCTTGGGAGTGCTCCAGAGAACCTGAAGGAGTTGTACCAGACTGTCACAGCTTACTTTAAGGCTGCCAATACCACAAAAGTATTCCTGTTAGCTTTGCAGCTAGTCAGGCTTTATTTGAAATATTAACCAGTGTCTTCACATTCAAAGTTTGACTTAGCTTTGCTCAACATCATAAACAGAGGTGTTAATCTCCTGAGCCTTCCCTGCCTCAGTAGCATTAACACTGTGTTTGAAGTGACGTTTAAACCAAGTCCTCCCACCTGTCCAAGCTGTAAGTGAGCCATTGGAGAGGGTGGATAACCCGTGTCCTGGACGTCGTCCCCTCCCAGGAACCAGTCTCTAATGTCCAAGGTCATACAAGATACAACTGAGTGTAAGCTGCAAACCACCATGTTTGCCTGCACAGCTGTGGCATTTGCAAGTATTTAACACCTTACTTTCTGAATGGACAGGAGGTGCTCAAAAGGAACCAGCAGAAAACAAAGACTTATTCCCCTGCAGCAAGAACACAGAATGCAGGCTCAGCATGAGTGGCACAGTGACTACAATCTAGCTGTAACATATATACACACACACTGCACCTCCTGTGATTTATATATATATGTTACACATTTTCCAATTGCATTTTGCTTTGAATAGGCAAACTGCTGGTCCAGTTTGATTTCCTGCATGTCCAGATGCAAAGAGGAGCAGAACTCAGCCTGGGCTACATTCACCATAAAAACTAGGCAGAAAAGAGAAGGCCATTAAAAAAAATTCTCGTTTACCCACACCCTCCTGCCTCAGGATCAGAGGCAGGAGTTTATGCAGACAGTTTTCCCTCTTCTACAAGAAAATTAGATGGTTTTAATTTAATAACCCTTGTTGGATTCAAAGGCAGGTACAAGTCTAGCAACAGCAGTGTTAATACCTAAGTAGGTCAGTTTTCTGTGTGGTCCTTGAGGGTTTCATCACAGGACTAGTCCACTGATATTAACGGGAGGTACTCCTCCCCAGTCCCCACACACCACAATGACAATTCAGCTCAGCATGGTAATTAATGCTGCTTCTGAAATGGCTTTGAGTCAAACAACTCTCCCTTTCCTCATGCTCAGAAAACATACTTGTGGGGCGAAGTGGCAAAAGCACAGACCTAAGAAGAGCAGAGCACGCTCACCCCAGAAGTATTTCTTTGCCTAATGAAAGACATGTACACTGATCCCTCGTGGATATATGTCTACAGAGAAGTGGGCAGGCAGATGCCTGGTGACCTGGCCAGATACAAGCCAGCTCTGACTGGAAGCTGACCAGCCCTCCTAAGAAAGTGCCACAGGGTGCAGGAGCACCCAGGGCACACAGAACAGAGCTGACTCCTGCCCAGCCAGCTCCAACTCAGCACCAGCGGCAGAGGTGCACACCTCTGCATACGGACATTTGTGCCAGTTGCTCAGTATCATGGAGTGAGCTGCACTCTCCAAAATCGCATTCCCTCAACCCTCACTTTTTTCCTTGCTCAAACAAGTTACTTGCTAGTACAAATGACAAAGATCTCGCTGCAGGCTATAACTCACTCTGCAATCATTATTAACTTTCAACAACTCCGTGTAAAACGTAAACCTCTTGAAAAAATGGTATTTCACTTTATATGATCGGTATTTTCACTTTACCACCCACATTTTACAACATATTACTACAGAACTACACCAAAGCATTCAAAACCAACATTTGATCCATCTTAATAAAATATTATCTAAATTACATAATTATTTTTTAAATACAGGCACACATTCTTCAGTACCAAACCTTAGCACTGATTCCTCAATTTCCTACTTTCTATGAAATGCATTATCTGGAATAAAACTTTGGCGTAATTCCTGTTAAAGACAGCAATGTTTTTTCCTGAGTATGAAATAAAATCTTAATATCAATCTTTTGAATATTTTCTACAAGGAGAAATTATAAAGTAGAAAACAGCTACTGGGATTATGAAAGCCATGACTGAAAGTCCTTAGGAAGAAGAATTGATCCAGAAAAGGTCTTGATCCAAGAAACAGTTTTAATCACTTTGCAAAATCTCAGCAACTGAGACACGCTTTATTGACCTGTAACATTGCCACCATCTTGTCAAAATATTTTCAAACTGGATCAAGCTGGAGCGTGCTATTTTATGATACCACATATTTCTTTCCTCCAAAGGAATACAGCAAACTGTAGAGTATCTCTGAGACAGGCAAATCTTCTGACCTTTTTTTCTTTCAGAACTCCCATCTTAGTGACCCAGGAATAAATGTATTTTTGAAATGTCAAATTTGTTTCCATGGTAACATGAAATGTCACTCCTGGAGATGATGTTCAATACAAATGTGAAGAGTTGAAGGCTATTTAACATGTTTTCAGTTGTACCTATTCAGCAGTGGTTGTTATACTTTAAAACTCAATAAAGAAATTAAAATATATTTATCAAAAGTTGATCTCTGGCAAAGTGACTTTTACACCTCACATTATTGCCTGCAACAACACTCACTAAGGAGAAGCCTCTTTAAGTACTTGTCTGCTGGTAGAACATGGAAACATTTTCTATTATGTTGACAGTCATTGCCAAGTTCTGTTCTCTGATTTCCCAAGGAAAAGAAGAGGTTTCATCTACCATTTCTACCCAGATCTTCTCCATGCATAGACTATGGGAGGGGGGAAATAAAGAAAGAAAACTATCAGGGCAGCTGAAGGAGGAAAATGGCTTTTATGAATCCATAAGAAAATGACTTACTCATAGTGCAACCCATTCACACACATTACACATACTATACATAGAGTGCCTTTATTCATACACACTGAGACATAAACCAAACTAATAATGGATTAAAAGGTTTCTAGCAGATTTTGCAAATTGCTTCCTCTGCAACACAAAGGTGTCCCCTCAGACTCCAGCTCTAACCCCAGCAAGGAGGGCCAAAGAGACGCTGAACGCAGAACGATTTTGGTGCTACTGCCCTGGAGAGGTGGCCCCGACACCTCTGGCCTGAGCCTGCCTGTGCCTGAGCCCGTGCCAAGGACAGCAAGAGAAGGCCTGCAGCAGGAAGGGAGGTCCTGGCACTACCAGAGGGCTCATTCCCTGCCCACAGCTGACTACCGAGAAAATGAGCCCCTAGGAAGAAGGAACGCTAGCCCTTCCTACCTAAGGAGGTGCCTCTGCACCACAGCTCTCAGGGGCTGTTCTAAAAGATAAAAACAAGATAAATTGTTCCCCAAAGTTCATAAATAATATATGAACAATTAAGTCTCTTTTTATGGATGCATCATAAAATATTAATCCATTTTTATTTTCATAAATTTTACAATTTACAAGTTGTTGTTGTTTAAATTTTATGTTAACAAGGTGTCCAAAGCTGACAAATTTGGTTTCAGGTAAAAAAATAATCAACTTCTAAAAAATTGAGAAAGAAAATGATTAGAACTTCCCACCTGCCATCTCAAATATCACAAGGTTCTTGCTGTTACTTCTTTAAAAAGACGGAAAGAACCATTTCTCTCTACTAAAAAAAGAATTTTCAAGTATCAGTTCAGTTTTATTTCATGAGCATTATTAAAGACTAATAGCATTCACGGTGTCCATCCTGATAGGCATTCATGCCAGGTACATGGTGTGATGTCTGAATAAATACACTGTGTAACTAATTAAAAAAAAAAATAAAAACAACCACAATTACCAATAAGCAGTAGAGACTACTAGTTTAAAGAACTGAAAAACTGTGTTTTGCTTGCAAAAGTTCCTACAAGTTCCTAGCTAGTTGAAGTAGAAAGTCTGAAGGGAAAAGTTAAGAACAATTAGATTTATTACATACAGGGCTATGCACACAGAAGTATAAATGCTGAACATACACAAACCCCTTATATAGCAGAGGTAGAAGAGGTAACCCTCCAAGCCACCCACAGGCTGCTGAGGAAAATTGTTACAGCATTTCACTTTGGGCTTGTCCTTAATTTTCCCCCACAGGTTGAGCTTGTATTCAAGGCCATTCTGAAAAGAAGCAAAGGAACCAAGCAGGGACAAGAAATTAAGCAAATGAAGGCTTTAGAAGTAAGAGGTATATCCTAGAAATGCCACAGGGATAAAGGAACCAGAGGAGATTGCTGGAAGATAACCACGGGTGTTTTTGTAGGGTTTAGGAAAGCAAATTTGCTTGATATGATGTGAGTATTGCAGAACTACAGTTCATAGGCCAGGTTTACATACACCAGAACACTTGGAGAAATGCCATTCAAAACAGTGGGGAAAAGGGCACCTGCCAGAGAAAGAAGGCAAAAGAGAGAAGTCATGAAATAGCTGTGCAAGAACAGTTGTAGGTGGTCAGTTTGGGTGCACCCTTTATCTGAACACTGATCTCATCATACATGACCATTTAAAAGAATTTGATTTCCAAAACCTGGTTATTTTGCTGTTGTTCCGTATTTCCAAAATGTTAAAGTTTCACAGATTGCAGGCCACTTTTGCTAGTGAGGAAATGGAGGAAGAAAATCTTGTGCATTAGAGTAAGATAACAGATGCCAGGCATCCCAACAGAACATACTCGGGGTCACTTTGACTGTTGCAGCATGAGTTAAAATTAATGTCCCAAGAAATTTTTCTTCGTTAACTTAGTTACATAGCTCCAAATTTTGCCTCTTGGTTCAATTTAGGTAGTTCTGCATTATGGTGTGGATGCAGCAGTGACAACAGCAAGAAATCTCCAAAGGCATTAATGCAATCCCCATCACAGCAGAAATACTGTTTCAGCACCATGCATCTTGATGACTGATTTCCTCTGAGCTTCACTGACCAGTGTCATTATAACAACAAAAATAGACTGTGGAAGTAAGATGAAGCCAGGGGAAATAGTTCATTAAAAAGTAAAAGCATGTGCTGTCATACACATACTTGCACACCGTCAAAGCAGCCAGCTGTCTCCGAACAGACTAATTTTTCTAAATGCAATAAGAGGGACACATTATATCTTACAGTGATAAAAAATAACAAAGGTGTGATTGAAGCAGTTGCTGGTTTCCAGAAATCCGTGTCAACAACGGCAACACAGCCCTGTGGAGGATGAGAAGGCTCTCATCTGCAAGGATTTAGGCAAGCAGTTTTGAGCTTGGGGGGAAATTCACGACGCTCTCCTGAAGTTATCAGTACCACATTGACACCGGGAGCCAGCCTCCCTGGGTGGTCATCAAAAATCAAGGCAGCCTGGCTTCTCTTAGAGAAGCTGGTAGCAAAAAGGAAGCTCTTCACTGTGTTGGTATCTCAGCTGCAGCAGTTGGTTTGACACCAAAGTTACACCTTACAAATGCCTTTGCACAAGTCAAGCCCTTCTCCACCTTCTGAACCAGTCAGTGTGGGTACCTGAAGGGAATAGGGGTTGTATCACACTTGAAACCTTCCTAAGCCAGGAGACATAACCCAGAAGAAACTCTCTGCTAGTCTGACATATATTGGGTTTAATAGCCCCGCAGCGTTTTCCATGAGCTGCAGATTACGAGGCAGCGCAGCCGTCACTGGGAGGTACCTGTACCCTTTTAGAGAATTACCAGGAGAAGCAGCTCTGTTTTATGGACAGCCAGTTTTGCATTGCCAAACTGCAGTGTTGTACATTTACTTCATTTAGATTAGTAAGTTTGGTCCCCGTTTATGACTCTTAGCAGAGTCCCCGAGGACCAAACTCACTGGCTGGAGGGAAGGAGTGTTTACTGTGACAGCCTGGTAAAGCTTGCACGGCTGCTGCGAGGGACACATTGCCCAGGGCTCTCAGCCTGGCACCTCTAGCAAGCACTGCAAGGAAGTTACCATCACATGAGGCAAACATCATTTCAGAACTTCCAGAAACCACAAACAGTACTCCTTTATTTACTTACATTTAGAAAACCACCCAGTCAAACTCTTCCCTAACTTGTATCTGTGCAGGCAGAGTGCAGTCAGCATTGCACAGGGTGAAAATCAGGTCAGAGACTGGCCTAAAGCCTTGCTGGGGAGCGGGTGGCAGGTGACATCTCTACTGCTCAGAGGCACTTTGCAAACGGTTCTAATTCTACCCCCAATCACACTATCACCTACTTCCTTCTTACAAGTCCATGAGATTGAGAAGACTTGGGTCTTCTCATTCTCTTTTAGTTTTCTTCCACTTCACTTACAGCTTACTTACATTACAAGCTTATTTTAAAGAGGGGTTACTGATGTTCTTATTTAATTTGCCCTTGTTTTTGTCTCTTGCACAGGCCAGGACCTCAGATATAAATCAGGCTTGAGCCTTAGTGAGTAATATCCTGGTGCACTTTATGAATAAATAAAAACAAGATCATTCAATAAATGCCACTCAATTTTGTTAAACTCCTTACACATGTAGAAATGCCATTTAATCCTTCAGTAAGTGAAGTGACTCCAAAATAACGATCCGAGTGCAATAAGCACACTTCTTTAAAATAAAAAGAATGAAAAGAAATTCCATTTAAAAAAAAAACCAAAAAACTATCCTAAGAGGAGAAAACCTCAAGCAAACAAGAAAGCTTAAGCCAACTATAATATGTAGAAACCTAATATCCCCCAAACTGAAAATAACTCCAAAATCCAATAATATAAAAATGCTTTATAAGGTTTTCCTTTTAAGTTGTGGTGGGTTCCAAAAGGTTCTGCAATGCAGAACCAGTGAAATAGCACACAGACGTGCCTTTGCTTTGTGAGCCTTTGCTCCAAGTGACAGCTTTCACTGTAAACTTTTGTTTAGAAACAACAGATAATGTGATAAGGCTCTTCCAAAGGAGGTTATGAAAAAGACATTGAGCAATTGCTCTCCAACAATATTAGGACTAGCACAGAAAGAAATTGCTTTGATTCACAGCAAATGTCACTTTGATTCTGATTAGGGAGAAAAAAAACCAGAACTGTAGCTTGGTGCTTGAACCTCTGTGGGAGGTTAGGGGACCTCTTTCTTCGGAGGTTACTTAACAAAAAGACAACTTCCTTCAAAACTGGGCTAGGGATTCTTGGCATGGACTGAGAGCAGGTGCAGTAATATACTTTTCCTTAAATTTGGGTGATTCTTGCAGCTTTTATCTGAGGAACGCTAGTGCATTCTGTCTTGGGAAATCCGGTCCGACTTATTTATCCAAGCTGCAGGCTTTTCAGTAACTTCTGCAGGAGTCTGAAGGTGCCACAGGAACACCATTTACACTCACACACTGCTCCCCCATTATGTCCGTGCTCCCCCATTACCATGCTGCTATCTCAGTCTCAATTCAGTTATTAATGCTGTCATTTCCCAGCTTTGAAGACCTTTTTTTTTTTCGACCCTAACACTTCCCTACCAGCTTTACGGAGCGTAAATGTCATTTGCAGTCACTCGTAACTTTACGATACATTTTGAATCCAACACCTACTAGATGACTCCCTGCCAAAAGGCAATATTTTTGTATAAAATGTGATCAAAAAAACATTCAGCTATATAAATATATACATCCACAAGGCTTTTTTTAAGCAGCTCAGTGTGGAAAGATGGAATTTGGCAAGAAAAGAGTCTTCAAACAAGAAGAACAGCCTCTGCGCGTTTGTGGTAAAAACTGGGTTTGATTTGATCCAGTTCTAAATGTTTTAATATCACACGTCGGGCTTGCAGCGTTCACACTGTGCCATTTTGAAGTAATTTTCGGAGTCCTACCAAGCGAGGGCTGCTGCACAGCACATGCCTTAGCTGTGCAGTGAACACGTCTTTCTCCCCACGAGCAATACTGAAGGCAGAAGTCTTTTTCTCCAGTGCACACTGCAAACTGTGCTGCTGAAAACTTCATGCTCTCAGCAAAGGTAGAGGTTCTGGCATGTGTGTCCCAGAATTCAAGGAGAACAGTTGAAGTGGGAGGAGAAACAATCAAAGATGTGAGGAAGACCAAGAGCTGCCTGATGATTTTATTTTAAATTTGGAGGAAGGTTGAGATGTGCCTTTGTCTGAAAGTTTCTCTTACCAAGGACACCGTAGTTACCAATTTACAGCCCAGGAAGATACAGATGTTGCCTATAGAAAAACATATCTGAAGATCCAACCCCAGGGCCACCACTTACCCATATGGGGCAGAAGCAGCTTAAGCACTCCCTGCCTCTGTGGGTGGCATGGGCCACACGCAAGGGGCTCCGCAGGCACAAGGGCCTCTGCCCGACACTGCAGCCCCTTCCTCAGCCCTGCAGAAGGAGGTGGAGCACCTCTCATCAGGCCCAGTCCCTCTCCTGTGTGCGGCAACACCTTCCGTTCCCGTGTAACCTGGTACTCATGGTACCTCTGTATCCGGTATCGGAGCTCACCAGCCAGCTCTGAGCCTAACCAACACCTGGAGGATTTATTCCTGCTTGTTGACATTGAGCTTACTCCCTTAACTGGAAGGGGTGGGAGTTTTCCTGTTTTTTCAAACAAACACCAAGAACCCCAGAAAAAAACCTTGGAGGATCTGAATGTTTAACAGGAGCTGGCATTCCTGACCATTACACCCAGGCTCAGGCCACTTCCAACAAGAAAGGCTAAACAAGAAAAATCCTCTGCACCAGCCAGCCACTGCAGAAAAAGCTCCCACAGTCCTTCTTTGCACTGCCCCACCAGCCCTGACTGTGCTGCCAAGCAGGGAGCCCACAGAGCCTCTGGTTCACCACATCCTGCTCTCTGCAGCATGCTCACAGCTGAATCCATGCTGCAAGTCCCAGGGGAATAAATAAGCTCAGGCAAGAGAAGAAACATCACTGAACTTCCAGGGACTACACGTCTTGGCTTTCAAAGAAATGGTCCCTCTCTCTTTCTCTTTTTCTCTTTCCAGAAGAAATGTTTCCCAACATGTTAAACTCTTCTGTGTTATTTTTTCCCCCTGTAGTTAATGAAATTCTATTGTTTTCTTGTCAATCACTTAATCATTAAAATAAGGCTTGCATGAAATGCAGGAAGCTGAGCAAGCCTACAGAGGCTGCTGCCCAGCACGGCTGTGCAAGGAGCACAACCGCACCAGGACAGCAACAGCGCTCCCACCTCCAGCACAACACAGGGTCCCCAGCAAGGAGGGAACTCTGGGCAGGGGGGGCCGGACCACGGCCAGGGCAGGCCAAGGGGCTGCTCCACAGCAGTGGCAGCTGTGGGGAGGTGAGCACTATCAGGCATGGCCATGGGCAAACCCAAGGAAACACAGGCACAAAGGAAAGACCTTCATTATCACAAATTCAGCTTCTCCTTCCTGAAATTGGAATGAATAGTAGCAGCCACGCTACCCTCTATTCCATTTGTGCTGCATGAGCTTTATTAAGCACCAACTAATAAATCCTTTGGAATTATGAATTCAGTCCTGCTCCTGCAAGAGTATGAGGTAAAGGCCACACAGTCAATCGCCCTTGGACAAGGAGGGGGCCCAGAACAGGCTGAGTGCTGCACGCCAGGGCAAGCAGCCTTCCAGAGTTTGGTTTCTACAGAAACAAGATGGAAGATGGGAAAAAAGATGTGTTATTAATCCCTTCTGCAAAAATAAGCCACGGAAATTAGCTGTCTGTTCAAAGTCAGTCTGCTACGCAGCTGGGAACTGATCTCTTATCTCAAGTGCCAGTCTAGTGCCTAAACCACAAAAGCACTCTTTCCTGCACTCCTTCGACATGCAAATGGCGTGTAATTGTATAGGCATGCTCACCATAAACAACTAGCAGAACTTGGCATCATGCTAATGGGATTTTTATTAGCCAACTATTCCTTTGGTAACCAGGTCAAACAATCACGTTCTCTTTTGTTTCCTGTTATGAAATGAAACTGAAAAAATATGCCACTTAAAAAAATAAAATAAGAAGAAGCCCAACCAGTCCTTTTTTCATAAAGAAAACAATATGCTTAATACAGAATAAACCACATTTTATGAAAAGAGGTCATCTTTGGGGGGAGGGAGAGAAACAATTGAAAAGAAAAAATGTAACACAAGAGGGAATTATGAATCTTTTCTTTCTTATGGAAAGTATTTACATGTTTATTTTAAGCCTAACATAAATGTAAATATTTTAAACAAACAAAAACACACCAGGGTAACAATAGAGTATTGTTTTTTTTATGTTGAATAAAAACTGCCAGGACAGTGCATGTATATTTTTAAACATGCTGCTTCAAAAAGCAGGATGCAAGGGATGTTGCATCTTTAATTTTTCTGTTAATTATGGATTGAGCATTGTTGTGAGCCTTGTCCTCAAAACCCAGCTCAGAAAATAAGAGCAGATGCTCATACCCAGGTTTGGCTCATGTGGGAATTGAACAGAACATATTGGTTTATAATTAATGTAATTTGTTGGATTATCTTTTGTGAAGGAGCTAAGGTAAACAACCTTGCAGCATTGTAGTGAAATTCTTCTGCGCTCAGAGCCTCTATACTTGATGGAAGATGACAAAAAACCTACCCTTCCTCCTGGATTGTGGGAAGATTTGGAAATGTCTGTCACATTCAAACATATTTTAATTAACTCAAAGGAAAGAATTAGGCTACAGACCCTAAAGCAAATTACAAATAGTGTTTAAAATCAGAGCTAATGATTCCCCAATTGACTCTTCTGATTTAAAAAAATTCTCTTTTCTAGTTTGCTGTAATTTTGTTATGGGGCAAGGATGGAGAAAAAACAAGCTTTTCTGCCCTGAAAATGTTCTTCAGACCAAATTCACTGATCCAAAAGACTCCTCCCTGTGCCACACAGCACTCAAGCAAGCATTGGCACTAAGTGGTAACTTAAAGAAGAAGGAAAAAGAAGAAGGAAAAACAAAAAGCATGATTATATAATGTGACACAGCAGAAGACTTTTCACCAAGAACACTCAGTCTTGGTAAGCATTAATGAACAACACTTCAGTCTCCAGGAAAAAAAAAAGGAAGTGGAAAAATAAGTTTAAAAAAATCAACACAATCCCAAACACTGTCTTCTCAGGGATAAAAATGGCAGAAATATGGGCCAAAAACCTGGCTGTGTGTTCCAGGATGATGGCACCCATCCTAACTCCAAACCACCACCATAAACCTTAGCTCCTCTTCTCTAGGCTCCAAAGAAAAACATATAAAGTGAAAGCAGCAGCTTAAGGAGTCAGATCAGGCTTGCTGCTCTCACAGAATCATACAGTTAACTTTTTCATCCTTTGTGCATTTTAGTTTTTCTCCCTTCAAGGCACTTGTGAGTTCACCTTGTGGTACCAGGGGTACCAGCATGGTGTGTTCCCTTTGGCCCTGCTGCCAGGTGCCAAGAGGGGATTGCCATGCTGGAGAGCTGACCAGGACCACAATGGGAAGCTGGCCCAGAGCCACCAAGAGAGATTATTTTGAGCCAAGGCCACATGCCACGCACCCTTTGCCTTAAAGGGCTTCCTTCAACAGCAAGCATCTGTGTCACTTTGGCCTCACATCTTATATAGGTAACAAGACACCTTGGGATCATGTCTTCTGGAAGAAAACAAACAAGGAAGAATAGGACACCAAAGATCTTGTCTCAGGCCTTGCTGCCACCCCCCATAATTGGCCACCAGTACAGAGGGGACAGAGACTGATCAGTGAGTCATTTCAGTGCTACCCTGAGACCTCTAGTTTGCAACAGGGCAAGTCCTTTAAACACCCTCAGCTGTCTAAAAATAAGGCATCTCCCTAGGGCTCTGCCAGCATCCCCCAGACAGATGCCTTTGTCCACAGTTAGGATGCTGGCATCGCACAAAAACTTCACCTTATAGAAGCTATAGGCTACATTTCAGCTGACAGATGGACAAGGAGGCAGAGTTTTAAACAAAAGCAGGAGTACCAAATATTTGGTCTGCTTTTAAAGACAGAAATAAAATAGAAGTAGATATTGGATGGATGTTGTTCCCTTGGTCAGGACCACCAGGAGTTTGTACTGCTAATGTTCATTAACAGAGTCATTCTGTTCCCGTGGAAAAAGAGAAAATGAAAAAAGTCTTTAAACCCAGACATTTATTCTGGCATCAACAAAGTTTGGTTTTAGGTTCTTCCAGGACTTGGAAAGGTTCTCCCCTCTGAGCTGCAAATTGGTACTGACCATCCCAGAGATAGCCTGCCACTTTTCCAACTCTTCTCTCCCAAAAAAATAGCACTTCCAAAAGCACATTCACATACCAGGCATGCAGCAGTTCATCTGCCATAGGTTTTGACTCTTAAAATAAGAAGTCAGCTGCTCATTGGAGTGCACATACAGAATATTTTTGGAGAACAGTCTTTCCTGGATATGTAGCACTTCGGCAATTTTATGAGAGAGGCAGAAGTAGAGAGTTTGGGACACTCACACACCAAGTTCAAAGTCATAAGTGAAGTAGACTTTCAGCTCAGAAATGTACATTACTAATGAGCTACAGGCACAGCTGATACAGTAATAGTTCCATCCCATATTCACAAGAACAATGCTCACTCATGGGGAACGACAGTCTTATCAGGTTGGTAACTTTATCTCGAATATCATGTTCAAATTTTCATATCCTTATAAATTAAGAAATACTAGAATGAAGTGACCAGATGTTCAAGTTTCCTCTGCAGCACATTCATTACCAGGCACGCATTTAAGATGCATGCAAGTCCGCTAGGACTCTTCTCTGAAGAGGCTCACTCCTCTTAGTGTCATCTGGTTTTGCTTGCACAATGTCTTCAGCACCTCAGCCCAGAGGAAACTTCTGCCTCCACCATTACCTCATCCCAGGACTATTAACACACTGCATTGTTTTCAGTGGGCTCAGGAAAGAGAAAACACTGGTTCTCCTTTCAAGCCAGAACCAAGGGAAGAGAGAGCAGAGGAAGAACATAAAGGAGAGGCTGAGCAAAGTTATTGCTTCATGCAAAAGAGTTGCTGGTTTATTCACAGTCTCTCATCTTCTTCACCTCTGCATAGCACCGCATTCAAAGGCCCATAAGTTCTTACTACTCCATTTTTCATTAAACACAAGTTTTTGTTCCATGTTAACTGAGCACCTCATCTCCTTGGGGACTTCCAGTCCTAACTGCTGGGCCTTGAATCTGTGCCTTTACAGTGCTAACAGTTACATCCCTATCTTTCAGCCCTGCTGATAGTGTAAACCCATAGCATGATAAGCTGTAGTGCTCTGATACTAACAGCAGTGTACAGACACATGCATGCCCTTTGATAGCTTACTATTGTTTCTGAAAGATATGGAATGTAACTCTATAATATGATTATAATTATTCAGAAATTCAAGAGTGAACGTGTTGGTCCACGTAAGTGAGAAATGCTGAGGACCAACCTATAGAGCATCTTAAATCACTTACTACTCTTTTCCTTTGCTGTTCTAATGCCAACAGGACATTTTCTTTTCAGATTTTGTAAAAGAAAAAATATAAACTAAACAGGCTGTTCTCTGGCTGAGACCTTGGATTCTTTGGCACCTAATGTAGCAACAAAAAAAATTAATTTCATATCATACTGGCAATAGCTTATATTAAAATTGCATTCTTGCTGCTTTGACATTACATGGATCTTTTTGTTCTACATAAATGCTCTACATTTGGGCTATTTTAAACTAGCTAGCATTCCCTCCAATTCAACAGGATGCACAAGACTAACCTTTTCCTACTTGTTCTCATATCCATGAGAACTGTCCCTTTCTCTAGGTTTATTTTTGTTGCTGTAGGTAAACAGACATGACACAATCCAAATGGACAGCCCAAGTGTGACCCAGTCCCTGTTCCCAGTGTTTGTCCAGGGAGCAGATTTTACTGTACAGAAGCCTTAGAGACAGACCTTCAGCTGGAAGTCCACGGACAACATACAATTTACCCATAATAAAATCCTGCCCCTTCTTGTCTCAGGCACAGCTAAGGGATAGCGTAACTCCACCCAAAGTAAGGAGTACTTCTGGTGATGAGCTTTGCTATGAAAAGATGAGTCAGATTCCCTCCTAGGTACAAAACCCAGGGTGGCTGCTCTGCTTCTTGTCCTACTGCTCACCTACCATCACCATTCACAAGAGACTTGAATGAAACCAAATATTTTCCAGTATTCTCTGTTCCATTCCAGGTGAGGAGTTTCAAGAGTCTGTTCACCCAGAGAAAGTGTAAGGTAGCAACTCTTCCACACCCTTGACCATTCCTCCCTCCCAGCCATCCCCAGAAACACCTTTCCCCATGCTCATTACCTTCTCCTCAAAAGGAGTTAACATAGATCTGAATCCAGGCTGTAGTGGCCCTCCTCTCTCTTTTGATTGATAAGTCTGTTTGGTCACCTTTGATGCAGAAACTTGAATTGCTGCGAGAATTTGCAATGTCAAAACCCAAAAGGAACTAGACACTTTCTCTGTAGCCAATACAAGGTTTTACTGTCTCAGCAGATACCAAAAGCGTTAATTGCTCACACTGTTTACTATTGCTTTTGTCAGTATTTGAGCCAGTGTTGGTTTGCCTTCTCTCCTGGGAGTGCGTAGTCTTTTTATTACAACACTAATAAGATAATTTCATATTTACTGAAAATGTAATTGTGTAATTTTAAGTATCATTTATTTGCTGTCTCCATACATTCCACAACAGGACTAGAATTTGGGAAAGTAAAAAAACATTTATGTGAAAGGGTCATGTCCTCAAAGGAAGGGAAAAAAAAAGTTTTTTAACAACCCCTGGTTTCTTCCTTTTCTTTAACCTCTCTATGTTGGCTCTTACTCCTGTGTTAGTAAATAAGCAGGGGAAGGGGGTGAACCATAGGAACCATTTACTCAGCTGAACTAAAGAGATGAAAGCAACTGGCCAGGCCAAATGGGTTTGTGGTTTTTCACCATAAGAGTTGCCACTTCAGGAGGGTACCAAGCTTTTACTGGAAACTTGACATTTGTTGACCGGAATGTTTTTAGTGGTCTTCAAAACTGAAAAATTGCAATGCAGAAACTTTGCACCTTGATGTGGTAAATGAGCCAAGAAAATTTGACTTGAGGAGAAAGCAGTATTAAAAAACCCCAAGATATCTCAGTGACCAGAGTCACTGCCGTTTCTCCTCCTCATCTGAAAGTCACACAAATTGGCTGCAGCCACCCCCTAGCACAAGAGCAATTGTCTCCATTTGGAGAAGCATGTGAGGCTGAAGCCAGGCAGGAGATGCTGTTTGATTTGCAACTAGCATTCTTGAGCAAAGAAACTTGAAATCTGTGCATGCCACCCCCCAGGAAAAGTAGCCATCTCAAAGTCCTGTCCTCACCCCTGGAGTCTAATTCTGTGGTCTCCTAAACTGTGCGTGCTGGGAAAATAAAACAACCGCCATTGTCCTCAAGCTTTTTCTAAGATTAGATCTGACCTAGAAGGTACTGAAAGATCAAAAGCCATCATCATTCCTATTTTACAGAAAGGGAAAAATGGCATTTGAAAGTCAAAATGTCTACTTTGACAAATAAGCTTCTTTGAATACAGCATCTTCTCCCACTGAGTATCTGCACTACAGGCATATTTGAAATGGCACTGCGTTGGAGTACTGAAGAATGTTGTCTCTTTAAAATGGTTGTCCCAGGTTGTGTACCCCTTCATAGGAATCTTCTGGACATGGTATATTTCTCCTCCATGAGACTCAGAGTTGGAACAGATGGTGGTTCTCTGTGGTTTAGAGCATAAGGGAAGAGAGGGAAGATCTTACAGATTAGGATGCCTGGGCCATTTGATTTCCTAATGATTAAAATCACTGCCTTGAACCAAACACAAGCCCACAGCAAAAAATATACCACTTAATAGACAGGCTGTGCTTCCTCTAGTAGCCTGACTTCCTGGGTTAAGTTACAGGTCTTGTACAATGCATGAAAATAACCCAGCATCCGTGGAAAAAGTCAAGGTGATAGAAGCACATTTTAGACCTTCAGGAGAACAGCATACAGCTTGTCTAGAAGATGCAGGAGGCCTTTGCAGCTTTCAGAGCATCAAGTATACTTCTTTTCACAGACAGTTGGGAAATTCAGGAGCAAGCAAAATTCAGAACCAGCATGGCATGCTGCATATAAGATGAGATGAAACCGTCTCTATGATCTGCATCGCATTGCTCAGGGCTTTAATCTTTAAAAGAAAGGAAAGATTGAACACTAACATAATTTAAAGGTAAAACCAGATTGATTCCGTACTTTTTGAACCTCCCTGATTATTTCATGAGATCATTATATAAAAGAGCTTTTTGGAAGAAACCAAGTAAAAGCAAAAGCCCAGCTTCACACTGGCAGAATCAAAGGAGAACAAGGGGAGGATCTGTTTGCAGAGAAACAGCTACTGAGGAAGCTGAAGAGACTATTCCACAACAGGAGATGGTAGCCATATACAGAAGAGCTGTAATAAATTGACTTCAAAATAAGCTTCATCACGATCTCACTTTGCGTACGCATGTCCCAAAGACCAGCTTTATGCATTCTGTCACTCTGCACGTAGGAGAAAAACACTTTCAAATTCAAAGAATACATGTTCCTCGCTCCTGCTTTCAGAAGGTAGCAGTAGTTCAAATGGGAAGCGCCATGTACTCTTAAGCAGCAAATTGCACACAACTATATATTTTCTCAAGGTCCCTTGCATTATTAAAGCCTCTTTAAAGAAAACAAAACTGAACATAGTTTAAGTACATGACTGCAGAACTAAGCTACATATCAGAACAGAAATGGACAATGATTCTGCTCTTCTGCTCATTCCATGTTAAGCAGCACTAGATACTCAGGAACAACAGCAAAGCATCTGCAGATGCATTTGTCACCATCTTTCAGCTCTATCTCTACAATGAACGAACAAAACTACAGAAGTCACAGTGTTTACAACGCTTATTTACCGAAATGTGATTTCTGATAACCTCATAGGCAATGCATTCATAATCAAAATTTGGATGTGAGATCACAAATTAGGGGTTTCCTTTAAAAAAGCAACCAAGATGAGAAACTACATGAGATGTTCAGTTAGTGTAAGAGAAAGCAGTTCTACCCACTGAACACTGGGCCACAGGTTTTCCTTAAAACAGACCACAAAGAATTGCTTAGTACAATCAATTACCCACATCTAGCAGAGGAGGTTAATGTTGCTCTTTGATTATAACCCCAAGAGTTCGTTCCTGAAATACAAACTTTGACTGTCAGGGAATACAGAAATATAATAGACTTTTGGCTTTGTTTTAACAGTAAGTTTTCTGAAGGGGAATAGTGTGATATGTACTTGCCACACCATAGAGAGCCTGGAACATGCCCAAGTCTATTTTAGGGCCTTGCCTCAGGGTACCTCTCAGAGGAAACAGGAAACTTTGGTTTAATACCAAAGCTAAACCTAGACAACAGTTCCCAAAGAATTTTCCTCCCCCTCTTTTGCCCCTTCTCCGAGTTTTCTCCCCAAACTTCAGATTCCCAGAGCATCTTTTGACTTGCTGCACTTTTTACTCATGATGTACCCTCAACACCCTGAGTATCCTGCTATCACCTCCCCCAGGAGCCCCCTGTCTGGCCATCACATCCCCCAGCACACTTCCCTGCTCTAGACACCCCGGTGCAGAGTACCTGACAAACATTCAATGCATGATTTCTTTTCAGGTCTTCCCCATGCACTGGCCACTCCACCTGAGCCAGCACCACCTGATTAGTACTTGCAGTGGCTCCAGCCATCTCTCCCATGGCCAGTCACCCTGTGTCATGGGTATAAACCGAATCCACTAACCATGTTTAAAGGCTTCCAGTAGCCCCAGGAAGGGTAAGCAGCTACCCTGAGAAGCACAGGTTGTTTTAGTGCTCCCTACCACAGAACAAGCCTGAATCTAAATGTGCTAAGGGCTGGGCCCAACATAGGCAAAACCTTTAAAGAGCTTTTTCCAGTTTCTGAGTCACCACGCTGTATTCCTCTTCCTTAGGCAACAGGGAGAAAGGTCTAGGCCTCAGATTAAAATTGTCTTGGAGATAGGTGACTGCCACAGCTCAACAGATCCATGTGTGTGAGCTGAGCTTGATGCATCAGTTCTTCACATGCTCCACAAGCCCAGGGCTATCAACACAGAGCCCTGGGCCCATGCAGAGCTAGAGTCCAATGTCGTTTGAAAGTAATACAGGCTCTCTCTTGTCCATTCCTGCCTCATCACGAGCATTCAAATTGAACAGTTTGAGGTCTTAGAGACTAAACTAACCAATAAAAGCCATTGCATATGAGATTGACTTGAGCCATGTCTGGAAAATAGGTCCCTGAAGTCCTAGGGGACACCCTGTGAATGCAGCAAGCCAATTTATCTGGAGAATCACCACACAACTTCCCCACCCCACCCCATCCCATCCCACTACCCCTCAAAAAAGGGTAAAGTTCCTCAGATATATACCAGCTACGTGAAGATCCCCTTCCTCCACAGGACCAATTGTTGCTCTTAATGGACAGACGCAGTAACATGAAAGAGGATTTTCCTAGAACCGGACTTTCACTGGGTTCAGTGGCAATTACTAGTGCTCCTAGTAGTCAGTTCATCTGTAATTGCTTGGTTATTCATGTAGATTATTAACTATCAGATGTTACAACCTCCTGGAGCATGTGTATCATTTTCATATGTCCCCCCGCCATGTGCACCTACAGAACATTTGAGATTTCTTTAAACAAATCTGCAGCTGTAACTGGGAAAAAAAAAATATGAATTATTGAAAGTTTAGAAGAAATGTTAATTGCTTCCAACCAAGGTCCAAAAGATTTAGTTAAAGACTCCTTAGAGTGTATATTGCACATTCAAGAATACTGGCTATTCTCCAATGGTTTGTATCTGCTAAGCTTAAAAATTCGTGTAAGTCTTTAAAATTAATGCTGCATAACCATGTGTATCCTCTAGAACCATAGTAATTACAGTAAAAGTGCTTTAATTTGTTATCAAGTGATTTTCATCATAATGTGACACTAAATACCAAAACATTTAATAATTATCCCACTACTCTAATGTATTAACAACATTTCCAAATATTTACACTGGAAGATAAGGTGGGTTTTAGTTCTCACTTCACTTACAAACATAAATTGTTTGAGAGGTTCTTGAAACAGGTCACATCCTAAGATTTCTCTGGCAGCTGTTTCTCTGTCAGACTAAAATAAGGAGAGACAACAAAAACAAAGTCTTCTCTAAGTCCTAGCAATGCAACAGGAAAACATCATCCTCTTTACAAATCAGGTCCCCAGTCTTGAAGCCTTGCACAGATGATGAACTTTGAATTCAAGTGGCTTGCTCATGTGCATCATATCAAGCATAAACTTCAGTCCCTACAGCTTCAAACCTGACCTATCCAGCAACTGAAATCCAAGATATTGGCTATACATTTCTTCATCTAGTTTTACATGTACCAGTTCATCAAAAATGCCACACACGCATGACAGTGCTTTAAGATTTCAAGCACAGAACTAGAGTGGAGCGAGGAGTTGCACCAAAATGTGTTTGCTGCAACACCCAAACCTAAATAATGACAGTGACTGAAATCCTGCAGGTTCTGTTCCTGACTGAAGGAAAGACACCCGCTGTAAATTGCCCCCCAAAATGAGTGGATGCAGTTCTCTCCCCATCCCTCATGTGAGGCTAATGGGGAAAACTTGGCACATTGTGGTTTTAACTAATTTTTATGGATGCTGGTAAAACCCTGACAGGGAAAATATATACAGATGCTGCTTTCTTTGTGAAATTTCTGACCTCCCATTCATCAGGTGGGATTTCAACTCCTCATCTCAGACCCCATCCTTTGTCTGAGCTGTGAAGGTCAGCCTACGACAAAATGCTGCTATTTTCACGCCAGACCACTGGCTCAGCAATGCTCCACTTCCATAGTGCTGCTCTGATTCCTCATAGGACTGTTGCAAGACTGTGTGGACACAGGAACACACACCTGCTTGACAGCTCAAGGCCAGACCCTTCTGCTTTTCCAGTGCTCTGCAACAACAGGGCTCTTGGTGCTCTCAAAAAACACCCTTTGGGAGAGGCACAGGGGTGTTGCCCCACCACGTGTAAAAGCAGCACTGAATTCATGTTGCCTCCTTTTGGACAAAGAGGGGACACTAGAGAGAACAACAAAACTTTTGCCTCCTTGATTATTCCTGTGTCTTTCTCAGAAAAGAGACCCCAGCACTCACCAGCTCCCTGCATTTCCAGAACAATTGCCTAAGAAAGCAAAAAGAAAGCAGAGGCCTCTTTCTGACGGTGACATCTGTCTTGGATTTCAAATCTAGCAGCAATCCTCAAAAGTCTGTTTTGAGAACCATGAAGACGTCTGAAGCTTGTGCTTCCTAGATTTCAGGAAAGGTGATACAACAGTTCTTTTGGTTCTCTATGTGCTGTTGTTTTCACATTGGTGGTTGGGAGCACTCCCAGGGAGACGGAAAGCCTACAGGTACCCCCAATCCACAGCACAGCACGAGTAATCACGGTGCCTTTTGACCACATGAGCTTTTATAGAGGAAACAAACAAGGAGCTACAAAGTAATTGAACCAGCAAGACAGTGAGACTGCTATAAACATTTGGGTGGCCTCACGCATTCCAAAAGACATTTTTGTACCAA